>CM053601.1:114297969-114310506 GCA_028646575.1 Pseudocheirus occidentalis | reverse complement strand
TCAAGGAGAGGACAGTCTAGTAGGCTGTATTTAACAGAACATTATCAAATGATGGAAACTTTTTTTTAATGGAAAGATTAACACATTGTTCCTCTAATGACCACTGGAAATAAAAAGCTATTATTTCCAAAGAAAATAATAGTCATCTGTCAGGTGGCTTCAGATCCCTTATAACAAGAGATGCTTAAGGTCTCCAAATGGAAGAAGCAATTTCCACCTTCACTTTCACCTTCAGTACCACTGTAGTTTTGCTGGCATATTAAAGATTTTAAATGATCAATAGGGTTTTATAGAATAAGCATTAATGGGACAAAAGGAGTGATTGAATATAATTTGCCTATTATCCTCTATCATACCAGAAAGTTACATCTGCCTAGGTTAATTAAACTGCTTATATGTTTGATGAGGTGGTTTGGTAGTACATTCCTGAGTGAATGGCAGTGACTGAAATAAATGAGAAAAGATTAAGTAATTTAAACATTGGAAAAGGTGAGAAAGATGAGTGGATTATTGCAGTTTTTGTATTTTTTTTAAACATAAGCTAATCTGTTTTCCAGTCTTGATGGAAGCTACATAAAAAGAAAATATTGTGTGTCCCAAAAGTCTTAGTGCAGTCTTATGCTTCAGTAGCATAACTGCAAGTTCTTAGTCTTTTCTTATATGAACATTTTCCTCAATGAATGATTAGTAAAAGGTAAAAGAAATACATGGGAATTCAGCTTGAAGTGAAACACAGATACTTTTGAGATATTAGAGAAAATTAGTCCTTTAGATAAAAAGTACTTGAGAAGAGACATAGAGAAGGACCTGGGACGACCTGAGTGAAAAGAGCCACTCAGAAATAAAAGCACTGATTTTAAAGATGGTTGCTATGCACAGTTTCCCATTAGTTAATCTACATATGGGGTAGTCTGGAATCAGGGAAGAGCTGAGTTCAAATGCGGTTTAAAACACTTACTGTTTGCCTTATATTCCTCATCTTTACAATGAGCTAGAGAAGGAAACAAACCACTCCAATATCTCTCCCAAGAGAGACCCCAAATGAGATCGTGAAGAGTCCAACAGGACTTAAACAACTGAATAACAATTTACGTATCACTTTTTATAGGACTTTTAAGGTTAAGGCTGAAAAAAATCGAAATCAATGACTATTTGGGGATTATATAGAATATTAATGTGCCATATCTGGCAGGACTAAGCGTTTGTGTTTTCTCAACCTACAAAAAATGTAGATCACTAAATATGCAGGGACCGAATTGTTGCAGAAGATAAACTAGGAGAGTAAATGATATTAGATGCAGAATTCTGAAGCTGAATCCAGAAGCCAACATATCAGAGAAGGAGAATGGAGACAGAGGAAGATAACAGCAGCTGTTTTGAGCTAAGCCCACCTAAAACAAACAGTTTAGAGACCGCCAGGCACTACAATTGATATGGAGGCTTTTCTGATTGGAGTAAAGTTCTGATGCTGGTATTAAATTGGAGGAAGCCAAATCTGCTGGCAAGGGAAGGTGTGTTTTGCTCTCTAATAGGGTCCACACCTGGTAAGAGAAGGAATTCCTCAGGGCTTTCTCTCATTGCCTTTTATGGTCACATAGGCATTGGAGGAAAAAAAAATGCTCCAAGGCCCAAAGAGGAGAATTGAATAGTTCAAGAAATCCCAGGTTTAAGGGAATTATTTTTCACTGAAAGAGCATGCTGGTTGCCTGGAGTCTAACCAAAAGAGCAGACCTAAGTAGCTTCACCAATCCCAGGCTCAATACTGCATATTGTTAAAAGACCTTAATGTTATTTTGGAAGCCCAGAAGGAGTAGAGGACCAGAGGAGGAATGATACCTCCCAGCAGATAAGATCTGGTGCAGGCACATTAGATTTCAGAAATATGGCTTCCCCTATTCATATGCAGCACTGCTGCATTTCTGTAAATTTGAGCTGACTCTCTCCCAGGGAAACTGTGTTAATTGGTGAGAGAGAGAGGAACCCAGTTTTGAGGGTGCCTCTTAGGTCATACAAAATGTTGATTCTTGGGAGATTTTGGTTTTCTATTATTTGAATCATATAGAATCACCACAAGATAGATGCAAAATACAAAAAAAAATTGTCATCAATTATTGATGCAAACAAGAGCTTGCAATTGTTGAAAGACCTGCATAATTTTGCCAGTTCCCAAACATTTATGATAAAGTCTTCCCTCTTTCTTCTACTGAATAAGTTTTTCTTTAACATTTAAAAAAAATTTACACAAATAACTATTGGAAATGTTGACTTTTTTCCCTTGACACTGACTTCTAATCCTTCATAAGAATACTCTCATATGTAAAAATGTATTTAAATTATAAAATCCACTGTAAATATATTAACATAAGTTCTTTCAATGCATACTTGTACAGCTGACCTTATTAAAGGGAAAAAAGCAACTTCCAAGACAAAAACTAGTCCTATGTCTTCCTTTCATTTAACCAATAAGAATGTGAAATGCTTTGTTTTCAAATTCATAAGGGATATACCCAGTGGACAATTGAGTGTGGACAGTTTCGACAATATATTTAAATTAGCTATGCTGCCAACAATTCCCCACATGCCCAATACTCGTTTCCAAGGAAGCAATCAATCACATTACATTTACTATAAGTGAATTTGTGTTCCTCTGAATACATTTTCAAAATACCTTAGGAGAAAAAGGATAATTATCCTAACACATTAGAAAATACATTGTAACATGTTCACAACATAGTTAGCAATATCAAATTTAGCTTTCTTGAGTAAATTCCCCCAAGTCATCCACTGCCATCCTATGTAGCACAAATTTTGCTAGTGAATCTCTTAGTCTATTATTTTATACTCTACTCAGAGGAATTGTTTTCTTTACTGTGACACAGAGGTAGATTGGATTTTATGTGAGACTAGGTTATGCTTTGGTCAACTGTGCACTTAAAAATGTTATTTTTTTCCATCAAATGTAATTTTTCTGTTCTATAGGGACTATAAAACTTGCTATTTTTATTTTTTATTCACATTATTCCCAGAATATTGCACATGCCTATCACATAGTAGGCCTTTAATAAATACCTAATTAGTTTTCAATGTTATTTATTTGAGCTTAATAGATAAGAAAAATATGATATTCATAACAGCATGCAATATGCTTAATTCACTATTTTTAAAATTTATTTTTACCAGGGAATTTTAAAGAACAAATGAAGAAACCATCTAACCATATTAAGGGTCTTTTATTGGAGAACAATCCTTTTTAGCTCCAGTTTTCACATCGTATCAATAGAAAGCTTGTTTAAACATGCTAACTGTATTTTTCTTCCTATATTCTTTATAATTTCTTGAAATGGGCATTGAGTTTGCAGTAAGTAAAATTAGTTTTGGAATCTGAAGTGTAAAAATGCAATTTAGAAAGAGTGACTCATTCTAAAGGGTAAGGGAAAATGAAAATCACAAACATTTCAGTTCAATAAACATTTGTTAATCCCTGTCATGTGACACATGAAAACTTGGTGCTAGTTATACAGTCACAAAACCAGAATGTTCTTGGCATCAAAGAGTTTGTATTTTTTTTGGAGATGTTCATAAAAATAAGTAAATATGAAATATGTAAATAATTTTAGGGAGTGAAACTTCAAGAAACATTTCTTGTCACAACACTTGTGTTGAGCTTTGAAAGTTCTAGGAGTTCCAAGAAGGAGGGAGAATATTGAAGAAATGGGGAGCTTCTGTTTTAGGTACAGAAATGGAATATTGCTAACAGAGAACAGCCATTGGGCCAGTTTGCCAAGAATATAGAGCATATAAGGAGGAGTCATATGCAATCAAAGGGGGAAGATAGGTTGTGTTCTGATAGCAAAAGACTTTAAATGACTGCAGAATTTTTTTTTAATCCTAGAAGAATTAGGGAGTAAAAAAATGCTTCTTAAGGGGAGAATTACAAGGCCAGACTTGTTTTAGCTTGATAAATGTTTGTTGGTTGATAGATGAATATAATGGTAATGTAATTTGAATTTGAAGATCACTTTGTATTGGCAAAGGTAGTTAGCACTTAGTAATTAATCAAACCTCTATTGAAGAAACAGAAGATGTGACCCCCTGTTGCTGATGTTACAGGAAAGGACTGAACAGAGAGGGGAAATACTGTATATAAGGAAAAGCCCCAGAGAGGGAGAGTCAGGTCTTGGTTCAAGTTCCATAGAGGCAGAAGCTGCTGCTGCTGGGGAGGCTGAAGAAGAAACCTTCCACTCCCCCTAGGATGGAAAGAATGATTTTGATTTTGAAAACCTGGATGGAGTGATTTTGATTCTGGGAACCAGCTGAAACTTCTGCTGAGTGCGAGGGCCAGCCAGAGCTGCTGATTAGTTGCTGAGGATTTCCATGGGCCAGTTGGAGCTGCCAAAGACTGATAAAGCATGACTGTGATGTTGGTACTTTGTATGAACCTGTTTGTGGCTTTGTTAAACCTTGTCTTCCCATCAACAGATACTGTGAAGGATTTGAGTTGGATTGGACACTGTGAGCTGTCTGCCTTTGAACCCAGGTGACAGTTTGGCGAATCTAGGTAGGATCTGGGACCATGGAAGGGGATCCAGGGAATCAGAGAGAACACTGTAAGTCAAACTGAAAGAAGACATTGCTTGGATACTGTGTACTGACTGAGAAATTGTAGTTTACTAGTGACCTAGGGGTAGAGAGTCTGTGTATTCTCTGATGATAGAACATTGAATGATGAAGGATGATGGAATGATTGAGTTGATTGACTGATTGACTAAATGATTGTACTAAGTGAATGATGACTAAATAAGTAATTGATTTGTAACTTAGTGTGCCCCATGAGTGAAGAACTTTGACTATAGTACTTTGTATCCCTTGAGGAGGCAAACCTCCTTAAGGATGATTGAATGATTGAGATGAGTGGATGATTGAATTACTAAATGATTGTTCTTTGTTCAAAACTTTGTGACCACTGTGGTGGAAACTATGTGGCCATTTTCTGTGATAAGTTGTGGTGAATGCTATGTTTTTATTTTCTGTGATAAGTTGTATCATTGTGAATGTTGTACCTTGAATTTCTGTGAATGTTTTGCTCTGATTTGTTGTGGAATAAATAGAGTATTCACTATAGTGTGTAATCAGAACCTTAAAAGCTATTCACAGTAGCATTCTTCTGGAAAGCTGTTTGTGCATGGCTTTACAATTAACTTAGTGATTCAGCTGGGAGCTATACTCAAAGCAGGAAAACAACAAACTCTATTTGCACTCATGCCAATATTCTCTCTATTTGACAGTAGTGGTAGAACCATCCCTTGCAAGGGCATCTTTAAGTGATGAAGGGAAAACATATAAAGCATTTAAAATTTTTTTCCAATATATTCATGGGGATCTCAGATGTTAAAACTGTCAAGCCAGGAAAAGGATTATTACATCTGAAATTATTTTCCCCTTCCTTATTTCTTTCTAGCTCCACAGTTCAGCTTTCTTAAGAGTTCTAAACAAGTCATTCAAAAGTCAGTCCTTTTAAACTATCAGGATAAAATCACATTAAATTTCTCTTGGAAGCTTGAAGGTGCCTTTACATTCAAAAGACTTTGCTGAGGCAATTTGGGTTGAATATTGTCAACAATGCAGTCTCATTCTCTTGCCTTTTGCCTTTATGGTTCCCTAGGAGGAAAGAAAATGCTTCCTCTTCCCCCAACTTCCCCCAAAATGTTTTTATTCTTTTGCAAATCATAGATAAATTTTAGATATAGCAAAAAAAAACCCCACAATGGAGTCATAGAACATGAGTTCAAATCTTGTATCTGCCACTGCATAACATTGGTTACTCATTTTCCTCTACGGGTCTCAGTTTTCTCATATATAAAATGGGGATAATAATGGCATCTGCCTCCCAGGCTTGTTGTGAGGATCAAATAAGTTAATATTTGTAAAACCCTTGGCACAGTGCCTGGAATGTAGTAAATACTATCCAAATGTTAGTTATTATTAGCTATCATTACATGATGGAGCTATTCAGAACACCGTACTATTTGACAATCAGAGGCAGAGTAGTGTGTTTTAACCAGTAACTTGGGGGAGAGAACTTAAAGAAGTAAAGTTTCTAAGAGCAAAGGGGAAGAATGGGAATCACAGAGCCAATTCAAGAGAATTCTTTAGTACCCTTCTCATATTTCTTATGACCCTCCAACTATCACTACAGATTCATTTGAAAGCCACATAGGATCAATGATTTTCTGACCCCTCTTCCCATTTCATGAATCTCAGTGGTCCAAAGAATCTGTCCCTTGATTGCCAAACTACTAGTGCTAAGCCCTACAGAATGTTCTCAAACTGCCTGTGATGTGTTGCTTGATCCAGATCTAGAGTAATTTTACCTTTGTAGAAATTACTACAACTCACTCTCTACAAGTTTGGTTTTCAAGAGATCTAGGGTCAGTGCTATGTTATAAGTTTTCAGAGTAAAACTTTGGTGGAAGATAAAGATATTTTTTCTGGGAAAAGTTATGTATAAAATGACTCTTTTGGGAAGGGAAGAATGAATCAAATAGTATTTTAAAAAAGATTAGTTAAGTTTGATATTTAAAAGGAATACTCCGGCAAATCCCTTAGTAAAGCAGGTACACAATTCATCCTTAGTATAAATCTGAGCATCAGTTTGTCAGGTTTGCTTAAGGCATTTTGATCACTTCAGAAGAGATTAATATTTCATAAATTTTCTTGAGAAAGCTTTCTTTCATACATAGTAGAAGACATCATTATTAAGGAATATTAGTTCTGTGTTCTGGTGCAGTACTGTTTCCCTCATAGTCAATCATTCTTTCAGCAAACAATGATTGAGCTTGCATTAGGTGCCCAACAGTATTTATTAAATATTCATGAGGGATTTTGTGTTGGGAAGACTCATTCATGCAACTTGATTTCTTCTACATGCCCTTCTTATTAGGTTTAATTCTGCTCTTCCCCCTCCCCACCTCCCTTTAAACATTAAGGTTTATTTCTCTAAGGAGCATTCACATGTGCTTTGCCTCTGAAACTTCATTCTTGTTGGAATTATAATACTTTCATCATGTTTATCAAAGGTATATTTCTTTAAGTATGTTTTGTTCATCTCTATGAAATCATCAGAAGGTATCTGGGGTGGGTGTGTACAAGGTTTCTTAGACTTTCCTCCTAAATATATAATCATCTACTAAATCCAGCAGACAGCTATATTAAGAGCTGAAACCCAAGTTTTCATTCTGCCTTCAAACAAAAAAGAAAAATATATGGGGTGAGAGGATTCTGGGAAGATGGAAGAGGTCACAACATTCTAAACTCTCAAGATTTTCCCCCACAAAAGAGTTAAAACAGCACCTTGGGGTGAACAAAGTGTGGGTGGAGATAAATAAGAATGAGGCATAACTGGGGTCCTCCTGGGACAATTTGAGAAGATTGGAAGAAAAATCCCAGGAAGAGATCTGGTCGCTGTAGAGAGTAAACACCTCCAGGAGAGGGTCCACTTTAAAAAGTGGCAAGTCCTGGGGTTAGGTGCTTTGTGAGGCTGCCTTGGTCCCAGCTACAGGAACTTTTGCCCCCAGAGAGTGAGAGGACTTGGGCTTCTGAGCCTGGGAAGATTGAGGGAAACTTTGCTGACAAGAAGCACCAGACCAAACTGTGCTGAAAAGAGCAGCTGGGGCAAAAAGGAACCAGCATATACCTGCCCAGTGAGTGCAGAAGCAATGGGGAAGAAAGCCTCTGGCTGTGGGTACTTGTATGAGGTTGGAGGTTTTTTGGTTCCAGGCTAGAGGGGAGATCTGGGGAAAGAGGCACAATTTCCCACCCCCCCCAGGGCTATGGATGATTATAAAAATTAAACCATTACCACAAAAAATGCAGAGGCAAGGGAGAAATAGCTACTATTGGAACAGAAGTGACTGGGGTTCATCTTCAGAGGAGGATATTGAAGTAAAGACACCCCCAAAGAGTAATATAAAATGGACACCTGCAAAAAAAAATTCATAGAAGATCTTAAAAAAAAGACTTTAAAAATCAAATGACAGAGATGGATATAACATTAATGAGATTTGAAATTCCTTTTCTATTGATAAGCTAAGAGGTACTTAACACCTAGTTCAGATTAAGCTTCTGTTAAAGAAACAGAAGGTAAAAACTCCTGTCTCCTGTTGCTGACATAACAGGAAAGAGTTGGCTGAAACAGGAAGCAAATGCTGTGTGTATATAAGGAAAAACCCAGAGAAGGAGAGTCAGAAATTCTTGGGACAAGGACCTGGAGGCCAAAGCTTCCATTGGAGAAAGAGAGAATTTCTAATTGGAGGCTGGGCTGCTGCTGCTAGATTGAGAATTGAGGGGAAAAAATGAGAACTGGTAACTGAGACATATATTCTTGTACCAGACTTCATGGAGGCAGACGCTGGGGGAGGAAAGCCTCCCCTTGGCTGAAGAGAAAGATCTTGATTTCAAAAACATGGATGGAGTGATTTTGATTCTGGGAGTCAGCTGACACTTCTATCGAGTCTGAAGGCCAGCTGACAAAAGACTGAGGAAGCATGACTGTGATTCTGATACTTTGTATAAACTTGTTTCTGGCTTTGTTGGGCCCTGACTTCCCAGGAGACTGTGAAGGATTTGAGATGGACTGGGTGCTGTGAGCTCCAATATGGAGCCGGAACTACACAGAGAACTGGACAAGGACCTGGGGAGCTGTCTGCTTTTGAACTCAGGTGAAAGGTTGGTGAATCCAGGTAGGATCTGGGATCATGGAAGGGAATCCAGGGAATCTGAGAAACCACCCCAAGTCAAGCTGAAAGAAGATTTTACTTGGATACTGTGTAATGACTGAGAAATTGTCAATTTACTAGTGACCTAGGGTTGGAGGGTCTGTGTATATTCTGATGATTGAATAGTGAATGATGAAGGATGATTGACTAAATGATCATATTTAGTCATTGAAGACTGAATAAGTAATTGATTTGTAACTTAGCGTGCCCCATGAGTGAACAAGTTTGACTATTGTACTTTGTGATTGAATTAAGGATTTTGTGAATGCTTGAGTTACTAAATGATTGTTCTTTGTTTAACACTTTGTACTGTAGTGGAAAGTGTGTGGCTGTTTTCTGTGATAAGTTGTTGTGAATGCTATATTTTGATTTTATGTGATAAGTTGTAACATTGTGAATGCTGTACCTGATTTACTGTGAATGTTTTGTTCTGATTTGTTATGTAATAAATAGAGTGTCCACTATACTGTGTAATCAGAACCTTAACAGCTGTTCACAGTACCATTCTTCTGAAAAGTTGCTAGTCCTTGGCTTTACAATGGAGGAGAAACAAACAAACAAACAAACAACCAAAAGCCCAAGAAGGGTATGGAAGGGTATCAAAGGAAAGTCAACCAATGAGAAAAGAAGATCCAGAATCTTAAGGAAGAAAATGATACCTTGAAAATTAGAACTGGGCGAAGGGAAAACAGTGAAATTAAAAGAAAACAAGAAATGATTAAACAAAATATGAATAATGAAAAAAACAGAAGAGAAAGTCAAACATCTTATGAGAAAAACAACAGATTTGGAGAATATATCAAGAAGATAAAATATAAAAATAATTTGACTAATAAAGTTTTGATAAAAAAATTTTCTTACAACAGTGCAAGAAATTATTAAAGAAAATGGTCCTGATGCATTAGAAAAAAGGGAAAAGTAGAAATAGAAAAAAATCAAGCAGTCACTTAAAAGAGATCCCATGAGGAAAACTCATAGGAATATCATAGTTGAATTCCAAAACCCCCAGCTCAAGGAAAAAAATGTTAAAAGCATGAAGATTAAAATATTTTTAATATGATGTTGCCACAATTAGAATTACACAAGACCTAGGAGCAAAGACAATAAATGATTGCAGGTCTTAGAACGCAACATATCAAAGAGCAAAAGAACTGGAGCTCTGACCAAAAATACCATACCCTGCTGTAATGTCATGCCCTAGCAGATTCCCGAGAATGCTGCTGTGAACAGCTTCTAAGGTCTGGATTACACAGTATAGTGAACACTCCATTTATTACAAATGAAATCAAGGCAATCATTCAAAACAAATCACAATATAACATTCACAAAAGCTTAACATTAGAATGGCCACATAGTTTTCACTACAATGGCCACAGTATTTAGAACAAAGAATAAAATAATAATCATTTCAATTCCCTAAAGGGGGAACCGTCCTTACTTAATCATTCAATGAGTTCACAAGACAATAACCAGTCTTCTACTCATGGGGCAATTATAGATTAACTTAATCAATCTCTTACCTAGCAATCAGACACTAAATACAATCATTAGAAAATTACACAATCCTTCCACCCCTCGGTGTCCAGCAAACCTAAATTTCATCAGGTATCCAAGGAGAGGCATTTTCTTCATCTTGACTGGGCGTGGTCTCTCAGATTCCCTGAATCTTCTTCCATGGTCCCAACTCTTACTGGAATCCACCAAACAGTCACCTGGATTAAGAGGTAGACAGTTCTCAGCTCCTTGTCCAGTCCTCCAGGCAGTTCTTGTTACACACTGAAGTTCAAAGGGTCCAGCACATATCAAAACCTTTACCACTTCTATTGCCGGGAGCTCAAGCATCAACCAAGCCATGAACAAACAAAGTCTTACCATGGTCATGCTTCTTCAGTCTTCCAGCAGTTCAGCTGGCCCTAGGAACCAGGAGAAATCTACGCCTTCCAGGTAGCCCTCTCAGCCTTCCAGGCAGCCTTCACCAGATTCTGGTCTCATAGAAAACTCCAACTCTGTTCTAAGTCCAGGAGCCCAGCTCCCAGATTCTTGGACAATTCTGCTTCCTCCACCAGGAGCCACCAGGAGGGAAATTCTTGACTCTGAGCTTCTCTCTTCTGGAGCTTTTACATACACACTGGCCTTCTGTCTCAGCCAAGCCCCTCCTGCCATTTAGCAACAGGAGGCAGAGTTCATGCCATCTGTTCACACAGGAGACAGAGTTTTACCCTCTGCCTCTTTCACAGAAGACAGAGTTCACACCCTCTGTTTCTTTCAAGAGGTACTTAGCCCTAAGTTACTAAGGCCTAAGTATCTGCTAATTAATTACACTTACACCTCCAAGTTAAGTGTTATCCTGAATGAAAAAAATGGACATTTGATCAACTATAAGCCTTGCAAGACTTTGCTAAAAAAAAAGACTTTGTTTAAAAAAAAAGTCCTGAACTTAATAGAAGATTTGACATACAAGTACCAAGAGAAATATAAGGCACATAACAAAATCTGTTTATAAGGAATCCATAAGGACTGACTGCTTACTTTTTATATATGTAAAATGTATATCTAAGATTTTTATCAATAATTGGGTAGCTCATAAGAAAGAATTGAGTAGCACAAAACAAAAATTTATTCCAAGGGTTCCATGAGGACAGACTCTACTTTTATATATGTAAAATATATGTCTAAGATTCTTATCAATAATTGGGTAGCTTTAAAGCCATGTATGAGCAGCTTTTCAGTGGACTGCTGCTGTGAAGAACTTTCAAATTTCTGATTACACATTATAGTGAAATCTCTAGTTATTCAATAACAAATCAGAGCAAAAAATCATAGAAAATCAAAATGTAGCTTTCACAATGTTACAACTTACTACAGAAAATCAAAATACAGCATTCACCATGTCACAACTCAACAACTGATCACTAAAATATACTTAGAGTTTTCACCAAAGTGGTCACATAGTTTTTTAAAAAGTACATTCATTTAGTCAATCACAAAATCCTTAATTCAATCACAAAGTACTAAAGTCAAAGTTCTCTACCCCTCGGCCACAGTAAATCATAATCTTCTCAGTCAGTGTACAGTATCCAAGTAAAATCTTCTTTCAGCTTGACCCAAAGCTGGCTCTCAGCTTCCTTGGTTCCTCTTCCGTGGTCCCAGCTCCAACTGTCACCTGGGTTCAAAGGCATGAAGTTCCCAGTTCCTTGTCCAGTTGTTCATTCAGTTCCTGTTCCTTATGGAAGTTCAGAGTGTCCAGTCCACATCAAGTCCTTCACAGTTCCTGTTTCTGGGAAGACAAAACTTGACAGAGCCACAATAACATTCATACACATTGGAGGCACCATCATTAATTAATTCACTATCTGCCTGTGAAATCAACTCAGACCCACCAACAAGGTCTGAGAACTCAACACAAATCACTATAGAAATCAACACAGACCCACAAACAAGGTCCAAGAGGTCAGCTCAAGTCATCAGTAAAATTTCAGGATCTCCAAAATGCTCCTTCAAGACTTTTGTAAATGTACAACCAGAAAATCCTCTTTCAGGGCTTCTGTACAAAGTATCACAAACAAACATCAACACAGACAGAACGGACAAAAAGAATGCCAGGATATCACAAGTTTTCTCCTTCTTTACTCTGCCACAATAAGAGTCCTCCACAAGAGACAGTTCTGCTTTCTCTAGCCTGGGCCTCTCCTTATATATGGTCATTAGCTCCTCCCCTTCCTGTTACAGGAGTTTATGAGTTCTAGGGTTCACAAGTTATGGT
>CM053601.1:114275974-114297869 GCA_028646575.1 Pseudocheirus occidentalis | reverse complement strand
AAGAGACAGTTCTGCTTTCTCTAGCCTGGGCCCCTCCTTATATATGGTCATTAGCTCCTCCCCTTCCTGTTACAGGAGTTTATGAGTTCTAGGGTTCAAAAGTTATGGTGTTCACACATTCTGTTTCTTAGTAGACTTGATACAAGGCTCAAAAAAAACTTGAACTGAAATGGCTGAACAAGTTATGGTTTATGACTGTGATGGAATATTATTGTGCTATAAAAAATGGGAAGGCGATGGACTTCATAATTACCTGGAGAGGCTTATATGAAGTGATGCTAAGTGAGAAGAGCAGAACCAGGAAAAATTTGTACACAGTCACAGATACATAATGTGTGTGACGACCAACTTTGAAAAACTGGACTCCTCCCAGCAACTCACAGTTAAAAGACAACTCTACAGGTCTCAGGATGGAAGGAGATGTCTACATTCAGAGAAAGATCCAGAAAGACCAGAGTTTAAATTGAGACTGAAGCAATGCATGCTATTATTCTTTTCTATGTTTGGTTTTTGTTTCTCTTTTCTCATTGTCCACTCCATTGGCTATAACACCTATACAACCAGACTATTGTACAATGTGAAAGAGTTTGCCAATCCTACACATGATTGTATACCACCATGGCGAGGGTGGGTGGTAGGGAGGAAGGGGAGAAAAATTTGAAACTCAAGTGATTCTGGAACTGAATTTTGTAAACTAAAAGTAAAGAAACAAGTCAATAAAAAAATAAGTGAATAAAAAAGAAATTTGAACTGAAATAAGGTGTTAATTCAATAGCTGAAATAAGGTGTGAACTACTTCTGTGCTTGCCATTAAAGTAGCTTCTGAGAAAGACTGGGTAAACCTGAATATATGAATTTATAAAAGTAAAACCATTTAGGAACAGCTTAAAGGAGCAATTATTTTATACAAATGAAGTATAAGAGGAAGAATTGATACAGAAGAATTAGATAGGGGAGGAGAGCTGCTAATTCTAGTATAAGAGGGAATAATACATATACATCTAGAAGATGGGGAGAGGACAAGGCCAGGATCTTTCAGGGGTATGGTGAGGGAATAGGTAAAAGGGGGAGAAGTATAGAAGACTGGTTAGATTTGTGGGAATGGGAAGATACAGGAGGGATCCTTGGAGTGGGTTAGGCAAGTCATAGGAGGACAAAATAGTGGGTAAAAGTAAAATAGAGGTGGCAGGAGGGACAGGAAACAAGGTATATGCACATGCATAAAAGCAAAGATTAGGAATAGAATAGGCTTGGAAAAGTATATGTCTATATCTATCTATCTATCTACACACACACACACACACACACACACACACACACACACATATATACACCTATAGAGAAAAATAGCTAAACTCTATTATGGCCTTCTTGGGGAGAATTTGGGGAGAGAGAAAATAAGAACAAAGTTAAAAAGGGCACAACAGAGAACAAAAGAAAACTCACAGGGAAGCAAAGAAAAGATAGACTATTATCACCATGAGTATTATTTATCAAATAGGGTTTCTTGAAATGAAAATTTATTATTATATATTTTTAATCTTCTCCTATATTCTGCTATGTACACATCTTTGTTTTCTTTCTAACTTTGTATTTAAGTTCCAGTATCTAAGTTTATGATATGTGTTTGTTTCTTTTCTCTATTCTGTATTTGTGTTCTGGTGTTTGAGTCTAAAACAAAATTGTTTTGGGGGGGGGAAAGAAAAAGAAATGGGCTATTTTTCCTGAGAAATACTGCCCTTATGTGGAGGAAGAGCTGTTTATTCTTTGTGCTATTTCTCATGACATCTCTGCCCAATTTTGTATCAGCTTAAGTCTCTGTTCTTAGCTCATTCACAGAGGAGGAGGTTTACTAGCCTACCACCCAGACTGTTGTTCCTCAGGCTGGGGTCAGAAGATTTCTTAGCCTGCTTATCTTGGCATGGGTTGTACCTTTTCTACAAACTCATTTTCATCCTTACGTGTCAGGACCATTCCCTCATCTACCCACTTAGTTTAATTCCAAGGGTAACTAGACAGTGTCCTAAAGTCCCTGACAAAGCAATATTAACATTTTATTGCCACAAAAATCTAGTATTGCACTCAGATTTCCTTCCTCTTTTTAATATTAAAGTCATGATATTATTTATGCATAATGTAAGTAGATATCTTTCTATTGTTCCTGGCAGGGAAATTGCTAAGGATAGTAAATCTCTGTATTTTGGTGGGTATAGTGGGGACTTTTTGCAAAGATATAAGAAAGGTAGGTCTGGGTATGATACCTGATTTTTCTGGGAAGAGTAGTAACACTTTTAGGACAAAAACTATTTAAATTGGATTCAGAATAAAGAAAATACTTTTGTACTGTATCCAAATGAATGCCAGTGAGGAAGAGGCTCAGAGTTAATTGCCACATGCTATATTAAGCTAATAAAATGGAGACTTAATGACCATCAGCACCAAGAAGTAGCTTAAATCATTATTGCCCAGGGGGAATTGGTAACAGCAAAATGTAGCCACTTAACAAATATTTTGGGAAAACTATTCATTAAAACCTCTACATAGCCTCTAACTGAAATGACTACATGGTTTTAATAAAAGAAAGCCATTATAGTAATGGAAACTATAATAGAAAGTGCTGAGAAGATTTGCACAAGAAAGTCACACATCTGTTCAGTCAGAGTATAAGCCAGCTAAAGTCATAATCTAAATATGGGATGACCTGGTATTCTCATGTGACAAAGACTGACAGTTGGCTATTAGAATGGAACAAACCAAGTACTGCACCCAAATATTGGTTGATCCCTTGACAATTGACATATGCGTTATTAGAAATACTTCCAAGATAAAGCATTACAAAGTGGTAAATGAGCTTAATTGACTTCTGCAGAAAAACTCATTTTGGGGTTATGGCATCTAAAGTGATAAACAACCAAATTATCCTTTCAGGCAAGTCTAAGGAAGGGTACCACTGTTAATTAAGTTTCCTTTGATGATTTGCATTGGAGCATAATCTTGCATAGAGCTATCATTGCATACTCATTTGGAATTTATTTCCATAAGAGCTTTTGTTATCAGCTTCATAAATCATGTAGTTAATTGTGTTGTTCAAGTTAGTATAAAAATGTATAAGGTTTTAAGAAGTCTTTTGTATTCTTGGGACAAGTGCTTGAATATCAAACATTTCTAAATGGGAAATTTTATTTAATTGTTTGGCTGTAGGCAGAACATTTTATTTCTTTACAGAAGCAATGATATGTGTTCAGGAACGCAGTTGCTGACATAGCTCTCAACACTAGAAGATGGACTAAGTATGAGTATTCAGGCATAATATGTTATTCATTTTAAATCTAGTTTAATTTATTGAAATGAACATGTAGAAATGTTTTAGGGCATAATTGTCTTCACCATTCCACCAAATTTCTCATTGGTTTGCTTCTATATGAATGTGTTTGCCCAAGAAGTGCTGGGGCTAATGGAAAGGACACATGGGAATATTAGCTTGTGCTTACAGGCATGTTGTTTCTCTTCTAAGACTTTGATCTAATTAAGTTCCCTTTTGCAGAGGAGTTGAAGCATATGGAGAAATGTCACTAACAAGATATAGATGATTGTTAACATTACTAGGAAGTAACATTATCTCTAAGATTGCTTAATTATTTCTCCATGGTATATATTGCTTACTCACTGTGAGGCTGATAGATGTTATGTTATGGTATACAATTGTAATATGTATCATTGAAAAATAAAATTATCCTTTTTAGATCTATGGAGAAGAGTTTTTATTCCTTTGCACTAGAATTAGTCAAAAGAATTAAACTGAGTGGGAGCTGGGGCAATGCAGTTGACAGAAAAAATGACAGAAAACCATATACTCTAAATGTGCTGCTTTCAGAAATTATTACAACAAACGTCTCTTCAATCAAAAGGTTTCAAAAATCATCATTCAATTTCCTGATAAATCTAATGCTTTTCCTAAAGGGACATCAGATGTTCTTCCCTTAAAATTGTCTTGCAAGTTCTCTGCTGATGTCTGCCTGCTAAAGCTGGTAAGTCAATAGTATTGGATAATAAGAAAACTCATGCTTGCAGGACAGAGATCTATTGAAATGTTGGAATTGTTTTTAAAGATGGTGACTGAGAAAAATATGTACAAACAAAACAAAATAAAGTTAACAGCACAGTTTCTTAGGGAAACTTTTGCTGAAGAAAATAATAATAACAAAAGTTTACACTTTAACAGTATTTTAACATCGAAAACTTTATATGTATTTTGTCATTTGAATCTTCAAACAACTCTATGATTAGGAATTTACTAATTATTCTATCATACTTTAAAGTAATGGTTCTCAACCTGTGGGTTGCGACCCTTTGGGGGTTGAACGGCCCTTTCTCAGGGGTTGCCTAAGGCCATTGGAAAACATATATTTTTGGATGGTCTTAGGAACTGAGACACTGCTCTTCTATCTGTCTCCAGGCGGGTCTGCCCACAGGCAGATACAGACACATACGAATATTAAAGGATTGTGGCATTAGGAAGGTTGAGAACCACTGCTTTAAAGTAATTACCTTTGTTAGTTTAAAAAAGAACCACATTTTATTGAACCAACAATAAGAACAAGGCCTAAGAACTTCTTTCAATCTAGCAAAGAGTGATTAATTCAGTGAGGACAGAAAGTCTATATCAAATGGGTGAGGGACCTGATTTTATCCTGAAGAACTTGAATAAATTAGCAGGCACTTTAGAAAAGGAAAGATGTTTTTGAGTTCTCATATTGGAGAGTAAGAAACAAAGACAGCAAAAACTGAGTTGAAAAGATTTGGCTGCACAAGGCACCCAGCAAAAGAAGAAAGAGAACAGAATGAACAAAAGACTCTGGCTTGTGCCAAAATTTTTAACTTAGTTTTTCAAGTTTTGGAGGGAATTTCCAAGCTGCTCTTTGACAGTGCTGACAAGTGCTGGACAGGATGTGGAAAAATTGGAACTCTAATCCATTGTTGGTGGAGCTGTGAACTGATACAACCATTCTGGAGGGCAATCTGGAACTTTGCCCAAAGGGCTATAAATAATTGCATACCCTTTGACCCAGTAATACCACTTTTGGGGTTGTATCCCAAAGAGATCACAGAAGTGGGAAAGGGTCCCATGTGTACAAAAGTATTTATTGCAGCTCTCTTTGTGGTGGCAAAAAACTTGAAATTTAAGGGATGCCCATCAATTTGGTGTGGCTGAACAAGTTAGGGTATATGAATGTGATGGAATATTATTGTGCTATAAGAAATAGGAATGAGAATGAGAGTGACTTCATAATTACCTGGAGAGGCTTATACAAATTGATGCTGAGTGAGAAGAGCAGAACCAGGAAAAATCTGTACACAGTCACAGATACATCCTATGTGTGATGACCAATTTTGAAAAACTGGACTCAGCATTGCACAGTTAAAAGACAACTCTACAAGTCTTGGGATGGAAGGAGCTGTCTACATTCAGAGAAAGATCCAGAAAGATCAGAGTTTAAAAGGAGACTGAAGCAATGTATGCTATTATTCTTTTCTATGTCTGGCTTTTGTTTCTCTTTTTTCACTGTTCACTCTATTGGCTATAACACCTATACAACCAGACTATTGTACAATGTGAAAGAGTTGGCAGATCCTATACATGATTGTATGCCACCATGGAGGGGGTGGGGGTGGGGAGGAAGGGGAGAAAAATCTGAAACTCAAGTGATTCTGGAACTGAATCTTGTAATCTAAAAGTAAACAAACAAATCAATAAAATAAAAAAAGAGAGAATAGCTGTTCTTTGCTCAACTTCCCCTTCCAGCACTTGTTTATTAACTGTTCTATTATTCTTTGTTTACTTCTTTACTAAATTGTTTCCAGTAACTTGAACTTTTCTCAACCACTGAAAGGCTAGGGGTTAGGTAGAGATAAAAATAAATTTAAGCTAAGGCACAGAGCACAGCCTGTGCCTAAATGTTAGAAATTTTCCCTATTATGGGTACTCTGATTGTTGGTGATTATACTTCCAAGTTTTTGTGTGTGCTAGCATTGTGAATATGCTTTAAAAAAATTAGCCCAGTACAAATAGCAAGGCATGTAGAATATAATATGATAGATTTCAAAGTAGGGAAGTATGAAAGATATGTGTTGAGTTCAGATAAAGTAATAGATTTTTGGCTGGAGGGATCATGGTTTTGCTTTAAGTTTATACAAAGATAAAGTGTGTCAATTAGTCTGCATAAAAGTGCTAGCTTACATAAAAATGTACATTTATATATGTGTATATTAACACACATGTGCATATACATATATCCTATAACTTCCTTTTCTCACTATTCTTAAATGTAACTATTAAGTGTGGTGCATCACTCTTTATTTCCATCTCTATTAATTTCTTTAATAATATTATTGAAATCCTATCTCATGTTCTTCCTTTTTAATACATGGGAAAAGAGAGGTTAAATCTTTACATAATTTTTACTTATCATATATCATAGCAAATTGCTATGCTACTATAGAAACTTAAACACATTAATATAAATGCACAAATCATTTTCCCCTTCCCAGTTTTCACATATGCTCCCTATATCTTCAAAAAAGAACATCTACATTTTTAAAAATTTTATTTTTGTGTGATTCTTTGTCAATTGATTTTATGAGTCCTAAATTGACTTCCTTTACATGTATTAAAACCCATTTATGTTTAACTTTCTAACATATTCTAAAATTTTGCCAATTTCCTTCCTCTCAGAGTTCCATTGCCTACATTTCTACTTTTGCCTTCTAAGTCTAATTTTGTGCCATATTCACTATTTCATGCTGCCTCTCTTGAGAACAACATTATTTATGATCTTTAATATTTTTAAGCCTCTTCTCCCCCTTTTTTTGCATTTAAAAAATTGAATAGCCTCCTTCAGCTTCTTTTCCTATGCTTATTAAGGTCCAAACACCATGTTTAATTTAGTCACTCTTACCATTTCTATGTACTCAGATTGCATGCAAGTAATTCCACTGTCATCAATGATAACAGATTTTTTGACAAATCTGTTTAATATCTATTTTTAATTAGGTTATTTGTAAATATTAATCTTTATTATCTCTAAATATTAATTTAACTCTCGTCACTCTCTATTTGATGTTAGATTCTGTTTCTCACTGACTAGCAAACCGCTATGCTAATATGGAAACAAACACATTGTAATGCCGTGCACAAGTAGCTTCCCAAAAGATTGCTACTGTGAACAGCTGTTAAGGTTCTGATTACACAGTATAATGAACACCCTATTTATTCAAGAACAGGTTAAAGGAAAGCATTCACAACAAGTCACAATATAATGTCCACAACAGCTTATCATTTAAATGGCCACACAGTTTTCACCAAAGTGGTCACAGTATTTAGAACAAAGAACAAAAGAACAATCATCTGATCTCCCTAAGGAGGTTTGCCTTATTATTCAGTCATTCAGTAATCTCACAATACAAAAGTCAGTCTTCCACTCATGGGGCAACTAGATTAACTTAATCAGTGACTTATTTAGTAATCAGTTACTAAGTATCACTAATTACTAAATACAATCATTAGAAAATACACAAACCCTCCACCAGTTAACTCAATCAGTCATTTATTCAGATTCATAATTACTAAGTATCATTAACCACTAAGTGCAATCATTAGAAAATTACAGAAACCCTCCACCCCTCAGTCTTTAGTAAACTTCAATATTGTCACAGCATTCAAAATCCAAGGAGAGGCCTATTCTTCATCTTGATTCAGGGTGGTCTCTCAGATTCCCTGGATCCCCTTCCATGGTCACAGCTCCTACTTGAATCCACCAGGCAGTCTCCTGGATTTAGAGGCAGGCAGCTCCCAGGTCCTTGTCCAGGCCTCTGGGCAGTTCCTGCTACTCACTGAAGTTCTCAGGGTCCAGCACATCTCAAAACTTTCACAGCTTCTGTTCCCAGGAACCCAAGGATCAACCAAGCTACAAACAAAGTCTTAGTATCCTGATCATGCTTCTTCCGTCTTCCAGCAGTTCAGCTGGCCCTAGGACTCAGAGGAGACCTCAGCCTCCCAGGCAGCTGCAACAACTTTGGCCTTCCAGGCAGCCCTCCCAGCAGCAACTTCAGCCTTCACCAGATTCTGGTCTCAAGAAAACTCCAGCTCAGTTCTCAGTCCAGCAGTAGTGACCCAGCTTCCAGATGCTATCAACAGAAACTCTCTCTCTCTCTCTCTCTCTCTCTCTCTCTCTCTCTCTCTCTCTCTCTCTCTCTCTCTCTCTCTCTCTCTCTCTCTCTCTCTCTCTCTCTCTCTCTCCTCCCTCTCCCTCTCCATCCCTTTCCCTCTTCCTCTCCCTCTTCCTCTCCGTCTCCTTCTCCCTCCCCCCAGCATCAGTCTCCATGATTCTTCTACCAGGAGCTTGTCAGGAGAAAATTCTTCCAATGCCTTTCTGGGACTTTTTGTATACACACACACACACACACACACACATACGCACACACACACACACACTTCCTGTCTGAGCCAACCTCTTTCTGTTATGTCAGCAACAGGAGACAGAGTTAACACTTTCTGTTTCTTTCACTAAGGCTTGACTAACTGCAAAGTACCTGCTTGCATGATATAACAAAAAGGGGTCTTCAAATTCAAATTAATTACCATTACAAACATTAATATGGATGTTCTTGCAATGAAGGAAGTAGAAACCTTCAGGTGAATGGAAGGATGATTCAGAGGGTCTCACTGAGAGAATATGCTGTAATGCAATGCCCCAGAAGATTCTTGAAAGAATGCTACTGTGAACAGCTTTTAAGTTTTGGATTACACAGTATAGTGAATGCTCTGTTTATTCCATTACAAATCAAGGCAAACATTCATAATATGTCACAATATAATATTCACAGCATCACATCTTATCACAGAAAGTCACAATATAGTGTCCAAAACAGCTTAACATTAGAATGGCCACACACTTTTCACTTCAGTGGACACAATATTTAGAACAAGGAACAAAAGAATAATTATCTGGTTTCGCTAAGGGGGAAATCCTCCTCACTTAATCAATCAATCAATTCACAATATATCAATCTTCCACTCATTGGGCAACCATTAACTTAATCAGTCACTAATCTAGATTTACAATGACTAAATATCATTAATCACTAGTACAGTCATTAGAAAACCACACAAACCCTCCACCCCTCAGTGTCCAGCAAACCTCAATTTCCTCCAAGGGGAGGCCTTTTCTTCATCTTGATTCTGGGTGATCTCTCCTTCCCTGGATCCCTTTCCATGGTTCTAGCTCCCTCCTGAATCCATGAAACAGTCACCTGGATTCAGAAGCAGATAGCTGCCAGGTTCTCATCCAATCTTCAGAGGTAGACAGCTCCCAGGTCCTTTTCCAGTCCTCAGGGCAGTCTCTGGCACACACTGAAGTTCACAGGGTCTAGCACATCTCAAACCCTTCACCACTTCTCTTGCCTAGAACTCAAGGATCAGCCATGCCATGAACAAAGTCTTATCCTGGTCATGCTTCTTCAGTCCTCCAGCAGTTCAGCTTGCCCTAGGACCCAGAAGGAATATCAGCCTTCTGGGTGGCCTTCACCAGATTCTGGTCTCAGGAAAACTCCATCTCAGTTCTGTCAGCTTCCAGAAGCTGGGAGAGAAACTCTCCTTCTATCTGTCTCTCTGTTTCTGTCTCTCTGTCTTTGTCACTCTCTCTCTTTCTCTGTCTCTTTCTGTCTCTCTCTCTCTCTCTGTCTCTGACTCTCTCTCTCCCTGTCTCTGTCTCTCTCTGTCTCTCTCAAAAATTCCAACTCATTTCTTCAGTCCAGCAGCCCAACTCGTAGATGCTGAGACAATCCTGCTTCCTCCAACAGGACAATTCCAATTCTATCTCCTTGTCTCTGGAATTCTTGCTTATATACATACACTGGCCTCCTGTATCAGGCAATACCCTTCTTTCACATCAACAAGGGAGTTCATGCCTTCTCAACAGTGGACAGGGCTCACACCTTCTTTACTTAGCCCTAAGTTACTAAGTGCTAAGTATCTGCTAAACTGATTGCTGTTACATATGCCAGGTGGGTTTTCATCATTTTCCAAAAAGTAACAAGAAATATCATCTAATGGAATGTTTGGTCACTTTGATGTGTACTACTCTGGGGCACAAATAAACCCATTGCCACATACATAATTACAATATGTGCACAATTTGTTGCAGGGGATACAGGAAAACATTCTGTAAAGATTTAATAAGAATCTCTAAAGCAAGTGAACCTATAACTGGATTCATTCAATAAATTCAAAGAGAATAGATATAATGGAAAGTATGTTTTAAATGAATTGGAAACATGTTGGGATTATAAAATGAAAAAAGAGAAAGATTATGGTTTAATTAAAAGATCAATATTTCTATATAATTAATGATTTCTTCAGTCAAAAGGTATTGAATGTAATGAAGACAATAGTATTATTAAAATATGAGTGAAATGATCATCATAAACACAACATGATATCAACTTGAAAGATGTTTTACTTTCTGTTATTTGTGTAAAATCTGATGGTCGCATGGATTAACTCAAAGCCAAATTAAAAGGAAAGATATAGGTGAGGAGGGACATATGAAATTACAAAATATCTAAAGGTACACTTAAAATAATTGATGAAAAACTGGAAATGTATGAGAGTAAAGAAATGTTTTTTTAAAGAAAACTTAACCAATGTAAAATCATTGCCAGAAAAATGACCAAATATATTCCATTAAGAAGTATCTGGACTTCTCAATGGCAAAACAAGGGCAATGTTATTGAGAAACAATAGAAGATTTATGAGTATCACCTCATGGAGCACCAAAAAGCAGTGGAGGAGAAAATGAGCATGTAGAAAGATTGGTATGAGATACAAACAAGCTAGATCATAACCAGAACATTTAGAGATGAAACTAGAAGAATGACATCAAATATACAAGATCAGAAAATTTGTCAGTGTTTCAGTTGCAAAGTGTTATCATCATTAATGAGAATTCATTACATTTATCACATTTATTTACCACATTTATTATTTCCTAATTTGCTGTTTAAGAAAGGGGAAATAATTCTTTAGTAGTCAGGAAGAATGACTTTAGCAAACTAAATGCTCAAAGGAGAAATATGTTCTTGAGGTAACAATTTTAAAGGCATGCATTTAAAAGATCAATTCTTATATTTCAGAGAGAGAAAAATTTGGAGTTCTCTTGTTAACGATACTATTGTGGTTTGTCATTTCCTTCTTCAATTTATTTTACAAATGATAAAATGGAAACAAATAAGTTTAAATGACTTGCTGAAAGTCACATAGCTAGTAACAGTCTGAAGCCATATTTGAACTTAGGAAGATGGGTCTTCCAGACTTTGGACCCAGCACATATGCACCCCCACACACACCTCACAGATGTTTAAATATGACCAAGAAGAAATGAATAACTTCCGAACTATATAATGACACTTCTGTCTCCTAAAATTATTGAAAACTATGTACATATGGAGGGCACCCTTAATGAAAATACAACAAAGGAAGATTAAACAAGGCTCCATAACAAATTATCTATACCACATTATATGTTCATCTTTTTATAGTTGTTAGATGTATAGAGAATATACAATATTTTAGTAGTTTATTTTTAATTTATATCTTTCATCTTTTAAATTATAATAGTTTTCCCCATTATCCATCCCCCACAGCTGATGATGCAGTGGATAGATTGCTGGTCCTAGAAGGAAGAATACCTGAGCTCAGATCCAGACTCAGACTCTTACTAGATGAGGATTGTTGGGCAGTCAGTTTCCTGAACTGTAAAATGGAAAAACAAAATGAAACTCTCTTATACCATTGTGAGGAACAAATGAGAATATCTTTCTAAATATCACTTAGCAAGTTGGTGCTATATAAATGCTTTAATCATTTTTTTCTCCTCCTTCTTAAAGAGACATCCCATATAATGAAGAATATCTTTTTAAGACAAAAAAACAGAAGTCAACAAAATTAATTAACTCCTGAAGAAGTCTGAAAATATAGCACTTTTCAACACCTATTGATTTCCCAGCTCCACAACAGGGTTGTTTAGGGTTGTCTTCTCATATTATCTTTCCATGCTTTTCTATATTTACCACTTGCATTATTTCTTATAAACATATCAATATTCCATTATATTCATGTGTCACACTTTAGTTATTCCCCAAATGATTAGGGTGTGCTTAGCTTCCAGTTCTTTACTATCATAAAAAAGTGATCTTCTAATTACGTTGTTGCATATGGAGACTTTAACCTTATCAATAGCCTGCTAGGGTTATAAGGCCAATAATAGAGTCTCTATCTCAAAGAATGTAAACATTTATATAATTTTACTTGCATAATTCCAAATTGTTTTCCACATTGGTTGTTCCAATTTACAGCTCTATCAACAACATATTAGTAGGCCTATCATCCCAACAACGACTTCAACAGTAACTATTGATGTTTTTCACTGTTCCCTACATGTAAGGTATAAAATGGAAGCCCAAAGTTGCTTTATTTGTATTTCTTTTATTATTAGGCTTTTGGAGCATTCTTTTGTATGATTGTTAATACTTTGCAATTTTTCAGAAGTAATTTATCTATTGATGAATTTCTTAGTTTTATAGATATTTGTTAATTATTTATATATCATGGACAGCAAACTCTTCTCAGAGAAATGTGGTACAAATTTTTCACTTCACTTATAAGTGAATTTTGTCTGTGCAAAACTTTTGAATTACCATGTAATAAAAATTATCTATTTTATTTTTTGTCTATACTCCTTTTTGATTTAGTAAACAAATCTTACCCTTAGCTGTGAAAGGTATTAGATCTGAATCTTTTGTAAATGTGTTGGGGTTATTGTTATGATTT
Source organism: Pseudocheirus occidentalis (assembly GCA_028646575.1). Classification (NCBI taxonomy): domain Eukaryota; kingdom Metazoa; phylum Chordata; class Mammalia; order Diprotodontia; family Pseudocheiridae; genus Pseudocheirus; species Pseudocheirus occidentalis. The sequence continues at coordinate 114,284,983 of CM053601.1, read as the reverse complement.
GTTGAGTGTCATGGATGGTCCAGGGATGACAGGAATGGTCAATAAACCCTCTTGCCTGTTATCTTGATGGCCATAATGTCTGGATCAGTTCTCCAAACTATGCTCTGCCCCATTCCCTGATAGCATGTACATCAGTCATGTTCTCATTCTGACTTACATGTTATGCATGAGTTAGCACTGGTACAGCACAGATACAGCATGAACTGCCATGTTTACATATAGGATGTTAGAGAGTATAAAAGAGTTTGATTTATGTTGAATAAATGGAGACTTTCACCATCTCTGTCTCCTGCCCCATCACTGTGTTTGAGATATTGGGTGGCCTGAGCTGGCCTCAGCCACCCCCCTGTGTGCCAGCAGTAACATAAATGTATTATGATATTTGATTATATTTAATATCACATATCTATTTAGAATACATTATAGAATATGAAATAATTATAAAGTCTTAGTATCAGCTTAATTTCTCTCAGATTATTTTCCAGTTATTCTGGAAGTATTTTTTTAATCAAATAGTGAGTTCTTTCCAAGGTAATCCTGTCAAACACTGAGTTCCATTAATGTATCTCTTTTTAATCAATAGCATTTCATTTTCATCACTGATACTTTTTCCAATTTATTTATTTATTTTTGGTTTTCATCATTCATTTCCACAAGATATTGAGTTACCAATTTTCTACCCATCGTTCCCCTACCCCTACCCTATGATAGTAAGCTTACTGAATACCCCATCCTCCAATCTTCTCTCTCTTATATTCTCCCCCATTCTCTCCATCCCTTGCAACTTTCTAGTATGACAAGGTGGATTTCTATACCCCAGTGCCTGTATATCTTATTTCCAGGTTGCATGTAAAAGACAATTTTTTTAGCATTTGTTTTTAAAACTTTGATTTCCAGATTCTTTCCCTTCTTCCCTCCTAACCCACCCTCACTGGAAGACAAGCAGTTCAATATAGGTTGTACATATGTAGTTACACAAAATGTTTCTATAGTAGTTATATTGTGAAAGAGCAACTATATTTTCCTCCATCCTCTCCAGCCACTTATTGCCCTGAAGCATTATACTCAGTTTTGCTGGTTAGGTGATTCTTGGTTTTAATCCTAGCTCTTTTGACTTCTGGAATATCATATTCTAGGCCCTTAGATCCCTTAATGTAGAAGCTGCTAGATGATGTGTTATCCTGATTGTGTTTCCACAATACTCAAATTATTTCTTCCTGACTGCTTGTAATGTTTTCTCCTTGACCTGGGAACTCTGGAATTTGTCTATGATGTTCCTAGGAATTTTCTTTTTGGGATCTTTTTCAAGAGGTGATCAGTGAATTCTTTCCATTTCTATTTTGCCCTCTGGTTCTAGAATATCAGGGTAATTTTCCTTGAGAATTTCTTGAAGGATAATTTCTAGGTTCTTTTGTTGATCATGACTTTCAGGTATTCCAATACTTTTTAAATTGTCTTTCCTGGATCTATTTTTCCAACTCAGTATTTTTCCCAATAAGATATTTCACATTGTCTTCAATTTTTCCTTTGTTTGGATTGGTTTAATAGTATCTTAATTTCTCATAAAATAATTAGACTCTGTTTGCCCCACTCTATTTCTTAAGGAATTATTCTCTTCAGTGAGCTTTTGAGATTGTTTTCCCATCTGGCCAATTCTGTTTTTTACAGCATTCTTCTCCTCAATGGCTTTTGGGGCCTCTTTTGCCATTTGAGTTAGTCTATTTTTTAAAGGGTTATTTTCTTCAGTCAGGTTGTTGACTCTCTTTTCATGATTTTCTTGCATCATTCTCATTTCTCTTCCCAATTTTTCCTGTACTTTTCTTACTTGATTTTCAAAATCTTCCTTGAGCTCCTTCATACCCTGTAATCCACTCATATTTTTCTTGAAAGCTTTTGATGCAGGAGTTTTGCCTTTTCTTTCTTCCTCTGGTTCCATGTTTTGATTCTTTTTGTTCCCTCCAAAAGAATCTATGGTCTGATTTTCCTTCCTCTGTTTACTCATCTTGCCAGCCAATTACTTGACTTTTGAGCTCTTTGCCATGGTAGAACTCTGCTTCCAGAGTGGAGAGACCTGTATCCCAAATTGCTGTGCTTTTCACAGTTGTCAGAGCTATGAGGAAGGTGCCCTCTCTACAGCCTCCACAAGCTTTGGCATACTGGCCGCACACACCAGGACCATCACCCAAGACAGCAACCCAGATCCAAGCAGGTCAAAGCAAGAGCAATTGCCTTCTGAATGGTCACTTTGTTCCCCTATGAACCACAGGTCAGGAACTCTGAAGGCACCCATGTGGCAGCAGCTGCTTCACCCAGGCCTCTGTCACCTCTTGCTCTGGGGGCAGGAGCCAGACCTCACTCTTCTGCCTTCCAGTTCTGACAGAGTTCCCTACTGACTTTTACTTTCTCTTTGGTGTTTATGGTTTAGAAATCTGGAAACTTCCACAGCTGCCAGGGATTTATTCCCCTGAAGTCTGCTTAGGCCAGTCTGTGCTGCTGGTCAGGCTGCCACTGGTCAAGGTTGCCCTATGTCTGGGCCCACATGTTTCAGGTGGGACTGTACTCCACTCCCAGCCCTGTTTAATAGACCCTTCCTGTTGGCCTACCAGGCTGCCTTCCACAGGAGATTTGTTTCTGTCTGTCACTTTTTGATTTCTGTAACTCTAAAATTTGTTTAGAGTCATATTTTATAGGTATTGGAGGTGGTTGGAGCAAAAACTTAAGGAAGTCCCTCCTTTTACTTTGTCATCTTGGCTCATGCTTTATTAATAAAGTTTAAAGTCTGGAAGTCCTATTCCTCATTTATCGCTACCTTTTTTTTTTTTTTAACATTTTCCTTAATATTCTAGGTCTTTTGATTTTTCCAAATGAATTTTGTTATTTTTCATCAATTTGTATAAAGTGATAACTTGGATATTTGATTAATGTTATATTATATGCGTAAATTCACTTTGGTAGAATTGTCATTTTATTATATTGATGCAGTCTAGCTATGAGTATGTCTATAGCTATTTAAGTTGTTTATTTAAGAACATTGTAATTGAATATAAACAAGTCTTTTTCTGTGCTTTGGTAGATCAAACCCCAGATACTTTATGCATTTGGTTTGAAGTGGGATTTCCCACTCTATTATTGATTCTAGGGTTTTGTTCTTGTATAGAAATATAGGTGATTTCTAAGGTTTTATTTCCTAGCTTACAACTTTGCTGAAGCTATGTATTGTCTCAAATGGTATCTTTGTAACTCCCTAAGATTTTTCAAGCACACCATAAAGCAGCAAATGGAGAGTTTTATCTCCTCTTTTCCTCTCTGTATTCTTTTTCTTCTGTTATTGTCACTTCTAGCATTTCTAGGACTGTATGAAATCATGTGAGTTTGCATCCTTGCTTTACTTTCATATTTATTAAAAAGGGATGAACTGTATCCCCACTGCATAAGACATTTGAGTTTTGTTTTAGATAGCTTTTATGATATGTTTTTAGTCTTTTTTTTCTTTGTAGGGTTTTTAACAAATATTTTTGTAATTTGTCAAGGGCTTTTTCTTCATCTATCAAAATAAATTTTAAATGTTTAGATTTTTAATATTGGTTGTTTCCCAAATATTTAACTATTCTTAGACCCCTAATATAAATCCTAACTTTTCATAATGAATGATTTCTTAAGAAAAATTCTGCAAGTTAGATGTATAGAAAATATATCATTTTAATTGATACCTTTTAAAAAAATCTTAATAGTTTTCTCCCCGATAATTTTCCCACACAATTTGAATAGAGTTCTGGAGACTCTTGTCTAATAAGATAAGAAAAAATAAATTAAAGGCATAAAGATAGGAGAAGAAGAGGTAAAACTCTCTGTTGTGATATACTTGTAAAATGCTAGGGAATCCGCAAAGGTACTAATTGAGACAATTAATATTTTCAGCAAAGGTTCAAGCTACAAAATAGATACTTACAATAAATTATATTACTTTATAATAATGAAATACTAGAAGCTGTAATGGAAAGAGAAATCCCATTTGACAGAATTTTGTTCAGAACTATTTAATCAAAATTCATTAATTATGCAGGCTTTTAATATATTATCTTTCCCTGATTTAGGAATTGGGATTAGATTTCTGTCATCAAAGGACTCTGGTCATGTTTTCTTTCTCAACTTTTTGAGACTAATATATACTATGAAATATTCTCTAAAAATTTATATTTTCCTATGAATGTATCAACAACACACATTTTTTTCTTTCTCCTTTAGTAGTTCTTTTAAAATAAGTTCCACTTCATTGTTTAAAATTAGGTTATTTATTATTTCTATCTGGTTTTCTATCAGTTGGGAATTTGACATTTTTCAAGGAATTCTTTTTCTTTTTTTGGTTTTCAGTTTTGTTAACATAACTAGACATAATAGGTTCTGACTTTAAAAAAAAGATTCTAGTTGTGATTTCACCTTGCTCATTTGTTTTTTAAATTGATTTAATTTTCTTTCTTATTTTTAATAAGATTGTCTAAAGTCTTATTAACATTATTAATCTTTTCAAAAAACCACCTTTTAGTTTAATTTATCATCTCTCTGAGGTTTTATTGGATTTATGGTCATCTTTGTCTTTTCTGCTTACTTTACATTAAATTTTTATTTTTTTAAAATGCATAATCCTTTTTATTAATCTTCTTTTGTCCCAGAGAATAGCTCTCTTTGCCCATAGGAGCACTCTTCATTGTTGCCACCTTCCCACCACCAAAACCAGTTCTCCTATTTTAAACTCTCACACTTTTCAATTACATCCTGGCAAGCCTTTCTCTTCCTGAGAGACCCAACAAGTAACTTTTAAATCATTGTTAACCTTCAGCTTGACCAGGTAACATCACACAAATCTATGCTTCCCCTTCTATTCTCCCTCTCATTTTTAAATTTAGTTTCTCTCCACCTTTTTACAATATTGATTCACCTTTAGATGTCTTGCAACAAAGTTCTGTCTATAATGCCTCAGCCTTATCTCTTACCATAAATTCTACTTGATTATCACATTTAACCTATAAAAATATTTTCCTTATTGCACTTTCTGTTGCAGTGTTTGGTTGTTGCATTGATTTACCCAGCCCACATTTCAGTTGTCTTGGCTCTTCAGGACTCAAATAAATCTCTTCAGGGTTGTTTGTTTGTTTTTGCCAAAATTAGAAGGAAGTCAAAAAATTCTGACAAAAAACTTTATTATTAGTTCATCATATAAAGATCTCATATCTAAAATATAAAAAGAACTTTGTCAAATATATAAAGAATATGAGTCATTCCCCAATTGATAAATGGTCAAAAGATATAAACAGACAGTTTTCCAATGAAGAAATCAAAACAATTAATAGTCATTTAAAGAAATGCTCTAAATCATTATTGATAAGAGAAATTTAAATTGAGATAACCTTGAGATATCATTTTACACCTACCAAATTGGTTAAAATAGCAAAAGGGAAAATGACAGATGTTGGAGAGGATGTGGAAAAATCAGGACACCAGCTTATTGTTGGTTTAATCATGAAATGATACAACCCTTTTGGAGAGCAATCTGGAATTATGCCCAAAGAGTTATTAAACTACCTGTGCCTGTTGACACAGTAATACTACTGCTTAGAGTAAAGATGATTAGGGGAAAAGTAAAAGAACCTTTTTTTAGAATGTTTATAGAATTATCTCTTTGTGGTGGCAAAGAACTGGTAATTTCAGAGATACCCATCTATTATGAAATAGCTGAACAAGTTGTGGTATATAATTTTGATGAAATACTATTTTTCTATAAGAAATTATAAGCTCAGGGGTGGCTAGGTGGCGCAGTGAATAGAGCACCGGCCCTGGAGTCAGGAGTACCTGAGTTCAAATCCGGCCTCAGACACTTAACACACACACAAAAAAACTAGCCATGTGACCTTGGGCAAGTCACTTAACCCCAACTGCCCTCCAAAAAAAATAAATTATAAGCTCAATGATTTTAGAAAAACATGGAAAGAATTGCATGAAATAATTGAGTGAAATGAGCAGAACCAAGAAAATATTGTATATAGTAACAGCAGTATTGTTTTAAAAATGACTTTAAGTGAAAAGTTATTTTGTCTATTATAAATACCTAAATTAACTATAAGGCATGAAGATGCTTTCTTCATCCAAAGAAAGAATTGATAAATAGAAGAATGTATGGAATAATTATATGCACATGTGCAAGTATACACACACACACACACACACACACTCCTTACTCTAATGGTAACTATCTCTATATTGGGGGATGGAGGCAAGGAAGAAAAAATAATTTTGTAGTAGTTTTGAGAGGAATAGTAAGTTGTATGTAACAGATTTGCTGTTCCATGTAAAATCATCTTTTTGTTGTACTTTGTTATGTAAATGTTTGTTTCGTTTCATTAATTTAAAATAAAATAAAAGAATGTTTTGCATCTTATTTTATTAATAAGTGCACATTTTTTTCATTTATGTTTAAGCTGAGTTTGGTAGGGTAGGTCACCTTGCTCTGTGACTTGAGCAGCATTGTTCATTGAAACATATTCCACTCTCCCCTTAATTTTTTGATAGGTGCAAAGTGGTGTTTTATTACTCGAATTTTCTTTCCTTTAGTATTTGAATATCTTTCTCCTGGTTGATTGCAAAAGTTACTGTTTCTTAATGGAATTGTTAAATTTTGCCACTATGTGCCCTAATAATTTCTGCTTATTTTGTTTTTTATTTTGAGGCATTCTATCAATTCCTTCAAGTGGCTCTTTGTTATCTGTGTTCAGAAATTCTGAGCATGTATTTTGCAATATTTCTTTTTTTTTCTTTTTGGAGGGAGGCAGGCAGGGCAATTGGGGTTAAGTGACTCATCTAGTAAGTGTTGTGTCTGAGGCTGGATTTGAACTCAGGTCCTCGTAACTCTAGAGCTGGTACTCTATTTACAATGCTGCCTAGCTTCCTCACTTGCATTATTTCTGACATTATGTTGCTTAGATTTTTTGACTCATTACATTATCTTTCTATGCATCCTCTTTCTGAGATCTGTATGTCTGGCTTTCATAGAGAACATATTTTCCCTTATCATTTTAATTAATATCATTTTTTGCTTCTCCTCTTCTAAACTGTCCTACACAGTTTTGTGTATTTGCATTCCTGATCACTTGTCCTCTGTTTGTAGATTCAAGTTCTGCTACAATTAAACTTTTTTTTTTTTTACCGTGCAGTCCATAAACTCTTTTAATTCTCATCTCTCTATTAAAACACCAAGGAACATGAGGGGTACTCCATACTTTTCTCAAAATCTACAGGGTCCCATTCATCACCATGTGTTGGATAATTTCTTTTTGTTGTGATGTATTTACTCATAAATGCCCAAACTCTTTAATAGCTACAAAGGCTCTGTTACCCTTTGCCTAAACTCTTTAATAGATACAAAGGCTCTGTTACCCTTTGCTCTTAATGCTATCCTTCTTGATTTATCTGCTTATGGTCATGGTCTCTGATTTTTCTTCAATTTTACAGCTTTGGCAATTTCAGTCTTTTTTTTCCTTCCATTTATCTCCTTATTGCCCATTAATTGTCCCCTTCCTCTTTACTGATTCTCCCATGCTTGGCAATTCATGGTTCACTGGTCTAGGTCTCTGCACCAGGTGATTTCTGGAAAGGCAGAACTGGCCCAGTTGTATACTGGGTTCCATCCTTCTGTCTTAGTTGAGTGTCAAATGTCAACCATGTATTGCATCCTTCTCCATTCCCTTTAACAATCAGCTCTCTGGCCCAGTGGTATAGTCCACTTCCGTGCTGGTTCTATTTCAGTCTGCTAATTTTTGTTACTTTGGGTAACTGGAAAGGGGGAGATTTGGGTGTGGGGTTGCATGTTACTGCTGGCTTGTTTACCAGGTCAGGTAATATACATTCACTACCAAAAACATGGTGGTGGGGTGCCAAATGAAATTGAGTTAGGCTTTAATCCAGTAATTTTTTTTTAAACTTTCTTTGGGTTTTTGGTGTCTGAGACAATGGACAGAGCTGAAATTGCTTCAACTTTAGTATATAAGTTGGTTCAGAGATGTTAGAGAAGTAATAAGGATAAGGGAAATGTTTGATGCTCTGTCTTGTTACTCATGTGACCCAGAAGTTTCTGTTTAATGTTCCTTGATTACAAAATCATTTGATGCATTAAAGAAACTTGAGTCTTAAATGACCTTCAAGGTTTCTCCTATAGTTTTCCTAACATCATACAAGATTTCTAGATAGATGAAATCACAGACATGATCAGGATCATTTTAATTAAGTTATAGATACCACATGAGGTACAAACTAGGGAAAGGTATGCTTGCCAAAGGTTTTCACCCTTGTCATGCTGATGAAAATGTGGTTCTATTTTTCTCATGAATGTATATTTATTTTAGCAAGTACTGGGACATTGCATAGATTTTCAATAAAATATATTAAAAATCAATACATTTATGTAGTTAGCCACACAAGAAACAAATCAAGTATGACTATGGTATATTGCTGAATTTATAACATATTGGTTGAAGAAGCATTTGAGATAGACTATTAATACTTATTCCTTATATAGGCACTGTTGATTACCAAGGAATTTGGCCAGAAACTGAATAGGAAAGAAGGATGCTTATTTACATTGAGGAAAATACATATCAATTTACATAACTCCATTTTGTGAGCTGTCTCAAAAAAACACATCTTTTAAATACCAATAATTTTCCCAGTCTTTATAAGTCATGGATCACCAAACAAAAACTATGCCACACAAAGAAAGATTTAGAAAGGAAATCTCAAGACTACTGAGTAGACAAAGGAGGATTAATGAAAGGGCATTGACAATTAAATCCAAGGTAAAGAAAGCATGACTTATTTACTCTTTGCTCATGAAAAGAATACTCACATGATTGAGATCATGGAGCTTTCAAATCATTAGGCCAAATTCTTCCAGTTGGAAGTTTTTCTTTCCTTATAAATGTACAGAATACTGTGAAAATCAGAATAAAAATATGCATGCCT
>CM053601.1:114254202-114275474 GCA_028646575.1 Pseudocheirus occidentalis | reverse complement strand
GTAGAAGTAGGAAGGTGACAAGGCCTCTGCCAGGGAGAGAGCAGTGGGCTAGGTCAGGGGTGTGGGAGAGACCTGGAAGTCAAAGGCTGCTACCACTAGTCACTGGGACCCAGGGTTAAGACAGAAATATAGAGTGGGGGAGGAAGTGGGAGAGTCCTGGAGAGGAGAGGAGAGGTGGTTGAGACCTGAGGTCCTTGCCACACTGGGACTGTAAAAAGTTGGCACAGTGAACCCCAGAGAGAAAGGCCTTGGCCTATGACCTCTTTGTACTCTCTGATTTTGTTCCTGAAGAAGATTATTTTATTTGTTTTTAGATGGAATCCTAATTATCTTCTTTTATGATCACCTCAATTACTTGTTTGGTTTAAAATTATTATTTCATTAACTATAGTTGTGAGAGGTACCAGTATCATTATTTAAATGATGTGACCTTTTATACTGAAGTTGATTCTACATTTGGAATTTAATGTTGTATATAGCTTAAGAATTTGTTCTAAATCAAATTACTTCCAAATGCCTTGTAGCATTCTCTTATTTTTTGTCAGACAGAAAATATTTCATGTTCTCCAATTTATCAAGCACTATTTTATGATATAGTTTAAGACATAGTAATATTAAGTCCTTTAAATTTCTAATATTATTATTAATTCCCCTCAGAGCCTTTATTTTTCCTTCTTTTGAGTAATTTTTGTCATTATTTTTCTGATTATGTCCTTGGTAGCTTGATTGTTACAACACCAAACCTGTATATTGATTTGGAGGTTATTTTATGATATTGATGACTCTTTGTGATCACCAATTTTCTTTCTAATTATTTTTCTTTTGTCCTAACTACGAATGTTTCATAGTTATTCTTCTATAAATCAGCAATGAAAGTCATCAAGCATGGTAATAGTTTGGCCATGAAATAAATTTAAGGCAATCCACTAGAAATCTAGTCTAGATGGATATCAATAATGTTTGGACCAGACCAACCAGTTCATTAATACCAAGTTCATATAATTGTGGTATTATTTGGTTTAAACATCCCCCAATTTATTCACAAGAATAGGGATCTCATAAACCATTCAACAAAAGTGGACAAAACCTTTCCTCAAAAAAAAATCCAAGTGTTCATCCAATCTTTACATTAAGACAAGTTTAATTATTAGAGAATTTTCCCCTTATATTCAGTAGAAATCTACCTCCTTGCAAATTCTCTTCAGTACTTTTAGTTTTGTTATCTGGGAATAAGAAGGATAAATTGAATCTTTTTGACATAATATTTAAATACCTTGTTGAAATCTTGACATATTTTTCTGACCCATTTGCCCAATAATAAGGTCCATGACATTGTTTTTGAGCAATTATACATGAAATCTCATCCAAAAACCAGAAGGAAATTAGATTGATCTGGAATTGACTGTCCTTAATAAATTCCTACTAACATTTAGTGACTACCTCCTGAGCAACCATTTGTTACCTGAAGTGTTTTTGCCTTTGTGCCACCTTCTATAGGAACCTTTGACATTTCTCTTCCCTGAAAGTACTTTCCCCTTCAGTATCACAGAATCTAAGAGTTGGAAGTTACTTCAGTGGTCATCTATTCCAACACATACAGAAAATGAATCCTTCTTTAACCTCAACAGCAAGTGGCTGTCCCAACTCTGCTTGATGAATTTCAAGGAGGAGGTGCCTGCTGCTTTCTAAACAGCACATTCCATTTTCAGACAGCTCTAATTGAAAGGAATTTTCCCCTGATATCAAACAACTTTCCATTATTTCTCTCACTTTTGCCCTGGGGCTAAGTGAAAAAAGTCTAGTCTCTCAAATGGCATCTTTTCAGATACTTGGAGACATGGATAATGTTTACTCTGACCCTTATCTTTTCCAAACCAAACATCTCTAATATCCAACAAATCCTTCCATGATGTGCACCTTTCAAAATCCTGGTTGCCCTCCACTCTACCTGTCTAATTTGCCAATATCCATACATCTTGGCTCCCAAAACTGAAAAAAATACTCCAAATGAGGTATTATGAGGACAGAGTATAGCAATATATTCACCTTCATCTTCTTCATAGCTAGACCCTTTTTCATGTACCCCAAGATTGCTTGAGCTTTTTGTCTGTCTAATAAAAAAATTCTGCCTCATTTTGAGATTGTAATCCACCGAAACCCATTTCCTCAGAAAAATTAGCATGTATCCATACCTGTACCATATTATACTTATGAAACTTTATTTTTTGCACCCAAGAAAAAGACTTAAATTTTATCTTTGTTGTACTTCTTATTAAATTATTTACATTGTTCTACCCTGTCAAGATCTTTTTGTATTTTTTATATTGGATGTAACCATCTAGGTACATGGTATCTCCTGAATTCAAATTTTAGTTCTTTTAGGGTAGGAATTATTTTTTTTATAAAAATAGCTATTGATTAATTGGTAGTAGAATTCTCTAATGAGTTTCTGTGCAACAGGACTGATCAGCATCCAAAATATGTGTGGGAGCCAAAGAGACAGTAACAGTATCTTGATTCTATGTTTTCTGTATGCCTTGAGCTCTATGTCATACTTTGTGATAATCAGGTAATTTATCTCAATTAAATTTCAGTATATATTTATTAACTAACAATTAGGTGCAAAATGTCCTTATAAGTGGTAGATTCAGGCTTTAAGATAAAGTGATTATCAATAAGTTACAGAATATTTGCTGTTATGCAGTGGTAGACATGAGTTTTCTCAACAAATTGCTTCTTACACTAATAAAATCACCAAAAAAGAAAATAATCCCAGTGTACTGAAATTTAAGGGTTTTTTTCCCTATTGAATCCTACATTGTCTTTTACATTGTTCAATGTAATTTTACAATGTAAAAGTAGGGTTATCTTTCTAAGAAGGTAGAACAAAAAATTTTAACATGCAAAAGAAATAAATTGAAAAATCATGTATTCCCACCAAAATAGCTTCTTTCTCACTTCTAAAGAGTTACATGATCTTAAACACTATGGAAGATAGAAAATACTCAAAATTTGAAATCATTCTATTTTAATTGCCCATTCTTTATACTTTATTATTTATGTAATGTTGCTCTCATTCTTTGCTGTTAGTTATATTTGCTGACGCAGCTTTTCTTGTAAATTCCTCCTGGATACACATTTTTTTGATTACAAAAGCCTGCTCCATTTGATTATTTGGTAGTCATCTGAATTTTAATTGTGAAGCTGAAACATGTCAAATGTTGTTGACAGCAAACTGTCATTCAATGTCTGCAGAATGCTTGAAAAGTTTCTGTTTAGGACACTATCTGTATGAAATCATAAATAATTTCCCCATATTTTGGGACATTTGTGTCTTTGGGATGTGCATGGCTTTTACACTTAGAAAATTTGTTTACTATGCAAAATTTTTCATAAGAGTAAGCATATTTTAAATTACACTAAAATTCATATCTAATGTTTGCAACAACCATAACTTTGCATATCAATAAATACAGTTTTTTATGATTACATAGACTTCTGGTGAAAAAAATGAAAAAAAATATATTCATTGCAATCTGAATCCCAACATCTTCTCTGAAGGGGAAATATAATGGGAAAGTGTCAGAATTGTCATTCCAAAATTTCATTTCATTAATTCAATTTTGCAATGTACCATTTGTTTGACCTTAAGCAAATCATTCCATAGCTCTGCAATTCAATTTCTTCCTTTGCAAAATGGTAACTTTATTGTTTGCATTATCATTGGAAGCCACAGGTTGGATTACTTAAGAAAATTTGTATATTCTGTCCATCTGACAACTTCTTCCCCTTGATACTCAAAACTTATTTATGAAATGGTCTCACGGAAAGAATAATAGGTGCTTAATCAACAGCCTGGAATTATCACTACCACACAAGGATATCTGTGGAGGCCAATAAGAAAGAAGTATTGACTTAAATCTTAGTTACTTCAGAAAAAAAAAGAACCTTTCTTCACAGCTAGATGGTACAATGGATTGAGTACTCGATCTCAAGCAGGAAGACCTGAGTTCAAACCATACCTCAAACACTAGCTACATGACCCTGGGCAAGTTATTTAATATCTCTGTGACTCAGTTTTCCTATTTGTAAAAGCAGAGATAAAAGTAGAATTTACCTACAAGAATAATTTTCATAACGTTTGTCACTTCATGGAATCATTTATTTTATTTTGGTCCATTCTAATTTTCAGGGAGTTCATTGCTTGGGAAAGATTTTGTTATCTCATGTTCCAAGCTCTTAATTCTCTTTACCATTCTTTCTTTGATAATTCTTGTTTCTTTTAATTTTTTTCTTTAAGTTCTCTCATTCTATGTATCAAAAAAAATTTTCACTCTTTTTGTAACCCTTGCTTCAATTATCCTAGGCATTCTGGTTGAGTTTTTACCCAAACTGCATTTTCTTTTGAGGCCTTGCATACAGATGTTTTGGAATCATTCTTTTCTGTCTTTATATCCTGAGCTTCCCTGCTACCATTGTAGCTCTTTATTTTAGGGATTCCTTTTTGTTTGCTCATTCTTACAGTCTACTTCTGACTTCACATTAGGGCTTGGCTCTTCTGCACTACTGGAGGAAAGACTTGCACTTGTCCTATTGCCATTTCTAGGATCTCAGGGACAAGCAGGGAATATACAAATTGTCTGTGCTTCCAGAATGGTCTGATTCCTGCACCTCCTGGACTGTGGACTCTGCAGCCTCTGACCTGGGTTTGTGTCCAAGCAACTGTAGACTTTAATTGTATTGAGTGATCATTGTATTGTATTGATTGTATTGACCAGATGTAATAAGACTTTCAAAGTTGATTATCTTTATAAGATTGCTGCTGTTTTGCCAGTTCTATTTATTTAACTTTTTATCAGTTCATAAAGGTCTTCACAGGTTGTGAAGCTATGTAGTGTTTCCTAAATCTAAAGCTTTTTTTAAAAATGAAACTGTCCTTTTCATCAATCTTACACAAGAGGAGTAAGAATATATTCATATTCTATAACTTGTTCAGTTCCCCAATTGAAAGGCATGTCCTCAGTTTTCAATATTTACCCACCATAAAAAGAACTACTTAAATATTTTTGTACATATTAGTCCTTAACCTTTTTCTTTGAGATCTCTGGGGTATAGACTTACTAGTGGTATTGCTGGGTCAAATGGTATGCATAGTTTTGTAACTGGGGGGTGGGGTAATAATTCTAAATTGCTTTACAGAACACTTGGAGTTCCCAACTCCACAAATTGTGCATTGGTGCATATATATAATTACATTGGTATATATATATATATATATATATATATATATATATATATACCTATTTCCCCACATCCCCTGCAGTATTTATCATTGTTCCTTTCCTATACCTATAGTCAGTCTAATGGGTATAAGGTAGTACTTCAGAATTATTTTAATTTTCATTTCTCTAATTGTTAATGATTTAAAGCATTTTTATAACTATTGATAGCTTTGATTTTTTCCTTTTCCTTTGTCTTTCTCATCATCATTGCTTTGTCTTGGGAGAGTTATGATAGACTGGAGAAAATGTCTACTCCCGAAAATTTTTGGCAATATGACTTAAAAGTATTGTTTCACATATTTTTCAATACTATTTCATAGTCATATTCATAGATGTTGAAAAATGTACTTGTAAATGGCTAGATCCTCTTATTCCATAAATCATTTCATTTGCATTTGTTGCTAATGTTTCAAAAATGGATTTTCAAAAATCTGTCTAGACAAGGGTTTCAGGTTGTAAAGATTATAATCTCCATGAATTCAGTATAAGAATCAATAAGTGCAATCATTTCAAAATGTATAGCATTTATGACTCCTGAGAGACAGGACAGAATGGAGTAGTGATTATACCACTATCAATTCTGAGAGTTATAGAGCTTTCAATAAGACACAAGTCACTGAATAGTCTCCTCTGCCTTTGTTCAAAAGGTGTATAAATAAATTAGACACTTAGCAGCAATTAGTTATGAAGGCCCCACAGGTTCATGGAATCTAAAAGTCAGGAGGATACTTGATTAATTTTTCCTAACCCTTCCAATTTCTTCATTTTCCAGGAGATAACTGTCCAAATGAATGATTCTATGGTAATCCATATACTTGGAATATGTACTATTATATAGCAATGCAGGTATCTACAGCAAAAGCAAGAAAAGAAAACTCATGCACGACTTCCTCATCCAAAGGGGATTATTATTATTTTTTTATTTTTATTATTTTGCAGTCAACTGGAGATGGGAGTGGGATGATATGGACTCCTAGTTATATATCCAGGTTGACTTAGTAATATGTGAGTTCCTCAGACTGGGATGATATGGAAAGTCCAAAGATGGCATCCCAGTTTTCCCTTGTTCCATAGAAAAAGTGACATCTCTGATGGGTTCTAGTGAAGTTACCTCCACTTTGGGGGTTCCAGAAAGGTGACTGTTATAGTAGCTGCTCAATCTTTGTTTAACTTTAACCACAGCAATTGTTTGATGGGAATACAATCAACTACTATTAGATGGGAATATTTTCTGACTAATTCAATATTGGTTAATCTGGTAGAAATGGAGGGTCTGGGGGCTATGATACAATCTTAGTTCCACCTGGATGATTTGTCAGTCAGTGGTTGAAAAGGGTTAAAAAGTGGTTGAAAAGTGGTTGCAAAGACTTAAATTGTCTTTAGGAGTGAAGGCATGAAAAAAGTAGTAATTAATGCTTAAATGGCACATACCAAACATATGACAAGTACAAGGAAACTTATTTCTCATTTGAATTAACTGAAGCCAAAGACCCTAAAGATGTGCTCCTGTTTTGGACTGTTTGCCTCCCCATTCTACATGAGAATTGTTAATGCAAATCCTATATAAATTCCCAACACCCAAAGACCATAACAAAGCTTATTAATAGAGCTATGTAAAAATGTACATGTGTGCTAGAGTAGGCAAAATAATGTGCATTTCTTAGAGAGATGACATTTATCAGGGATGTGTTAGAGACAAGTGGTAGGGGAGACCTGGTTGTTAAATTTTCTGTGTTTGCATTCACACCTCAGAAATCAGAAAATTACAAACAATTTAAGTTATTGACTTGTTAATTGCCTAGACTGAAGTAATGGAGAAATTGTTAATATTGCCAATTCTTAAATATGTCAAATGTACTTTTTCTGGAGAGTTGGTTGTTAAACATTTAAAAATTTCTGTGAAGCAAAAATACATCATTATACAAATTATAAGAATAAGTATAGAATGACACAGAGACCTGATACGTAAAACAGTACACCAGTTAAAGTTTTGTTATTCTTCACACAATGATTCTCAAAAAAACAGTATTTGTGAAAAATACTCATGAGCTCAATGATTCCTCACAGTATATAGTATGTGGATTTTAATCATGTAAATAATGGTGAAAAGACTGTAAGATCTGTTCTCTCAGGATAAAAGCAATTATGAATAAAGGTTAAATTGACAAACCGTTACAAATATGGGGTGGGGGGAGTCACAAGAAATATAAAATGAATATAGAGAACAAAGTAATTCAGACAGCTGCAAAAACAGGTTTTCACTCTAGTTGACCTTGCATACAGCAATTCTTTTCTATTAGAAATGTTCTGATTTGAAATCTCATTAAGCCACATTAATCTTTTACTATGAATATTATGTACTCGAAATATAGAGGAAATGTGGTACCGTTGGCATAGTAACCCTAAAAGTTCTACCCTTGATGAAGGCAGTCCTTAGATGATATTAAACTAATCTCTAGATTTAATGATTCCCAATGACATTGTACAATGGCATCCTTACATGGAAGAGGAATAAGATATTCTTTCTGAATTACAAAATGCAAAAATAATAGAAAGGTTAGAGCTGTGTTTTGCTGCCTTATAAAAATAAATACTTAACATTGGAAATGATCGATATCTAAATTTCTAAAATTTATTTAGTCTTAAATTTCACAGTCTTGGTTCTGAGCTCTAGAGTTTTGCACCTTTGTTTCTGAATAATGACAAGGTAGTGATCTGGCTATAAAGTATTCCAAACTCTATAAGCAGGGCCTGGAAAACAAATTTATGTTGTGTGATCTTAGTTATTCCAAATAATGTATTCTAATTTAGGCAAGCTCAGCTAAATAATTTTCCAAATTACTTCTTTTGCCTTAAACTAATGAGATGTTGTAGTGAATTCCTATTTAATATATGGCTCATGTACTTATTTTATATATGTTCCTAGATGGCCCCAGTATTCTTACAAACTTTTATTGTTTTTTTTTAACTGCTAGAGATGCAAGCTTGCTACAGTGATTTTCCAAGAGGAAATATATAACCAGAGAATGAAATGAAGAGCCGCTAAAGTGAAAATGTGCCTAGCAGTGATTAATGGTTTATTCAAATAGGGCAAGTCAGCAAAGTTCTTTTAATTAAACAATCATGTGAATTTTTATAACAAAGATAAACCTGTAGATGATTCAGCAAAAATGGCTTAATCTTCAATGACTTTGAATATTTTGGAAGAATTTGACCCTTCTTCAGGTCCTCAAATAGTTAGCTTAGGTAGAAGCTTATTTTTATGTGCTTACTGGAATACTTTAGGTCTCAAGGCATTCTCAGCATAAATACATTGTGCTGTTTTTTATATGTCTAATCCATTAAAAATGAAAAAGGGAAAACAGCTCTCTAAGTCAAGAATTAGTCCTTTGAAAGAGATAAATGCCTTTTGCTTATATTCATTATGCATTGACAGATAAGTCTACAGACAGGGATATATACACAAATATATTTTTTAATAGTAATACTGAAGATATTAAAGCCATGTATATGTGGCTTGGAAAAATATTTAAATCAATAATTTTATTTTATATGTTTACTTCTTGTTTTATACACATGCACACACACATATACATACATACATATATATATATATATAAAACTTTATGAGGATAGAGTCTATGTCTTATGCTTTTCCATATAATAAAGCTAGATTTAAAGATTTTCTTTTTTACCTACATAGAGAGTAAAGGAGAAACCCATCTTAATTGCCTATGAATAACATGTGCTGTCTTTGTAATTGACAGTATTCTGAATAAACTGGCCTTTATATTTGAGAAGATGAGGTCAGATGATCATTCAAACAGCCATGTATGGATTGCCAGTACTTTATTATGTATTGAGGGAGATAAAAAAAAAAACATTAAGACCCACGTCTTGCCTTACTATATGAGTAGAGAGATTAGACATTTAAATCGCTATAAAAGAGTATTTTGCAGTGTCAAAGATTATTTTGCTATTGTTGTAATGAGAAATGAGCAAGTGAGACCATTAACCACTTTTAAGTGGAGTATAATAAGCCATTGACTTCAAGGCATCAATCTTACCCAAATTAAGCAACTCTGAGATACATTTCCTCAGGGCTTATACAAACAAAAGTCACAACATAACTGTTACCAGAGGGAAACCACAACTTAGTTATTATGCAAGCTGGGAAACTATAGAAGCCAAAAGGTAACAATAAGTTTGTTGCCTAATGATTGTTGCCCAGCAATCACTTTGTTGCCCAACTGGAAAGTTCCTAAGTCTATTCCAAGAGCTAACCAAAAGGAGTGGGGTGGGGCTATGGGTTCCAGGTGGCAGGTTTGGGCAGGTTTACTTGGCAGGTTTGTTCCCTAGGTAGGGTTTGCTGGGTTTTAAGCAGGTCTCCTAGGCAGGTTTCCTTTAATGGAGAGAGATGAGGAATGTTTAAAAAATGGGAGATTACAGCAATATATGATCTAAATGTACGTAAGAAGAAATTACTGTGGCCTGTGAGAGTCAGTGAAGGTTTAATGAAGAAAGTTAGATTTGAAAAATAGGTCACATATACCTATGTAACTAGAAACTCTCCTGGTTGGGGGAGGGGTGGGGAGGAACGTTAAAGGAAGAAGTTGGTAGCTGGGAGTCTAGAGAGTAAGAGAAAAAGTAATGAAGTAATTGTATGTGTGAACATATTTCAAGTTGAATATATAATATTAGTTGTTACAGTTGATAGGGCACTAGGATACTTATTAGCTATTTGACCCATGTCAAGTCACAATCTGTCTCATTTGCCTCATCTTTAAAATGGGAATGTGTAATTCCATGCACAAGCAGCTTTCCAGAGGAATGCTACTGTGAATAGCTTTTAAGGTTCTGATTATACAATATAGGGAACACTATTTATTCCATAACAAATCAAAGCAAAATATTCACAGAAAATCAAGGTACAGCATTCACAATATTACAACTTATAACAGAAAATCACAATAGAGTATTCACAACAGCTTATCATTAAAATAGTTTCCACCATAATGGCCACAAAGTTTTGAACAAAGAACAATCATCTCAAAGTACAGTAGTCAAAGTCTTTCACTCATGGGGCACACTAAATTAACTCAATCGGTCATTTATTCAGTAATCAATTACTAAGTACAGTCATTTAGTCATTCATTGATCATCAGAAAATACAGACTCTCTACCCCTAGATCACTAGTAAACTACAAGTTCATCACTACTTAGTACCCACAGAGAGTTCTTTTCATCTTGACTCCAGGCAGTCGATTCCTCCTACCTGAATCCACCAGTCACCTGGATTCAAAGGCAGATAGCTCCCAGGCCCTTGTCCAGCTTTCTGTGTAAGTTCTGTTCCACACTGAAGTTCACAGGGGCTAGTCCATCTCAAATTCTTCACAATTTCTGTTCCCAGGAATTCAAGGTTTAACCAAACTACAAACAGACAAAGTCTTAGCATTCTGGTCATGCTTCCTCAGTCTCCTGCAGCTTGTTCAAAAAATCATAATCACCTTATCCAGCCTGGGGGGAGGGGGAACTTCTGGGCTCCTCTTCAGCCTCCTGGGCTCCTCTTCAGAAAAATCTCCACCACCATAAGTTCTCAGGAAATTCTCTTTGCGTTCTCAGTTCTCACTTCTCTTCTCAAGTCTCAGTCCAGCAGTGGCAGCCCAGCCTTCAGATGCTGCTGAAACTCACTCTCTCTCTCTCTCTCTCTCTCTCTCTCTCTCTCTCTCTCTCTCTCTCTCTCTCTCTCTCTCTTTCTGTCTGTCTCCAACAGAACTGTTTCTGCCACCAGATTCTTGTCCCAAGAAATTCTGACTATCCCTCTCTGGGTCTTTTCCTTATATACACACAGCATTAGCTTCCTGTTTCAGTCAACCCCTTTCTGTTATGTCAGTAACAGGAGACAGGAGTTCATACCTTCTGTTTCCCCAAATGACACTTGATCAGTTACTAAGTGCTAAGTACCTGCTACTTGCCAGTACAAAAAGGGGTGTTCAAATTCGTTACATTATCATTACAGAATAATAATAGCAATTACTTCTGATGGTAATTGTGAGGATAAAATGATTGTATTTTTTATTTCCTTTCTATCTACATTTCTTGATGAATTAATAAAGTGATTAGTTTAGAAATGTATAGGATACAGGAGAGTAGTAAGTCTTTAATCTTTATATTTAGAAATGAATTTGAAAGATTTTTGGAAGGTTTTACTTCTTTATTGAGGAGCAATTTTGCAGACACTGTAAATTGGATACTTCAAATAAAACCAATTCCTGATAAAACCAAAACAAAAAATAGTCAGAAAATCTTTTTTTTAAGAAGAGAAAAATTAAGTAACATTAAAGGGTCCAGGCAACACACAAGAAACCTGCAGCTTTTGACCACAGAAAAACATCTTAGGTTTTTAAGAACTGACCTTTCAAACTGATTTTTCCCAAAGAAAAAAATCCAGAATGGAAACAGCTTCTTCTGCCATCTATTGTTCAATCTGTGGTACCATGAAGAAGTCTCCACATGTTGAATGAATGAACATTTAATAAAGGGGCTATTTAACTTCAGAATATCCAGTTTTTCTGGTCTAAGAGGTAGCAGCAACCATGGCCACCTTCTGAGAAACTTCCTTCTTGAAAGGATGGGCTTGTAATACTGCAACTGCTTCCTCCACCTTTGACCAAAGGGATTCTGGAGTCTCCAGCATGTGCAGCAGTACTGAATTATCAATCTCTAGCAGTATACCTGTAATCTTCCCTGCTGGATTATTGTGCATGGTTTGAATCAATGGGAACAAATGATCTCCCAGCATCTGCTTCTATTCCTGGGGAGGAGCTGCCACCAGCATGAAAGCTGTCAGGAGCTCCTGACCTTGAACATGGACTGCTGGCTGAGGTGTCTGCAAAGGCTGGATACCTGGATGGAGGCTTTGGACATTTTGAGCATATTTGTAAAGAGGAACAGCTCTAGGTGCAGGGGTAGCTACAGAGGATTTAGGAGATAAATTCTACACAGCAATGGGCACCCCCACTAGCTGAGGTATAGTAGGGAGACTTTGAGAAGCCTGAGCATTACTGGTGGGAGTCAGGTGGTGGAGAATTGGGTGTGGCCCA
Source organism: Pseudocheirus occidentalis (assembly GCA_028646575.1). Lineage (NCBI taxonomy): Eukaryota > Metazoa > Chordata > Mammalia > Diprotodontia > Pseudocheiridae > Pseudocheirus > Pseudocheirus occidentalis. The sequence continues at coordinate 114,263,089 of CM053601.1, read as the reverse complement.
GACTGGTGAATGGCATTTGGCACTCCTTGGAAGCCTTGAGGTCTTCCACCTTGTTGCCATTGTGGATTAGGATTGGGAGCATAATAAGGAGGTCTATTCTGAGCCTGGGCCACTGCTGGCATGAAGTAACCCCCAGGAGCTAGCTGAAACTGGTTAATGTTCATATTGGCAGGGAGGACTTTCATTCCTGCAATATGCTGCATATACTGATTTGTCTGATGAGCTTTTCTCTCTTCTTTTCTTTGAGCAAGTGCAAAGTACAAGGGCTTGGAGCCTACCATGCTCCCATTCATTTCTGTCACAGCTTTGGTGACCTCATCTGGCAAAGAGATGCAGACAAAGCCAAACCCTTTACTCTGCTCATCCTCAAGCATCACCTTGGCACTAATAATTGATCCAAAAGGAGAAAACTCGTTCCTTAATTTTTCATTGTCAGTGGTGTCATCCAGGTTCTTAATACAGAGATTCACCCTGTGGTAGTGGCTAATTCTCTCCTGTTTTAGTTGTTCAGATTTCTGTTTTAATTCAGCCTGGTTTTCAAGTTTTTTGTGTGCCTGGCCTGCAAAAGACATTTTCCCATTGATGGCTTTTCCATTCATTTCTTCAACTGCCTTATTGGCATCTTCACGTTTTTCAAAACTCATAAAACCAAAGCCTATAGATTTTCCACTAGAGTCAGTCATCCCTTTTACACTCAGAGTTTTATCGTATTTGCTGAAAAGTTCCTTCAGTCTTTTGTCGTCAATGTCCTCTCCAAAGTTTTTGATATAAACGTTGGTGAATTCCTTAGCTTTGGCACCCAGTCCTGTTTCCCGTTCTTTTCTAGACTTGAATCTACCAACAAACACTTTGCGGTGGTGGAGAAGCCTGCGGTTCATCTTCTTGATGGCCCTGTCTGCAGCATCCTGGGTCTAAAAGAGCACAAACGCGTAGCCTTTAAAACCATTCTGATCACACACCACCTTGCAGGACAATATGTTTCCAAATGCTAGAAAGGTGTCATAAAGTGCCTTTTTGTCTATGGATTTAATCCAGGTTTTTAATGAAAACATTCCCAACTGATAATTTCCTCAATGAGGGATCTGGCTGAGACCACAAGATAAGAATGGGTTTACCTTTAATTACATCAAAATTCAGGGTTTCCAGGGCCGTTCTGATTCTGCTGGCTGCTGAAAGTTGACATAGGCATAGTCCAGGGAGCCCCTGGTGATCATGCCCCTGCAGACCTAGATGGAGAGCATGGGTCTGGCTGGGCTGAACTTCTCCTACAGCATGACTTCCGTGACATCCAAGTGCAGGTCCCCCATGTAAAGGGAGCCCATGGGCTAACTGCTAGCAGCAAGTGTTCATCTTCCAACCCCCAACACCCCCAGCCACTCCAGGTAGCAACTCTTTTTTTTTTCTTTTTTGAGGACAAGTGGGGTTAAGTGACTTGCCAAAGGTCACATGGCTAGTTTTTGTGTTAAGTGTCTGAGGTTGAATTTGAACTCAGGTCCTCCTGACTCCAGGGCCAGTTCTCTGTTCACTGTGCCACCTAGCTGCCCCCCAGGTAGCAACTCTTTCTGGGAGCCAGGCAAGGAGAAAAAAAGAAAAAGACTTTTAAATTTTGGCGGAGGCCAAAATTCAGCAATGAGGAGCAGGAGAAAGTCTGGCCCAATCGTGGCAGACATTGCCCCCCGGGGGGGGGGGGCCGGAGAGGGAGGGGTTAAAGTCACATATCCCAGGAGGTAGGGACCGCCCAGGGGAGCCCAAGATGGGGCTGGAGCCCGCGGCAGAGCCTATCCTGTGCTTCCCTGGCGGCCTCCAGAACCTGCCCAATCCCGGCAACCCCTCCTTCTCAGGATGCCCTTCTCTCAGAGGACAAGCCTGCCTGGCTGGGGGGGTGGGGCAGAGGAGGGAGGGATACACCGCAGCCCGAGGATGCCCCTCAGGCAGGCGGTGTAAATTTGAAGGATTAAGTAATATGAATGGTATCTCAATTAAAAATAAACATTTTTTAGAAATTATATTTTTTCTGAAAATACAAAATATTGGCTCCCCAGTGTTCATTAATTTGCTCTTAAAAACCAAACTTCTCATCTGCCAACAGACAAATAATGAAATGATACACACAGGCACAGAAATTTAGAGTTTTTTCCATATTACCTACAAACCATAATGTTAGAATAGTATGAGGGTGACCCTAGGTATAACAAAATAATATATTTTCAGGAGTTCTAAATTTCCCTGTCCCAAAATATTAATTTCCTTAAGTGGTTATTATGAAGTAAGCACTTCCTAAGCTTCATACACATTTGAACTAATTATGATTAGCTATAGAATATATAGTTCTAAAGCAACAGAAGACCTAGTGTGTCTAGGTCTTCCTACATAGAAGAATAGATTAATCTAATTCAATCATCCTGGCAAGACAATGCTAAAGGAATCATCCTTTGGCAATAGATATACAAATTGCTTTCTGTGAATCAGTGTGATGTTACTTTATTTTATATAAATTCTAGTTATTATTATTATTAACATTACTATTATCAGTATTATTTTTATTATTCTATACAAGGTTTATTTTGGGGACAGTATCATCACTAAACTACTTAACTGGGACTGAGGTTTTGTCTTGAGGCATAAGGGGAAATAATTTTGGAAAGTAAACTAGTGTACATTGTGACAATCTATGCTATTTAGAGGGGCATGTGTGGAGGAGTATGTGTGGAGTGCCTTGAAAGTCAGACTAAGTTGTTTAAATAATAAGGAGTCATTGAAGTTAATTTAGTAGGAAATATATGATATGAAAATGTTTCATAAGAGTGATCTTAAAGGAGGTGAGAGAGGGGTTTATATTAGGGAGAGGGTAGGGTAGGAAGACTGGTGAGATTATTGAGATGGTGCAGTCATCAGAGGAATGACTTCAACTAAAGGTGTATCCCTGGTGAATGGAAAGTATAGAATGAGTACTTACTTAGTGACTGAGAGCATATAGTAGGTAGAAAAGTGGAAAGAATCCTAGGGCTTCTTAAATAAATTCCCATAAATGACTGGGAAATTTTTTATGTCAGTAACTACACTGGTCAATGGGAATTTGAGGCAATTTTGAAGAAAATGGTGATTAACTTGGTTTGGGGCATGTATAGTTTGTGGTAAAATCAGAAACTTCAAAGGAAATATTCATTTGGAAATTGGTGATTTCCAATATATATAATATTTATTATGTATGTAATATTATACATATATACATATATTCAAATACACACACACACACACACACACACACATATATTTGTATCCCCCAATTTAAGTCTTGAAAGTGGATGAGATCTTGGAGAGAAAATAGAAAAGAGTAACAAGACCAAGGCAGAGCCTTGAGTAATTTCAGTAGTTAAGACATTTCAAGAAAATGCTTTAATCACCACTTCAGCTTGTAATTGTTGAGTGTCTCTCTCCCATTAGAACAATCCCTAAGTCAGAGATACCAAGACAGAGAAGGAGGTTGCTATCAATAGAGTCAAATATCATATATATGCACAAAAGGTCAAAGAGAAAGGGGACAAAGAATATTTAATCACTTAACATACAAAGGATTTTTTGATATATAGCTATAAAAAACATAAAAAATTGTTACACTCAGGGAAATTATAATCTGGTTGAATAGAAAAATATTTTACAACTAATTCTCTATATGTGTGAATATATTTCAAGTTGAATATATAAATGCTAGACGAACATTTGGTCAACGAGTAGCCAAATGTTTGACAATTCCTACTAGAACAAAGTCATGTCTTAAAAGAGAGTAGAAGTCTATTTATGACTAAATGCAACGTCTCAATGGCTAAGCACACTGAACCATGTTGCTGGTTCTACGTTTTAAACCTCTTTTTAAAGTTTGTATTCCTGTTATATTCTTTCCTCTGATTTAAACCAGTCAAGATTTATTTATGAGCCAAAATGATTTGGAGTTGTTCTTACTGACTCTTCATTTTGTTTTTTCCCAAAAAATTCCAATTCCTAAAATTCAGCAGAAACTATTTATTCTTATGTCCCCGGTCCACCTGAGTTTGTTCCTCTCTGTTTATTAGTTTGCTGATATGATGGAAATAGTAACATAACCACATAGAAAAGGCAGAGCAATCACTTTGCACTCTCTGTGAAGAGTAAATTTGGCAAAAAGTGAATACCATATGGTTTACCTTTATAAAAGTTAGGAATTACATTTGATTTGGATATCTCTTCAGTTTTATGGGGTATAGAAAGAAAACCAACTGCAATGTGAGGTCATAGCATCTTTTCTCAGCAGCCCATAATACCCATCGGTGTTCTGGAGAGAAATAAACATATATATGAATAATGGAAGATATAATAATTTAGTTATAATATGTATTTCTGAGCATTTTATTAGAAATAGATTTTTCAGTGCCATTGTTCAATTCTATTTGTGCATTTTCTCTCAATATTAGATGGACTTATTTGAGAAGATAATATTGAACTTTTTTTTTACACCCCAAGATAGATTATGCTCTCAATTAAATGCTGAACTTTATAGTGTTGGAATTTAACTCCTCTGAGAATTGATATGCATTAATTTCATTCAGGGGACTTTAAATTTTACTTAAAATTAACTTCTGCTTTCTTAAATCATCCATTAATTTTGGTCTTACAAATTATGATCGTTTTTTCCATTAAATGATTTCCCTGGTTGTCAGAAGTTATTCTTGTCAGTATGTTGGGATGCATTTTGTAATGAATGAAATAATAGAGCATATGGTTATTGCAGCAAGAAAATATAAATGTATTCAATCACTCACCAGCTATTATTAATTGGCCCTGATGAATAATCTTAAACTGTTTTATCTCACTTGTGTATTCAGTTATAGAAAATCACTCAACCAAAATCTTTAAAGGACATTCTAACATGCTTTAACTTTCAGTTTAGAAGTCTTCTTTCTCCTCACTAACTTCAGTATTTTCTTTTTTCCTTCAGTTTCCTAAGACTGATGTGATAAATACATTAGTAATTTACTACTGCAGCAACTATAATCTCATGGGTCACTAATTTTGTTACAAGTATTGATTTCATGTGCTCTGCCAATGGTATTTAGGAAAGAGACTTTGCCGATGTTTCTGTCTAAATACAAGAAAGAAATCATTTAGAGTCCTTAATTCATCTTCCCCCCTTCCCCTGTCCTCAAACATTTTTCCCCATGACTGGTCAGTGTAGGAGCTATTATTCTTAAAATACCATTTGTCTGACTGGGGGATAAATATATAATAATTATAAATGATGATCAAAAATTTAAAGGAAATTATGCTTCAATTATTTGATCATTCTTACGATCATCAAATAATGTATCATCACTGAATTTTTATTTTCATTTATTACTGCAATCCAGCTAGAAGAACTTGGGTATCAAATCAAAGTTTTAGTGGTAAGCAGTCCAAAAGTTTGCAGCTAATATATAAGGAAATATCTCTTATCTAGTTATAGGATATAAGGTGATTAATGTAAATCTTTCATTAGTGAAGAATTATCACATATACAGTATCAGTTTTTGAGGAATTATGACACAAGAAAATATATGACAAAAATTAGCAATAGTTAATTAGTTAACAATTGTTAATGAAAGTTAGCAATATTAGAAAGAGGCAGAATGGTATAGTAGATAGAAGCTTATACTTGGGACTAAATCTTGCCTCTAACACTTATTAATTGGGGAACTATGAACAAGTTGCTTAACCTCAATGATATTTAGTTTCATCATGCATAAGTAATTTATATAATTCCCTAGTACATACTACTATGGCACATGGAGAAAATCATACATACAGTTCCTATATCATAGGTCTACAGTGAGGCAGTGTACTTTGTAACCTACAAAAGCACTAAATAAGTGCCAGTTTGGGTTTAATCTTTGCTGATTCAGGAGTCATGTTTAATTCTTACAGCATGTTGTTTTCATTATTTGGCATATCAGTTGTCATTGTGCCAATACAATCTCTACGAACTCCAATTCCAAAGGTGTTGGAGGTCATATAAATTTCCATTTCATAGACTATACAATTAACTGGATTTGATTTTAAGATTATGAGTAGCACCCTGATGTACTATACTTACTAGCTATGAGAATCTGAGCAAGACCTTTAACCTCTCTCCATCAGTTTCCTTATCTGTGATAAGTAGATAATAATATTTGTTTTATTGTCTTTATCAAAAATAGTTTTCCATGAAATACTTGCAAACCTAAAAGCCTGGGTAGTGGTGAGCTATTATTACTTCAAGTGATGACTGACAGGCTGTTTGATAGACAGGTGTGCTGAAAGAACCAGGGAAAAGCCTTCTGCCCATTTGGTCGACTCTCAATAGAGAATTGATAGAAATAGCATGAAAAGTCATCTCAAGGAATTAGAAGTTGAAATGGGTTAAAAGTGATTCATGGAGTACTCTGATTCCTAACCTTCTTCAGAAGCTCTATCATGTAGAATTGTCTAAAAGGGCAATGAGCTGTTCCAAGAACTTATTGCTTAGACAAACAAGTATTAAAACCATGTTAATATAGCCATTGATAATTTTAGTAATTTTTTTCAGTTGTTTTGTCTTTATTTCAGCAGTTTCTTGTCAAATATTTTGCTAATTTTAAAATTTTCTCCTGACATCTTAAATTCAGAATATAATTTTCACCCAAACAGAAAGCCATTCCTTTTAACGTGTTTTTTAAAGCAGCAAAGATAACGACAAAAATCACATCTAAGTTGTATAATGCTATATACAATATTCCATAGTCAGTCATTCAATCAACAAACATTTAAAAAGCATTTACTATATGCCAGAAACTGTGCTAAGTGCTGAAGATATAAAAAGAGGCAGTAACTCAGCTTCTGCCTTTGGAGCTCACCATGTGTTAGAGGACAAACTTCGGGCTACAAAGAGGGGAAATGGTGACATTATTCTCCTCCAGGATCAAGCTTAGCATTATAATTACTTAATATAATTATAAATTATTGTAATTATTTTCATAATATTTACATTGTTGTAATCATACATATTGTTTGTGTGCTTCTTTTAAATTTACTTTGTGTCAGTTCATATATCTTCCCATGCTTCTCTTAATTTGTTATAGTGTAGTTTTATTACATTAATGCATGTACCACAATTTGTCTATCTATTCCCCTATCAATAGTTTGTTAGTCTCATTAATTAAAAGAATCTATTCCACTTTGTAAGAAAGCCTAGACACTCTAATTATGTTGCATTAGAATTAAAGGCTTTGTAGTTAATTATAATAGTTCATCTTTATGCAAAGCTAACAAAGTGCTTTCCTAAAAGTAATGATGTCAGAACGTTAATATATTGGGACAAGCAAGTTTAGAGATCTTCAAAGCACAATAAGGAAGAATCTAAGTATTTTAGCTATTCAGAAAGCTACCCAGATCCAATTAAATGTCATGATTTGTGGACAATATGGACAAAATTCTTCATGCCTATGCATAACCTTTCAGCATTTATCTGTTGGTAAATGTTTAGTTTTGTTTTTAAGAGAGTAAGTCATAAAAGATTAAGGAAGCTGGTGTTTTGTATTAAGGTGGAGAGAAGAATATAACTTCATCTTCTAAAATATCTAATTTTTCCTTGGGATTCCACCTACTATACTTGATCCTTTAGATACATTTAGAAATCTAAAGATCTCAGACTTGCTGAAATTTGTTGTCCTTCAACCTTTAAAGGATTAAAATATTCATTTGATGACTTCCTTGGGAAATATAGAAAGAAGGGAAATAATTTCTATGATCCTAAACAATTTTTAATATAAATAATGAATAATTTGATGTTCCCTATATGCTATTTACCAAGCATGAAAGCAATTGATGCCAATCATCTGAGAATCAGCCTAACAAATGTAGAAGAGACTCATCATCAAAAAAAAATGGCAACTAGGAGGGAAATGTTGTTCAGCCAAAGAAATTAACATGGAGTATCTAATAAGTTGCAGAAGAGTCTTCTTCCATAAAGCAAGTCCAGACACTTCCAAAGTTATAGAATTTGAAGTATTAAATGTGATAGTTACTAATTGAATGCTCAATCATCAAAATCAGTTATGCAAACTGGGAAAATGATTTTGATCCTGAAAATTAGAGAGATGGACTAAAACAGTAGCTTTAGAACTTGACTATAAAGCAATAAAAAAATACCAAAATAATTGTCTGATTCTGATGTAAGGCTGACTTCTAAAAACAAATCAATTTTATGTTATAAAGTATACTGGTTTAATTTTGGTACCAAATGCATTTGGGAAAAAGTAAAATCCTCATAATATTTTGTTAATATTAGTTATATTTTTATAGTGCAGTAATTTACCTAAACAATGAATACTGTCAAAGAAAAATCAGGTGAATAAGTAACAAAATCAAATAAATGAAAAAATAGAAGACAATGTGAAATATCTCATTGGAAAAACAAGTGATCTAGAAAATAGATCCAGGAGAGACAACTTAAAAACAATTGGATTACCTGAAAGATACAATTTTTTAAAAAAGGAGCCTAGACATAATCTTTCAAGAAATTATCAAAGAAAAACTGACCTAATATCTTAGAAAGAGAAAGTAAAGTAGAAATTGAAAGAATCCACTGATCATCTACCAAAATGCAAACTCTTAAGAATATTAAAACCAAATTCCGGAGCTCCCAGGTAAAGGAGAAAATATTGCAAGCAGAAAGAATCAGTTCAAGTATCATGGAACCTGTAATGCAAATCAGCAGTAGATTCCTGAGAGAATGCTACTGTGAAGAGCTTTTAAGATTCAGATTACATAGTATTAGTGAACACTCTGTTTATTCCATTACATATCTTTGTTCAGTACAATGTTCACAGTTTCAACAGTTCACAATATTATATACAATCTT
>CM053601.1:114224578-114253702 GCA_028646575.1 Pseudocheirus occidentalis | reverse complement strand
CAGACAATCACCTAGATTCAGGAGCTGAAAGCTGCCAGACTCTCGTCCAGTCCTCAGAGATGAACAGTTCCTGGGTCCTTGTCCAGTCCTCAAGGCAATCCCCGGCACACACTGAAGTTTACCAGTTTTAGCAGACCTCAAACCTTTCAGGACTTCTCTTGCCTGGAACTCAAGGATCAGCCAGGCCACCAGCAAACAAAGTCCCATCCTGTTCATGTCTTCAGTCAGCTTTCAGATACTGGGAAAGGAACACTCTCTCTCTCTCCCTCTCAGCTGCCTTCCGTCTCCACGAATCCTTGTTCACTGGGAAGCCAACTCCAAAATCTGTCTGTCTCTCTAAAATTCTCCTGCTTATAAGCACTGGCCTTCTCCCAAGTCAACAGGGGAGTTCACACCTTTTCACCAATGGACAGAGTTCTATACTTAGCCCTAAGTATCTGATCTACTTAGCCCTAAGTATCTGATCTACTTAGCCCTAAATATCAAGCAAATTGATTACCAGTACATCTACCTAGTATCCTTCTCCTTGGAAAACAAATCCAGTGAGTGACTCAGACACTGCCATTTGAATAGGAAAGAGATTGTTTATCCAGCAACTCTTTAAAAATATTTATGTTTCTGGAGACCTCTAAATGTAAATATAGCACTAGGGAGGATAGGGCGACTTGGTAAAACTTAGCAAAAGGATTGACAAGTGATTGCTTCAATAGGCATTTAAATTTCATTTTCCTAGTAAGAGGAGCTAATTGGCTAATAGTGTTTTTAAATTCATTTCTAGGCTCTTATAATTTCTTTTTTTGTCTTATGCATTTCATTTAAGGGATATCATAAAGTCTTTTTCTTATATGATATCCATATTTTGTAGTGATTGACCCTTTGAGAATCAGAGACTTAAATTAAGGAAAACCTAGATATGAGTTTCACCTTAACTTAAAATTTATTTTAGAGATTTTGGTGAAAAATTCCAGGTAAGGGAAATGAGTTAAAGAGAGAAAGTGCCCCTTTGGACTCAATCACTAGAGCCACTGCATGACTACAGGATTGGGGGGGGGGGAGGGGGTAGGAAAATACTCCTTTGGTCACTACATTCACAAAAACTTATTTTTCTAACTATGCATATTTTTATTTTACACACAATGCTTGTTGTTTTACTAAAACAGGAATATTATCTCCCTACATATCTTCCCAGACAACAAATCCTCTGGATTTGTTTGGGCACCTGTCAGGTTTTTTTTTCTTTCTCTTTCAAAAAACATGTCATGTACATCCCCCTTTCATCTGAAGCCACCTGTTTAGAAGAAGTATGCTGAGAAAAAACACCTGTAGCTTGATCTGAAAATGATTTCTTTTGAAAACCAAATTTTGAGAAGCAACCTGCTTTTCTATTAACACTGTTTATACCTTAGCAATGCTGCCAACCAATATTTTATTTAATCTTTTATTTTTCAATGCAATATGAGGAGCTTCACTATCCCCATTCTATAAAAACTCTGACTATGCTAACGATACTGAGTGGGAAGGGAAGTAGATGAAGAAAAAGAAAAGCCAAGGGCAATGTGTGCTTCTTCAAAGTTTCTCAGAACTTTTCTCTTCTGAGGTAACACATTTTTAATTCCCTCTATTGACTCATGATTTCCATATGTCTTGCTTTCTTTATTAGTGTGATTTTACATAGTGTGTATGAGGGGAAAAAATAAGCATTTATATAGACCCTACTATGTGGCAGGCATTGTGTTAAGTACTTTACAGATGTTACTGCATTTGATCCTTACAGCAACTTTGCAAGGTTAGCCCTATTATTATTCCCATTTTGCAGTTGAGGAAATTGAGGTAAGCAGAAGTTTACTCACTTGCCAGGGTCACAAGCTAGTAAATTTCTGAGGCTGAATTTTAAGCCACATCTTTCTGACTTCAGACCCAGCACTCTATCTACTGGGTCCCACCATTTCTAAAATATGGTACTCAGAATTAAACATGGTAGTTATGACATGATTTGCCAAGAGCAGAGTACCACCACTTGTGTTTTGGATATTGTACTTTTATTAATGCCATTTAAGATTGCTTTGGGCTTCAGGGGTAGAACTCACCATTTGACAAAAATTGTTGGGAAAACCGCAAAGCAGTTTGGCAAAATCTAGTCACAGAGCAACCTCTTACATCATATTCCAAGATAAGGTCAAAATGGATAAAAGATTTAGGAATAAAGATAAATTTGGGGAGTGTGGAACAATTTACTTGTTAGGTCTATGGATAAGAAAAGTGTTTACAACCAAAAAATAGATTAAAAAAAAGATCACAAGAAATAAAATTGCTAATTTCAATTACATTAATTTTTAAATGCACACCTTAAGTCTCATCTCTTCAAAGACATGTTTTCCTGATCACTCCAAGTATACAAAAACATTTCCCTCCTCTCAACTGTCTTATTGTCTATCGCTTTCATTTGACCCATCATGTGCTACTTTGTGTTAGCTATCTCATTAAACTATGTCCTGTCTTCCCCTGCTAACATGTAAGGTTTTTGAGGACAATATGTTAGGCCTAGTTTGATAGTTCAGAGTCTAGCATAGTCCCCTCCATTTAGTTGACATGGAGCAAATGCTTATTGATTGAAAATACAGAGGGTGATAGCATCTGGCATGTTATGATTTTTGAGAATGGCTAATTAATCTGTGGTCAATAAGTCTGATTGATTATAATATTGCACTTATACAAGGCAAGAACATGAAATTATGTGAAGTGTAAAGCAGTTAACTTTTCCATAATCATAGGTGTACAAGTGGAAGGGAACTCAGAGTCAATGCTTCCATCCCTAATTTCACAGATAAGGAAACTGAGGCCCAGAGAGATTAACTGATTGTCACATGACTAGTTAACTGTTTATGTAAGAACTTGAACCCAAATCTTGGAATTTCAAATTTAGTCTTTTTCAACTATGACACACTGAGTTACTAACCATGGACCTTAACTTCATAAGCAGTTATCCTTAGTCCTAAGGGAAATTGTGGAAGAGTATCAAACAATAAGAGAAAATCCCTCTTAAAGCATATGTGCTACTGGACACTAGGGTATATGTGATATCAGTTGTGTTATCCTCAAATAAGTTTTTGTATAAGCCTTCAATTTGTTGAATGCACTATACTTTCAAAGCATTTTTTCATTTATTACATTCTATTTCTAGATAAGGAAAATGAAGCAGGATGCGCCTTGCTTAAGATCATTCTGCTTGACTGGATGGCATAGTCAAACATACACACACACCCTCAGATCTAGGTAGCCAACTGAATCTAGTATCCAGGTCAACTGACTTATCTACTGCTCATTCCATGAAATGTCTTCCACCATTACTTCTAAAGCACCAATTTGCTAAATTAAGCCATCAGTCTGCAACTTAACATATAATATTCTCTTAAATAACCCTGTTTCCTTCAAATCTTAAGTTATTCTAAAATTGAGGTCATCTATCATCTTAATATAAGTTTGAGACTGTATCTTACATAAAATGTTTAGTTTGAATAACTGAATACATAGTGAAAATATTGGCCCAAGTTCCAAATAAATATTTTATTATGCTTCTCATTGAGTATACCTGAAAAGGTGAAAAAAATGTTCCTTTCCCCATTGGTTTATTAGGGTATGATGTGAAAAGAGATCAGTTGCCATTTACGGTTATAGAGTTAGCAGAAAGAACCAACAAGTGATACAACTCATTACTTAAATGCTACTCCCAGCAATGGGGTAGAAATGTACTGGAAGAAAAGTACAGAAACTTGCTAGGTATTACCAATGTATAAACCAGTTAGAATAGCAAATTTTTTAATGATAAAATACAAGGTATATTTATACAAATAAATAAACAGAACTTTCTCTAACTGTGGTGGTAGAAAAACGTGGGCTGAACTAGTGGTCCCTATGGGGTCAAATAATTGGGAGGAAGTGTGCCCTGAGATACTCAAAGTCTCTAAGCTATTAAAGAAGGAAGGGAAGCCTTCTGGGACAAGTCTGTTTTGCTTTACAGCAATGTGAAAGAGGCAGGAACCTTCATTCCACATTTGCATTGTGTTATTAGTGATCTCTAGATTACTTATCCTGAGGCAAAGCCCCCTTCACCCGACTCTAATTAATTGTCTACTTAAACATAATTTCCTTTCACACCACTGAGATTGCTGTGGGTTGAACAAGCATAAATGAGCTATCCACATTCTCAACTAACTCTATCTCTGTCTCTACATATATATATGCAGATATACCTTTCTGTCTCCCTGTCTCTTTATCTCCATCTATCCATCTATCTACATCATATATGTATATATGTCTATATATGTATGTGTGTGTGTATATATATACATAGAGAGTGAAAGACAGAAAAATATAGTTAGATGTAGATATCCATATACATGTATTTATGTATACATATACACAATACATATACATAATGAATATATAGCATCATATTGTCATAAAGTTCTGTAATCTATGTTCTATATCTTGTGCTTCCTAAAGCATAAGGTTCTCTGCTTTAAAAAAAAAGAAAAATTACTTGGAAGCTTTGAGTTACCGTGCAAAATAGGAAGTCCTGAAGTAAAAGTTGTAGCCACCCAAAACTGATTGTTTTGTTTTTTATTTAGGATCCCTTGTATACATGTATGTACACACACACACACACACACACACCCTATAACACATACATATATAGATTATATTTTAATGTATATAAAATAAAGATATTCATATATATTCTTTTCCAGCTGATATACATGATGTACATGAGCTGATATAAAAAAAGGTTGCTAAAAAATCTTCATGTTGTAAGACATTTTGCAAAGCAGTGCATGGGGAATGATATTAATAAGAGTAAAAGCTATAACTATAATGGACTTGTGCACATAATTCCCTACTCACCTCTTCAAAACAGACTCCAGTGAGTTGCCTTCAGATTTGGCAGTGCATTGGGCTAGTCACTAATGACACCTCTAAACTGGCAGGTAGAATCTTTCCTAGCAACAGAAATTACTTGGGGATGATGTGTCACTGGAGACCTCCAAAGATCACGGTGAAGGGAGGAGAGAGTCAACATGGCCTTTTAATCTTAAAATTCATTTGTGAGCCCCTGAGAGAAATTCATGTTGACAGTCACATCTGCCTCAAGTCTCTGGGCCCATGGAAACAAGATAGAGGTTGTTAAAAACCATAATTAAAGTCTGAAAATTGGGAAAATGATAATAATCAACTCATTTCCAAAGAGATTGAATTCCCTTTTCATTGCCCAGAAAATGTTTTCCTTTATTCTTTAAGGACAGCCCTTATGCAGATATAAATGGATATCAACTTAGAAAACTTTTATTTTGTTGAGTATTGAAAATACATGAAGTCTTTGTAACAAAAAAAGTTACTAATGGGAAATAACTAGGACTTTTTATAACTGAGAAATTTTGGTAGATTTCAAAAGAAATCAGTGTTGCCTTTGTTATGTTCAAAATATAAATACAAACCTAGAAAAATAAAGTATGAAAATGTCACACTCTTGTATTCAATGAATATATGTTGGCAATTTAAATGTTTATAAATCTAAAATTGTTTTTTCTCTGATTACTCAAATACATATGTATACTTTTTAAGTAAGTCAAAAGTTTTCCTAGTATTTCAGTAGGTGATATTTTTTCTGCTTGTAAAAGTAATGGTAATATCCTCAGAACATCCAGACAATGGTTTCAAAATATGACCACTGATTGAAGGCATGGAGAAAAGCTAAACTACAGTTTTTACTTATAACTGAGAAAAAAGGATATGAGTCAAACCTACAGAATCACAGTGGCCTGGTCCATTTATTACTGAGGCTGGACAACTATGTAGTCCCTGAGGTCAGCCCTAGATTATAACTCAATATAATTCTGGAACTGACATTTGACCTTGAATACAGAAACCTTGGTTACAAGTAGGTTCTGGGATCACTTCTGCCACTTTTTTAGCTGTGTGATTTTGGTCAAGCTATTGAAGTTTTCTAAACCTGCATATCTTCGTTGGTAAAATGGGGAAGGGGAAGGATATTAATAACCTCATATACTTCAAAGCATTGTTCTCAGGATTAGTTAAGACAAAGCATATAAAATACTCTAAATGACCCAGATGGCTCTGGAGAAAAAGTGAGGCTGGTGACTCTGCACAGCCCTTCCTCACTCAAATCCAATTCAATTATATCATGGTATCATCTTCCTGATGTCATGGTCCTCTTTGAGAAGGAAGGACAAACCACATCCTGTGAGTAGTCTTGAGCTGCCAGTGTAGTCAGGTAACTCTGCCCCCTGCCTTCTCCTTCTTCTCCTCTCCTCTCTGCCATGCCCTTAGTTGAGGGTGTTCTGCCCAAAGTTAAATTAAAAATTGATGGCTAAAACCTACCTAGGTATCTTGAGGTTTACTGACTAGATTTCTTTCTTAAAGACCATGCCTTAAACACAATTCACTCTGGCTCATTGACTGGTCAACAACAGGTCCCTACACAAGTACCACTTAGTAATTTGTTGGGTCCTGTTGATTCAGAGTGAATGCAAAAAGTCCCTACACAAGTACCACTTAATAATTTGTTGGGTCCTGTTGATTCAGAGTGAATGCAAAAAGTGTTTCTCTTCCAGCTAACAGGCCTGAGAGTCTTCTCCTCCCTGTTTAATTTTTTTTTATTAAAGGGGCCATCCTTTGATTCATTTCTTAAATAGGCACAATCACTAAATTAGTCAAAATGAAAACTCAAAAGACCTTAGCTTAAAAAGGCCAAGATCTCCCACTGCATCCTGGACCATCTCCAGCTGATCTGATCTATATCTGGAGGAGAAAGTATGGCTGGTGACTTTGCACAGCCCTCCCTCACTTAAATCCAATTCAATTGCAAGTCATGACATCATGTCGCTGATGTCAAGATCTGCTTCAAGAATGAAGGACAAAATACACAAAACACAAGATAAATAGAAAAAAAAACCTAAAAGTTGTGACTAAATTATAGAAAAGATACTTTACTGTGGTCAAAGTTTTCTTTTGTTTTTGTTTTAGAAAACATAGTTTGCAGTATCGTGGTAGGTGTACAACTCATGACAGCTACTATTTCACTTTTCACATGACTATAGGCTTTCTATATTTTTTTAATAAAACAAGAGTGAAAATATGATTTCTATAGTATTTGAAAAGTGACTTTTAAGAAGAATTTGTTGAAACTAGTACTCTCCCAATATCTTTTAGGCTGGAAGGAGAGCAGCCACTCATGTGCTCAGCCACAGTACTGATCAGCTTGGATGGGGCTGTGAAGAGTCAGACACAAATGAACAACAAAAATCTCGCAAGAAAGAGAATTCACGAAGCTATTTTGCTTATTAAAGCTCCCATTTTGATATACCATAGGAGGAACCAAATGTAAGAGTGAGTTAACACATGTTATTGCAGCTGATGTTCCCCTAATGCTCTGACTAGGCAGGATAGATGTGCTAGTGACCACAAATTGTGCTTGAGTTTCTTTTTTTCCTTTGGTTCATTCTTTCTCTGACTATCCACTGCTGTAGCCAGTTCCAGAATCTGGTTCACATTTCTAATCCTTAGAGGCCTAAGAAAAAGGAAAATTTTCCTATTGCTACTATATTTCTGAGTCTCTTTCTCTCACCTTCATGATATGAACACTGAATAACATGAATGGGCCTTATGAAAGGTCTTTTGCTTTTGATATTTCATTAACAATACATTCAGTCCTAGCCAGGCTGGATGCTAATCCAATTATATATTGTTCCATATTGGTGTTCCAATAAAAACACTATGCCCAGGCATATGAAGCAAAGAGGTCCAAGAAAGAGAAGGATACCTGTATGCAAAAGGGTACAAAACAACACTTTCTGGTGGTATTTCCAAGACCCAGAAACAATATGTGTCCATTACTTTGGAAACATCTGAATGAATTATGGTATATGACTGTAATATTTTACCATAAGAAAATATGAATATGAAGAATTTAGAAAAGCTTCAAAAGTTTTGTATAAATTGATCCAGAATAAAATAGGCAGAGCAAAGAGAACAATCTACATGATGATTACAATAATGTAAATGCAAATAAGTCTGAAAATCTTTAGATCCCTGATCACTACAGTGAAAATTCATGATTTCAGAAGACTGATGATACCTTCTGAATCCTAACAGAGAGGTAACAAATGAGAGATTCTGACAACACCAGGATTTTTCATATATTCTATTAGACTGTGAGTTGCTTGAGGGCAGGAACTATATTTCCAGTGCCTAGCATATAAGTGCTTTTCAAATGATTATTAAATGACTCATACAAGGGGTGTGTTTTTGTTTTAGGCAAGTTTATGACCATATTTGTTATTAAGGAAGCTTCAGTGAGTACCTGGAGGAAGTTTAGAGGCTAGCTTAGGAGGCTAGGGATTTGGAGAGGAAAAGCATCAACAAACAAACAAAAAATATGCAGAAAATAAAGTTCAGAAGAAAGGCATGCAAATAGCCTTTGGTTACTTCTTTGTTGAATTTCCTATGGTCCATTTTTTTAAAAATTGCTGAAGTTCAGAATTTCATATGCAATCCTCTTTTTATTCTTTATATATTTATAGTTTCTATGTTCAATAATAATATATTTTAATTTTCAATTAAACTGATAATTAGAGAAAAAGAAATACTATATCCAATGGATATATCCCCTATATCTTAAAATACCACATCTACATTTCACACTATGCTTTACCAAATACATTCTTCACAATCAACTTGGATGTCACTTCCATCTTACAAAAGAAGGAACTGAAAATATTTATCAAGTGATTACTATATGCTAAGCACTGTGCTGAGTACTGGGGAAACAGAGAGAAAAACCCATAGACATAAAGGGACTTATCTAAAGTTCATCAATTAAGAATAAAACCTGGACACCAGCATCCCCCCCCCACTTAAATCATATTGTTTATATAGGATAACGGATTTAGAAATGGATGGGGTCTTCTGAATATTACAGACCTCTTAAAAGCATGAAGCAAATTGAATGCTGAAAAGTCTATTTTTGTTTTCAGTTATGGAAGGACAAAATGGTGAAATGGTACTTACTGGTAATATCATAAAAGTACACAAGATGGTGATATTTCCACTCAGAATTAGACATTTTGTCCTTCACAACGGGGTACCATGCTCCCCACATTTTTAGAAAGTTATATTTTAAAAACTAAGAATGTTTTCCTTTGAAAAAGAAACCTACATTTCATAAATGCTTAGTCTTGCAACTTATGGATAAGATTTTAAGTATTTTATATAACCTATTCTGTCAATGTTTATCCATTTTATTTCATAAATCTAGGGAGTTGTGTGTTCCTTTATTTATTTTTAAAATAGGATCAGAAAATAAGCTATATCTTTTCCTCTTGGGCATTGAGCAAACAGCTCAGTTTGCATTTTCACAGCTATACAGGAAAAGTGTTATTTAACATGATCATGGAAAATTAAGTTTTCTGAGAGTTAAATAATAGTTTTTAAAGATGTTTTCCCCAAAATTCTCATGACTTCGGCTAGTGTCAGCATATTAGGGATTAACAAAATGGGGTTCAGGGTTCAATAGTTTTCTTTAATTGGGTATATTCACTTACCTATTGGAATAGATTAGATTCAAAGATAGGGTAGGCTGTCATAACAGTTCTAGATTAATTTAGTACACATAATTATTTTCCAAATAATACTTTTACTATATTTTTCCTCTTTTGTCAGATTTCACAAAAGAGGTCATCTGGCAATCCAAACAGAAAAAAAGAAATGGATGAAGTAAATCTATTATTTAGAGCAGGATATTAAGTTGTACATACAGACCACTGATGCGTTTTATCACTAGATATATGACAGAAGGCACTACAAATGATGATGATGAGCTAGCTTTTATATACCACTTTAATATTTGCTAAGCAATTTACAAATATATCCCATTTGATCCTCACAACAATCGTGGGACTTAACTAATATTATTATCCCTATTGTAAGACCAAGAAATTTGAGAAACAAAAGATTAAGTGACTTGCCCAGGGTCACAAAACTATTAAGGGTCTGAAACTGGATTTGAACTCAAGTTTTCCTGACCCCAGTTCCAATCCTCTATACATTGCAACACCTAACTGCCTTATACAGATGGCAAAAAGTTGGATTCATACTTGAATAGGAGACAAATGTCCAATTGGATTATATTTGGGAAATTGTATATTACTTTTATTGCCCACCAAGCTTCTCCCCCAGGGATGTAAGGGACCTCAACTTTTTACAAATTGTGAGCTCAGAGTAGAGAGATAACATGGTATAGATAGAAATCTAGCTTTGGAGTCAAGATGGACTGGGTTCAGTTCTGAGCCCTGACACACAATAAGAGAGTTACTTTACTTCTCAGTTACCCCAGTCAACTCTGTGACTAATTGCTTATTCTATTCAGTAGAAGGCATTTCTATACCAGGCAGCTTTCCCAACTGAGACAATTACAGGTCTAGATTAAAACAAAACAAAGCAATCACAACAAAAAGACCTTTCACTGATGCTCCATAAATTGTGGTACTAGTAATCACTGAAAAATCCAAATTGGAGTTGACCCTAAGAGCAATGGAGAGAAGAATAATTGGGAGTAGGGGTGGGAGGGAAATTGGCTGTAGTGTATATGATGACTTACCCAAAAGTTATATCAAGGAAAAGAATCTTAAAGTTACATCATATTAAAATAAGAGAAGCCAATCATATAATGACCACATGGAACCACAGATTGTCTAATATCTTGATAACATGTTAAAAGTCCTGAAGTAACCAAGACCACTGCAGTATATGGAACATAGATATACGTTTGAGTACTTTTTGGAAGGTATAAATAAGGGTCACCCTGGATGAAAAGGCATGTATAAGTTGTGACCTTTACCATTTGAGCAAGTACAGGTATTGTTGAGGTCAAAGAGATATCAAACCACTAAAAGTCTTTCATGTGAATGATTTAAATGCTGAAGATTTAAAGGGAAGACTTTAGACATTTCGGGAGAGTAATTTGTGAGTGCAGAACAATTGGTTCTCTGATATATTTCAGACCTCTCATCTATTTAAATGGTGGTTTTACTGTCTAAGAAGACTCAAACCACCTGCCTGGGGCCACATACTGGGCACTCTTTCATCAGATGTGACACTGCTAATTCTCTTTGCCAATTGTCATAATAGAAACTTCATATGTGGTTTAGGATTGCACAGCATTCTCAAGAGCCAGAAATTCTTCTGGGGAAAGTAATGAAACCATCCTTTCATTTGACTGTCTCGCCACTCCTAGTATTTAAAAAAAAAAATCCAATAGAACTTAAAAAAAAAAGACCACCTGGGGCAAGTATTTCTTTTTTTAAATTTATTTAATTATTTTTAGTTTTCAACATTCATTTCCACTAGATTTTGAGTTACAATTTTTTCTCCTCATCTTTCCCTCACCCCCCACCTGAAAATAGCAAACCTACTGAATACCCCTTCCATCATCTGTTCTCTCTTATATCCTCCCTCATCACCCTTCCGACTGTCTAGTAGGGCAAGATGGATTTCTATACCCCAGTGCCTGTATATCTTATGTCCCAGTTGTGGGTAAGAAACACATTTTTTAAACATTTGTTTTTAAAACTTTGAGTTCCAGATGTTTTCCCTTCTTCCCTCCTCACCTGCGCCCCATTGGGAATATAAGCAATTCAATATAGGTTGTACATGTGTAATTACCCAAATTAATTCTATAGTAGTTATATTGTGAAACACAAACTGTATTTTCCTCCATCCTATCCCATCCCCCACTTATTCTATTTTCCTCCTTTGACCCTATTCCTTTTCAAAAATGTTTGGTTCTAACTACCCTCTCCCCCAATCTGCCCTCCTTTCTATCATCCCTCTTCTTATCCACTAACCCCCTATTTTCCTGTAGGGTAAGATACCCAAATGAATATGCCTGTTATTCTCTCCTTAAGCCAAATTCAATGAGAATAAGGCTGTCACATTCCCTCTCCCCTTCCTGCTATTCCCTTCCTTTGTAACAGTTTTCTCTTGCCTCTTTTATAAGAGATAATTTACCCTACTCTATCTCTCCCTTTCTCCTCCCAACAAATTCCTCTCTCACCTATTAGTTTTATTTTTTAGATATCATCCCTTCATATTCAACTTTCCCTTTGCCCTCTGTCTACGTATACATGAACATACTTATGCCCACACTCCCATATATATTTATATACACATACACCCACCTATACATATATACATATATGTATACATAGATATACATATATATTCCCTTTAACTCTCCTTACTCTGAGTAAAGTCTTATGAGTTACAATTATCATTTTTTCCATATATGAATATAGATAGTTCAACTTTACTAGGTTGCTTATGATTTCTTTTTCCTGTTTACCTTCTCATGCTTCTCTTGCTTCTTATATTTGAAAGTCAAATTTTCTGTTGAGCTCTGTTTTTTTTCATTAAGAATGCTTTAAAATCCTCTATTTCACTGAATGACCATATTTTTCCCTGTGGCATTACACTCATTTTGCTGGGTAGGTGATTCTTGTTTTTAATTCTAGCTCCTTTGACCTCCAGAATATCATATTCCAAGCCCTTCAATCCCTTAGTGTAGAAGCTGCAAGGTCTTGTGTTATCCTGATCGTGTTTCCACAATACTCAAATTGTTTCTTCCTGACTGCTTGCAGTACTTTCTCCTTGACCTGGGAACTCTGAAATTCAGCTATGATATTCTTAGTTTTCTTTTGGGGATCTTTTTCAAGAGGTGATCCATGAATTCTTTCAATTTCTATTTTCCCCTCTGGTTCTAGAATATCTGGGCAATTTTGCATTTTGCTTGATAATTTCTTGAAAGATGGTGTCTAAAAAGATGGTGTCTAAGCTCCTTTTTTGATCAGGGCTTTCAGGTAGACCAATAAATTTTAAATGATCTCTCCTGGATCTATTTTCCAGGTTGGTGATTTTTCCAATGAGATATTTCTCATTGCCTACTACTTTTTCATTTGTTTGTATCTATTTCATAGTATCTTGATTTTTCATAAAGTAATTAGCTTCCAATTGCTCCAATCTAATTTTGAAGGAGTTACTCTCTTTAGTCAGTTTGTATCCATTTACTTGAATTTTGAGCTCTTTTCTATGGTAGAAGTCTGCTTCCAGAATTGAGACAGTTTTGTCCCAAATCGCTGGTGATTTTGCAGCTGCTGAAGCTATTAGGAGGGTACCCTCTCTACAGCCTCCACAAGCTGTGGCACAGTGGCCACACACCCCAGGATCTCCACCCAAGACCTTGTTCCAGATCCAAGCAGGGTAAAACAAGAGAGATTACCCTCTTAATGGTTGCTTTGTTCCCCTACAACCTGCAGGCCAGGAGCTCCTGAAGCAGCCACATTGTGGAGGCTGCACAGACTCTGGTTCTCCTCCCTGACTCCACCACTTTTCTCCCCAAGGGCAGGGGCCAGACTCCACTCTTCCATTCCTCCTTTTCCAACAGAGTTTCACACTTTTGTCTTTGGCATTTATGGGGTGAGAAGTCTGGAAACTGCCACAGCTGCTGGTGATTCACTTTCCTGAAGTCTGCTCTGGCCACGGGTAGTCTGCCCTGGGGCCATAACTGAGTGGCTCAAGTGGGACTGCCCTTGGTTCTCAGGTCAGTGTGCCAGACCCTTCCTGTCATCCTGCTGGGCTGCCTTCATCAGGAGATTTGTTTTTCTCTGTCTCTTTGTGGGTTCTGTGGCTCTAAAGATTATTTAGAGTCATTTTTTTACATGTATTGGAAGTGATTGGAGTGGGAGCTCATGCCAAGTTTGTACTTCCACTCCACCACCTTGGCTCCATCCCCCTGGGGCAAGTATTTCAAAGTATCATCATTCCAAATTCCATCGTTAGCTTTGAAATTGATCAATTATGTTTACTAAATTTTAGTAATAGAACATGCTATACTGTCTTCTGTATCATACTGAAGATATATAACCTAATAGATATTATATTCATTACTTCCTACATTTTGATATTGATATGTGTGTATGTATATTTATGTATATATGTATGTGTGTATAAACATGCACATACACACACCACTTTATGCTTTAAAAGGTAAAGCCCAGAAATCCTAAGATTATAGTCTTATATACATAAGACTATATATATGTGTGTATATATATATATATACATATCAAAAAATTTCTATTTCCTTACACTCCACTCCACCCACAATTCCTAGCAATAAGATTTGGGGCCCTGCCATTCTAATACTGACTTCATTATTTCTATCTGTGCTGTATCCACATACCTTCTCACCCATGTTTTAACTTGTAGACATCTTTGACCTTTCTTCATTAATAATTCTCTATTATATTGTCCCTCCTCCCATGTTATTTTGCTCCTTTGTTGGCAATATTTACTTTGCTACTCTATCTCTTTTAGACCTCATCCATTATATAGATTTCTATATTCTGGTATTATCTCTTTCTCTCATTTTTTCACTATTATATGATTAGTGGTTTTGTGCTACAAGATATCTGGATTAATGAACTATTTAATTCCATATGGTATACAATCAAGATGATACTTGTATAGTAGACTCTATTCCATGAACAAGGTAAGTT
The DNA here is from genome assembly GCA_028646575.1 of Pseudocheirus occidentalis. Taxonomy (NCBI): domain Eukaryota; kingdom Metazoa; phylum Chordata; class Mammalia; order Diprotodontia; family Pseudocheiridae; genus Pseudocheirus; species Pseudocheirus occidentalis. Next base: position 114,239,075 of record CM053601.1, on the reverse strand, counting down.
TTACATACAAACTGACAGTTTCCTATGGTCACTTAGAATAATTAATCCACAGTCACAAAAGGGCAAGAGGAAAAAATATATGCATACACATGCATATATATATATATATATATATACATACATACCCACACATACATACACATATATGTGTATGTGTGGATGGATACAGAGACAGAGAGAGAGAGAGAGAGAGAGAGAGAGAATGTTCCCATAAAGCTGTTCTAACTTTTTAAAAATCTGTATTTGAACTTGCTTGAGCTTTAATCTTTAAATGCTCTGGAGATAAACTAGCTTAATTAGGTATTCCTCCAAGCTTTTTACAAACTCTTTTTTCTCATCTATGATGTCTTAATGCTTCATGAGAAAATACTAGTCATTCTTTTTTCAGCATCCACCTGTCACAAATTTTTTTTGCAAGTGACTTTATATTGTAAATTAGTGTTTCCCTTCACTATCATGTCAAGTGTTTGCTTCAAACCAAATACCTTATTCTTCTGGTCTCCTTATTGTAGCAATGATATTTCATCTCTTAAACCTGTATAGGAAAGGTGAACATCTATATAGCAATATTATTTTCTTTTTCTCCTTCTATTTTTCCATATCAATAAACACTTTGATTAGGTCAATTCGGAGATTCTGTAATGCATGTCATATTTTGTGAGAGAGTGAGAACCAGTGTATGGGTAGCAAGCCAGCTTCAGAACCAGGAACATTTTGGTTCATGTCCTGACTCTGGCATATAATTCTGTGCCCCAGGACAAATCATTTAACCTATCTGTGCTCTAGGCAACTTTCATAAGATTATAAATTGCAGAAAAGGTGAAGACTTGCACTGGTAGAGGACTTTCCTTATCAGCAGCTACTTACAACAAAATCACAAGTCCAATTTATTTTTCCTTTAACTTCTCTTTCTTTTCATTTCTTCTCATTTAGAACTGATTTGGATCTTTGCTTTACCAAGTTGATAGTTTGATTGTACACAAATAAATAATCTGGAAATGACTCACAAATCATTAACTAATTATTTCCCCATCTAAGACAAAATCAGTTTCATTTTCTATGATATAGATTACTGTTCAGCATTCTAACATTCCATCTAGATCTCACTGTGAAGAAAATATCTCTTGCATATAGGTATTAGACTTTTGTGGAGGCAACAAGTCTTTTTCATCCCTAAACCTGAAATGAGAAGCTGAGTAGATTGAGAGGTCACCTTTGAGTCAGACTTATCTGAGTTCAAATTCTTCCTCTGACACAAAATGGCTATGAGGTCATGAACAAATCAACCAACCTCTCAGTGGTTTAGTCAAGTCTTTACAACTCCCAAGTTGCAGAGATGGTGATGGACTGCTTTGGTAGAGGGACTTTTTATCATCTGAGAATTCCCTATACCAAGAAAACCATACATCTAATCCTTAACCCTAGTACTGATTAAGTTTGTCATAGTCTCCCTGATATCCATCTTTATGTTAATATCTCCTAATATTATTATATGTTCAGTTAATGTTAAAGATCATATCAAATTCACAATATATTTTTTTCTTCATCTGCAACAGTTGACTCACAAAAGGCAGTTACTTTAATGATGATCTTTGTGCTTACAATAATCACGTCCACCATAATGCAAGATGATGAGGTTTCCAACTGAATGGTTTTTCTTGTCTTTTGCACACCCAATGAAATCAACTATTTTACTTAATTCTGTGTTTTGTATCTCCCAGAAAAACATGGAACTATCCTTCCATTTATCTCAGATTTTATTATATCTTCTGATAATATTTATATTTTATTCATTGCTTGTATTCATTAGTGAGACTTGACGGTCTCACACTGAGTGTATCAACATAAAAATAAATAGTACTTCACAAATTGTATGATTCTGAATCTCTTCTTCCCCTTTTCTACTATTCATTCACTATTATGCAGAAATAATAAGGAGCTGTGATGTGCTGAAAGTTATTTTATAGCTTTCTTTCTTACATGGGTCACTATAATAAAAGAAATTATTATTTATTGGCCAGCCCACTGGCAATGAGTCTCTCTACACCAAGGTAGGGTGGTTCTTAAATAGCAAGAAAAACTGTGACTAAAACTGCATTCAAACCTTTTTCAGGTTTGTTTATTTAGGCATAGCTGGTGCTTGGCTGCCATTATCTTGAAGAACTCAAGGTCACTTGTACACTATGATGAAGGGACCTTGGTGTAGAATATGAAAACTCTGTTCTACCTCTTTAGCTACTTCTATTACTGTCTTTTTGAAATGTTCCTACAATCCTTTCAGTATTTAGCCTGACTTAGTAATTAGCATCAAAGATCTCTCCATATTGCCACTTTATGGAACATCCTGCTCAATGTAAAAAAAAAAATATTAAACATTACTGGAGGGTTTTGTCTCACTGACCCTACCCTTGTAATTGACACTAAGTTGTTGGTAAAGAAGAAGAAAAAGAAAGAAATGCTTCACATTGATGGTTTATTCTGAAAAATGCTAAAGAACAAAGTTTATTTTAGGCTGCATGTTTTTCATAGGAACAATATTTAATAAAGTGAATAAATTAAAAGCTTTCAGTTTAAAAGTATGAAGTACATTAAGCTGTTTAGAAGGGTCCACAGATGAATGCTAAGAGGTTATCCCACAGTGAAAATAATTGGATGCCCCTGAGGTTAGTTTCTGATTTTGAGCTTCTGTTTACTTATCTCATCCTGAAGTTTTCTATCTCTCAAAATCCTCTTAAAGAGTGACAATATAAGTATAAAAAAATCGAAGAAAAAAATTCACATTAAGCGACAGAGATGTTCAAACTGAGTAGAAAACTTCACATAGTGATTAAAATATGTACTGTCGTACTGAAGCAAACTTCTCTACTTCTATAGGAAACCAATGAAGCAAACTATTATTTTAAGACAGAGGAAAAAATCCACAGAGGGACAAAAAATTAATATTATATGTTGTTATCTTAGCTATCCAATATAACAGAGGCTTTTAAACAACTCTAGAAGAAAATTCACAAAGAAAAAAACCACACAATCTTACAACTTTCTTTTATCCTTACACTTAATCCATTGGAATGTAAGCTCCTCGAGGAGAGAGAATGATCTCACTTTCATCTTTAAGTCTCCAGCATCCTGTACTGTATTTGGAACATGGTAGGTGGTCAGCAAATATTTGCTGAATGTTGAGGAGGATTATTCCTTAGTATGTTTAAATGTATATATGCCATTGCCAATGACATCACCATTCTCTACTTCAGGGAAGTACAATGTACACATTTTTGATGTATAGACACATATCCAAAGCTAATTTTTTTAATCTGCCTGAAGAGTTTTGCTGTGAATAAGAATAAACACACTTTATATTCATGTTTTAGTTTCACAAGTTTTACATTTTTCATCAGAAATATTTATATATGTAGATAGAGAGCCTTGATTAAGTAGCTAGTGTTGACATTTTGTCAAACCATAAACATGTAAACATTAGTGAACTTAATGGTGTTTCTAGTGATATCATCAGCACCATAATCATTAACATTTACATAGTGCTGTAAAGTTTGTGAAACACTTTTAAAATATTATCACATTTTATCCTTGGAGAAGGACATGCTAGGATCATTCCAATTTTATAGATGAGGAAACTGAATCAGAATGCCCAGGATCACATCGTTTCTACATATTTGGGACTGGATTTGAATTCAGCTCTTCCTGTCTCCACAGCACCACCTACCTTCCTATTAGATAAAAGTGTTACACTTCAAATCAGGGAGTTCTGAGGTAGTGTCAAGCCTCAGACTTAATAGCTGTGCAAACCTGGAAAAGGCACTTAACGTTGTTCAGTCTCAGCTTATTAACTTATAAAATAGAAATAATAATAATAACTCCCTCATATGTAGGACCAAACAAGATAACATATGTGAAGTACTTCACAAACCTTGAAGGCAGATGTAAATTCTAGTGACTCTTATCATTGTTCTTTTTGTTGATAGTAAATTTATAGGATATTAAATCCATGTTTACAGATGTATTTGAGTATTCATACATGAAATATACTACATAGTCTATTTATAAATATTTCTTAGCAGTATTGCTATTTATATGTACCTTTTAGAATCATAAATATAATTTTTTAATGAATTAAAGACATATCTTTTTAATGCTATCACTTTGTTTTCTGTGCTCCTAAAAAAAGGATAAAGGCTATAAAAGGGTGTTTAGTGTCCATGAAAAATGAATGCTGAAAAATATGAGCAGAAAATAATTGGTGAACTTTAAGGGCCTGCTGATCTATCAAGGAAATCAGTCATGCAGTTTACTTAGAACTCTCTGAATAGTCATGTTTAGCCTGTTCTTTTGCCCTTGTGTTTCATTATTCAGAATGTTGACTGATTATTCTTCACCTGAAGTCATAACCCTTTCGTTGACATTATTATAATTTTCATAACAACTGATTATGATGCCACAAAGGATTATGGCTATAGGTGAAAAAGAAGTAGCATTTTAGGCAACAATAATCTTGTTTTATAGAGTGTAATAAAAGCAAAAGAAAAGATTCACAGGCAATATATTATGCATATAGTGATAAAATTTATTTCCAAAATCAACACAGATAATGGTATATTAGGAATATTATAGGCATATATATGTGTATGTGTGAGAAATATAATTCATTTGGACCCCTCCTTTACTCCTAGCACTATTAATCAATTTGATATGATTCCCTGGCATAGTGATTTTAAATTCTGTATAACAGACCCCAAATTTGTGAGCTGCAGATTTGAAGTTTACTTGCTTAATCATAGGAAGCTATCTAGAAGCCCTCCACCCTTGTTTTTCCTTGTTATGGTTTCCAAGCTCAGCATGGCAGAGGTGACCCAATGATATGGAAAGTCAACCAATTTATATTTGTACCTCAGGAACACTCTTTCTGGTCCAACACGAGTAGGTAACCATCTTATGAGTAAGTGGAGATGCCACATGCTTCACCCAACCCAAGACTCCCTTGCTGACATATCATCAGTTTTTGGCTTGTGAAGCAAGATCTATCAACCAACAGGGATTGTGAACTTTGCCCAGCCCCTTTAGAATGTTCAGGTATCAAATCTTGTATCAAACCTTATAAAAAAATTTTAGGCCCTGGAAGAAGGGGGCATCTTATATTATGAGAAAATCTGAGGTCCACTTCATTACAGCGGACTGTGGACCATTTAATAAAGTGCCATTGGCATTATTGTAATCTCCATATGTGTATATGTATACTCATACATATAAGTATATAAAACCATAGCATCCATGCATACCTCTTCCACAAAATCTCACTTTGATGTCTTATTTTATGGTGAAGGAACTATCTCAGAGACTACAGCAAAATATAATCTAGGAGTTCCTAAAAAGTTAAAACAATGTGTTTTTAAGTTCCAGTGACAGACTATTTACACAGTCTCCAGACCAACCTTAGTAAATACAGAGAAACCCATGATCAGAATTTTGACCACTAGGTTGTATATATTCTGGCAGCTTATGGCATCCCATAAAATTGATAAGTACAAAGTACCTCATTATCCTGTCTGGCCCTCTTAGATCTCCATTTTCACAATAAAGGAATGACAGAAAAAAGGGACAGAGGATTGTAAAAGGCATTCAGTTTTAGGAAGACATACTAACTTTAATGTAGTTATGGCTACTCTTAATATATAAAAATATAAAAATATAAAAAAACTGACATTTGTGGGACTTTAGAAAGTTACAATAGTTTTAAGGCAATTCAGGGGTTAGCAGGTTTTCAAAACTCTACCTCATAAGTCCCCATAAATCTGGTTCTTTTTTAAGGCAAAGCAAAAGGGATATTAGCTCAAAGAAAAAGATGATAATTAATAGCATAACAAAACAAAGGAGACAAAACATTCCCTTCCCACACAAATGGGAATACTCTTACTTTTTACTATACAACCAGTGATGGAGGGAGATTGCTTGGGGAACATGTACACCTAGGGAACATATGTGAAGTTGTAAACATCTAGGGAGAAAATACGTCCATGGAACAGATGGAGAAAAGTCATACTGCCAGAAAACACACATGGAGCAGCACACACAGAGCCAGGCTCTCTCTGTTATTGCTTCCTCACTGAGCTGATCCTGTTCTCTGCTTCTCCCAGCTGACTATCAGCTCAGATGCAGCTTCTTCCTTCTAGGCTCCAGCTCTTTGGCTTATATCCAGGGGAATGGGGGGGGGGGGGAGGGTTACAATCTCAACTATTTTGTGAAACAGATCTCATTCAATTAAATTCAGTCTGTTTGCTAGATAAGGTTTAGTTAGGTGTTCAAATGGATGTTCACTGAGGTTGCTTTCAAAACCTATGATAGATTCACTTTTTCTTTTTTTTACTTCAGATGAATGAGACAGATTTTACTTCATTACAAGGAATTCTCCCTGGAAGTTAAACATCATTTGGGGACACCTGAATAAGAATCACCTCCTTATTGGACCTGAACTGTCCTATTAATACAATGTGACAGCAGGCAGTAGCAAGGTTGAGATCTCTTGATGACTCCCTCTTTCTCATTCCACAAATATCTCATCTTACTTTTCCTTTCTTTTTCACTTTCTTGAGGAAAAAAGTCCCCATGGCATAGAGGCATGAAACTCTAGAGTAATCTACAAGCTTTTTGTTCTTTTTAATTGCTTGGTCCTAAATAAGTCAATCAGTCAGTAAAATTCATTTATGTCTTTACTATGGGACAGAGGCTGCAAAGTGCTAGAAATTCAGATTTAAACAAAAAGAAGGATTGTATCTGCCCTCACTGGGTTTACATTCCAGTGGGGAAAACAGCACTTAAAGAGAAACTGAAAGATGAAGATGAGGTGGGGAAGAAGATGCATAGCCCTGAGGCATGATACATAAGGTCTGAGTACATCTAGCCTGGTAAGAAATGAAGACAAAGCTCACTCACTTTGGTTCCCTTCTTAAATGAATCTTCTTATTAAGGAGTCAATCTAAGTAGAGAGAGTGGTTCCAAGGCACTTTTGAAGTGTGAATTCCTGGGCTGAAGTGATGTTTCAGGACAAAGGAATTTTTGAGGTTCTAAGGAGTACAGAAAAGTACATCATATTGTCATTTCTTTTTTTAAAAAATTCATTTATTTATTTTCTTGTTTACATCATTCATTTCCATGAGATTTTGAATTATACATTTCCTCCCCATCTTTCCCCCACCCACCACCCCAAAACAGCCATCCCTCTGTAAAAGCCCTCCCCCAACCTGCTCTCTCCTATGTCCTCCCCCATCACCCCTCTGACTTCTGGTAGGGCAAGGTGGATCTCCCTACACCAGTGCCTGTATATCTTAATTCCCAGTTGCATGTAGTTAATAATAATAATAATTGTATATATACATATATATATATATATTTTTTTTTTAACATTTGATTATAGAACTTAAAATTACAAATTCTTTCCCTTCCTCCCTCATCATCTTCCCCACTGGAAAGACAAGCAATTCAAAACAGGCCATACATGTGTAGTTACACAGAATATCTCCATGTAGTAGACATGTAGTGAGAGATTGCTTATATGTCCCTCGTTCCTATCCTGAGCCCCCCGCCCTTGGTCTATTCTCTACCCTGACCCTGTCCCTGTCCCCGTCCCTGTCCCTGTCCCTTTAGAGAAGTGTATGCTTCCAACAATCATCCCCCCCTACCCTACTCTCCCCTTCATCATCCCACTTCTCATCCCCATCCCTCCTACTCTCCTGTGTGGCAAGATACCCTGTTTAGAGTTTATGTCATTCCTTCCCTAAGCCAAATTCAATGACAGTAAGGTTGACCCTTTCCCTTTTGCCTTCCTGTTCTTCCCCTCTGTTGTAACAATTGTCCCTTGCCTCTTCTATATGAGATGATTAACCCCATTCTGTCTCTCCCTGTCTCCTCTCATTCTAATCCTCTCCCACCTCAGAATTTCACCTTTTAAAGTATCATCCCTTCCTATTCAATTGATCCTGTACCCTCTATGTATACATATACACACATACTCAGATATGTATTCATATGCACATATATATATATACACCCTCATATATAGACATATGTGTATGTAAATGTATATATACTTTTGTATTCCCTGCATCTATCTTCATACTGAGAAAAGTTTCATAAGTTACAATTATCATTTTTCCATGTTGACATATAAATAGTTCAACTTTGATAAGTTCCTTATGATATCTTTCCCATGTTTACCTTCTCATGCTTCTTGTGTTTGAATGTCAAATTTTCTCTTCAGTTCTGGTTTTTTCAGCAAGAATGCTTGAAAGTCCTCCACCTCACTGACTGACCATATTTTCCCCTGGAACATTATACTCAGTTTTTCTGGGTAGGTGATTCTTGGTTTTAATCCTAGCTCCCTTGATCTCTAGAATATCATATTCCAGACCCTTTGTTCCCTTACTGTAGAAGCTGCTAGATCTGGTGTTATCCTAATTGTGTTTCCACAGTATTCAAATTGTTTCTTCTTGACAGCTTGTAATATTTTCTCCTTGATCTGGGGGCTCTGGAACCTGACTATAACATTCCTAGGAGTTTTCTTTTAGGGATCTTTTTCAAGAGGTGATTGGCTGCAAGCTCTGAAGCAGCCACATAGAGGTGGCTGTGCTGCTTCTGCTGCTTCCTTGTCCTGGAGGCAGTTTGGCCAGACTCTCTCCCCCAAATTTAGCTGAGTTACACTAACCTTTTACTTAGTCCTTATTTATTTTGGCTTGATAATTTAGGAAATCACTACAGCTGCCACTGATCCACTCTCCTGAAGCCTCCAGCTACAGTTTGTCCAGGCCAAGCCGCAGTTTCAGGCCAGGCTGCTTTTGGCTCCCAACGTGCTGCGAGGGGCCCTTCCTGTCCCACCTGCTGAGCTGCGTTCAGCGGGAGATATGTTTTTCTGTACTTTTGTGAGTTCTGGAGCCATAAAATTTGTTTAGAGTCATATTTTATGGGTATTTGAGGTGGCTATGTGGGAGCTGCAGAGTTTTCCTACTTCTATGCCACCATCTTGGCTCTGCCCCCATTTCTTAAAAATGCCACAAGGCAAAAATAGACAAATATCCAACATGCTGAGCTTTCATCTTGTCCTTGGGGACCAAATTCTGTATCTGCCTCTATAATGAAAATCTTTGTATTCTCCTTTACTTTAGCTGTTAAAGATTTATTTGTGGCTAGAATATGAATATAGGCAGCTAAGCGGCTCAGTAGATAAAATACCAGGTCTAGAGTAAGAAAGACCTGGGTTCAAATCCAGCCTCAGATATTTACCAACTGTGCGACCTTGTGAAAGTCACTTAACCCTGTTTGCCTCAGTTTCCTCTTCAGTAAAATGAGTTGGAGAAAGAAATGAGAAATCACTCCAGTATCTTTGCCAAGAAAACCCCAAATGGGTTCACAAAGAATCAGACTTGCCTGAACAAAAACAACAAATGATCACTGGTTTGCTATGACTGATAGTTATCACACATGAATTGACCACTGGACAAACAAACATCACATTCCTCCCCTCCACACCCAATGGAATGCTTACATCTCCATGGCATGAAAACAAGGAGAGATCAGTTGTTGGAAGCAACTCTGAATCCTTTTAAGATAGCATTTTCCTTGAGGTCACTATGAGGAATTATCTTGTTTTGCTTCAAAAGTGTCCCTGGGATAGGGCAGCTAGGTGTCTCAGTGAATAGAGCACCAGCTCTGGAGTCAGGAGGACCTGAGCTCAAATCTGAACTCACATTCTTAACACTTACTAGCCATGTGACCTTGGGCAAGTCACTTAACCCCGCTTGCCCTGCCCTCTCTCCTCCAAAAAGCAAAAAAAAAAAAAAAAAAGGATCCCTGGGGTTGAAGCCATTTTTGTGTACTGTAACATCCTTAGGATTGAGCTTCTCACTCTGGGCAGTTAGTAAGTAGGGGTGTGGGGTGGGAGTGGGGGGGTTGTAATTATGGCTTCCATATCTTTGCTGCTGTTAAATGGGACTTGCTAACAGAAATTGCATTTTTCTGTTTGTAAAGTAAATGGGTCACACCCTGAGCAGAAGTAAAATTGGTTTGGTTATTTTTAGCATCCTTAAGATCTGGTAAAAAGCAAAATCATCAAATCAGTAAGTTGACAGAAGATAAAATCATCTAGTTGATTCAATGAAGCAACGTTGATAACTGCTGAATATATCAATTTTACCACATAATTATGTTTAATTTCATACTCAGTCCAGCTGTCCAATACTTCATTTGATCATTGAACTGCTGCTGCCTGCTCCTCCCTACTAAGACCAGGTATCTCCACATTGTACTCCAGAATCCATGCCCCTATTCCCTGGAGAAGTTATATTCTTGTTTGTAATCTTTGGATTTCTGGCCCTGGAGCATAACCTGTTAATTGGTGACTGAATTAGTGCAAATTAGCCCAATTAGCCCCACATATCTAGATGGCCCCTGACCATATTTCACTTTCGTATTATGTCTAGGTAACTTCCAAAGACATACTGCCATTTGCCTCCTGTTATATGTCTATATCGTACCCCCAGCCCCCAAACCACTGCCAAGCTTTCTCTTATTTGTTACATAGGCAGAGTGATTAGATAATTAGTGCCAAATGACTACCATATGGATCAACACATTACCCCTATGACTCCCTAGATCAAAACTCTGTTTCCTGGCTTGTATTCCCCTATATGTGCTTCCTCCCCTTAGGAGATTTTAAGTGCCTTGAGGGCAGAAATTGTCTCTGTATTTGTTTCTCTAGTATGTAGCACAGAGTCTTGTATTCAGCAAGTATCAAGTAAATGTTTCTCATTCATCCATTCATCTATGACTAACTTTCCAATGAAAAGATATATGTGAATGCAAAGAATGATGACATGTTTTAAAGTCACATAATGAGGAGTTATATCCCTGGAATTCTGGGATTCTGGGGAAGAATTATTCAATAATTTGCAGGGTAAAATGTGGTTGACCACATAAAGCATGTGTTCCAAAGGTATCAGTGCTGCTTAGCCATAGGGAATAGTATTTGAAAAACACAGTGCATTTTATTATATGGAATAAACAAATATATTCTAACATAATGGAGCATCATATTTTATTAGAAATTGCAGGGTTTTTTCTTTTTTTAACTCAGAATTCATTTGGAAATTATAAATGCTCCTAGGTTTTAAGAAAAAATCTAATAACTTTTTATCTCCTTATATAATGTTATGAACATATTACATAATTTGATATCTTGTGATGAGGCATCTTTTCTAGAATTATTTAAAAACATTTGGGTTGGCATCTAATTATTGTGCTTACCTTGAAATTACTGGACCCAGAGGGCTCACTTAAGATCTAGCAATGTGTTTGCTTATCTTTATTTACCTTAGGTGACTTTTTAAAAATCTTAACTTTGAGCTCCTTGATTCATTTTATACACCTGAGTATTTTTAAAGGATAAAACCATTTTTTCCTTGCAACTGTAGTTTTCTTAGGTTTTTGCTTAATGTTATGCTTGGTTTCTATTTTCCAAATATTTTTTAACTTAATACTTCAAGGATTTCTCTCTCAAAGGAGCATTTCATTACTTTAGTATATATGTGTAAACATGCATGTGGATGTATGTGTACACATTTTGTGTTTTTCTATACATGCATTATGAACATACCTGCACATTTACAAGAAATTACTAGAAAATTTAAGTATATACATGTGCATGTTTTCACACAGAACACAGTGTGATGATACAAGGTGCTTTATTATCTTGAAAACAAAACAAAATGACATTCTCTCTTTCCCTAGAGCCTCAGGGCAGAAAACCTTTTTTCCATGTTCCAAATTCCCTTTTCTGGGGGCACTACAGGCTCCTATATTACATAGAACAAAGAGATAACAGTGAACAAAGAGGCAGTTGCCTCAACACAGGTATATTCAAAGAAAAATAAAGTGCTTACAGGAAAATCCTGCATGAAATCTTCCCACCTTCCTTAAATGTTTTTAATGATTTTTTGCCAAGGGAGTCCTGGGAATTTTTCTTCCATTTCTGAAACCTTTGACTGCAAGCCACCATGTAATGAGAATCATAAAGGTTCCAGTCTATTCTCAGGATAAGTGAGAACTATAGTCTACCTTTAAAAAGGTTGGGAGAAAAATCTTAATTCTTTGGGTTTATTCATGTTGATTCAAGAGTTGATTCAAGAAATAGATGGCTCTTCTGGATTCCTATGATTCAGGGTAACCTGAATCAGAACCACTAGCCATGGGGGAATGCATATTTTTAAGTGCACAGCTGTAAGTAGAACTATCCAAGTGTCTACTATCAGAATTATGGGAACAAGAAATGGTTCCCCTCTGAAGTCCCTGATTTATTCTTTCCCTCATCTGACACTGGCTTGCCACATACAATTTTGCAATCAACCCAATTAATGAGAGGAACAGGACCTCTCCTTATTTTGTCAAGAGGGAAGAAGATTAGAGTCTTGAGTTTCAGGGCAAGCCTTTACTTCAAGTTTGATTATTGACTGGAAAAATGAGTAGTTCTTCCCATTGCAACTCATGGTTCACATACTAAGCCTTTGCTTTCTAATTGCCCCTAAGAAAAACTCCAGAAGTAACAATAACTGGGAAGTGAGCTGGGTCTTGGTCAACAGTTTGAAATCCCAGAGGCATCCAGACAGAGGAAAAGTTCTAAGATTTCAAAACTAAATGGCAGTCAGATAGAAACAAAACATCAATACTTTTCTATTTATCAAGGTTTCCATTCAACTTCTTACACACGAATTTAAAAGAAAAATGATTCACCATCCCTGAAAGACAAAGGAACCATAGGACAGTAATCTGGCATTAGTAATAAATTGTTTTATTAATGGTGTGCTTCAGAGTTTCTTGATCTCATTGTCAGTTACCTGATCTGCTATGTCCCTAGAAAGGTTCTAGCCAACCCAATTCTGATACCAAATTGGAAGATTTCTCAGCTTGATTTTATAGAAGACCCATGGAAAGTCTCATCCACCAGCTGGATCTATAGATTGATTGCCATAAAATTTCAGTAGACAAATTGAAAAGAAAAAAAAAGATTCATTAGTGTGGTAAGGAAGATTGCTTACTGGTAATAGCTTCAGCATCTTAGATACAGATTTATTTTGGTTTGTTTGTAGCTTCTCAGAGCTAACTAGAATATATAACCAAACAGCAAAATTCTATAGAGATTTAGGATAAGTAACAATTTTCAAAGAAAAGAAGGGAGTACAAGAAGAAGACATCAGTTGGGACACAGGAGATATGGAGTTTTATGAGAACATTGCCATGTATTTACTTATTATTAGCATCAGAGAAACAAAACAAGCAAACAAAATCTCCTATTAAAGGTAAGCAAAGAAGTAGCCAAATACTCTGTCAATTGTGAAAGAAGATGATTTTATATAAAACAACACTACTGAGGTAATCACTTATAGAAAACAAAAGGTGTTGTAATGCCAAGCACCAGCAGATTCCCAAAAGAATGCTACTGTGAACAGCTTTTAAGGTTCAGATTACACAGTAATAGTGATCACTCTGTTTATTCCATTACAAATCAAGGCAAACATTCACAATATAATATTCACAACATTACATCTTATCACAGAAAATCACAATATGGTGTTCATAACAGCTTAACATTAGAATGACCACACAGTTTTCACTACAGTGGCCACAATATTAAGAACAAGGAACAAAAGAATAATCATCTGGTTTCCCTAAGGGGGAAGCCCTCCTCACTTAATTATTCAATCAATTCACTATACATCAATCAAAATTGCACTCATGGGGCAACCATTAACTTAATCATTGAATCAATTTATAATACAATAATCAAATTTCCATTCATGGGGCAACCATTAACTTAATCAGTTACTAATATAGATTCACAATTACTCAGTATCATTAATCACCAAATACAGTCATTAGAAAACCACACAAACCCTCCACCCCTTGGTGTCCAGCAAACCTCAGTTTTGTCCAAGGGGAGGCCTTTTCTTCATCTTGACTCTGGGTAGTCTCTCTGATTCCCTGGATCCCCTTCCATGGTCCCAGCTCCCTCCTGAATCCACCAAACAGTCACCTAGATTCAGAAGCAGACAGCTGCCAGGTTCTCATCCCGTCCTCAGAGTTAGGTCCCAGGTCCTTGTCCAGTCCCTGGCACACATTGAAGTTCACATGGTCCAACACATCTCCAACCCTTCACCACTTCTCTTGCCTGGAACTCAAGGATCACCCAGACCATGAACAAACAAAGTCTTTTCCTGGTCATGTTCTTCAGTCCTCCAGCAGTTCAGCTGGTCTTAGGACCCAAAATTAATATTGGCCTTCTGGGTGGCCTTCACCAGATTCTGGTCTCAGGAAAATTCCATCTCTTTTCTCAATCAGCTTCCAAATGTTGGGAGAAACTTTCTCTCTCTCTCTCTCTCTCTCTCTCTCTCTCTCTCTCTCTCTCTCTCTCTCTCTCTCTGTCTCTCTCTCTGTCTCTCTCTCT
>CM053601.1:114196407-114224078 GCA_028646575.1 Pseudocheirus occidentalis | reverse complement strand
CAAGAGCACTTGGCCCTGATCAATTCAGCCCCCCTGCGGAGTCCGCAGTCCAGGGGCTCTGAAGCAGCCTGGTGGGGGCCGCTGCCGGTTCCAGCAGTTCCCTTCTCCCAAAGCTTCCTTGCCCCGGGGGCAGATTGGCCGAGCTGCTATACCACCCCCAAATTAATTTTCAAAGTTTCACTTTCACTAACTGTCTCTGCTGATTTTAAGCTCCCCTTAGGCAGGTGCTTTAGATTTTCTTTGAAGCAGACTCATGCTGCGGTTTGGGAGGCTCCTTGTGGCCACCACTGTGGTTTTGGGCTGGCCGGGTGGGTCTCGGGTCTCTGCTCTGCTGCAGTGTGAGCTGCGCTGCCTCTCCCGTCCCATTCCTCACGCCTTGGCAGATGTGGAGGTGCTGGAGGCTGTAGAACCTGTGAAGACTGGCTGTGGTGCCCACTTTGCTCAACTCAGCCTGGCTCCTTCCCCTGTCCCAGGTCTGGCCCCGGTCTTGGCTTCAGATTGTTTCAGTCTCCACTCCCGGCAGCCGCAATGAGCCCCAGCTGCTGAGCTGCCTTCAGCGAGAGATGGGTTCTCTGTATTTTTGTGAGTCTGAGACTCCTAGACTTTATCTGGGCTCATAATTTAATGGGTGTTTAGGATGGCGGTGTGGGAGCTGAGGGACCTTGCTGCTTCTACGTCACCATCTTGGCTCCTCCCATTATAATTTCATATGTAGGATTGAGACCAGTATTGCTGGGAGAAGAACATACTTCAGAATATGAACATTTTCAGAGAAGATTGGAAATATATTCTGCTCAGATACTGGCAGGTGGTTAAGTATATTGGGCAAAACCTGAATCTTGAGTTTTGAACTAACTTTTCCAGAAATTTTGATGCATGCCTCTTTAGAGCTAGAAATAATGATGACAATGATGATGATGTCATCTGAGGCGGACCTTGAGCTAAGTCTTTCTGACTTTAGTTCCAGCACTATATCCACTTCCCCATTAATACAGATAATCTTGTTCAAGACATAGTTTTCATTTTCTTGGATTATAGATTCTCTACTTCAGTCTTTTCAAATTCTCTGCTTCTCTGACCCATGGCAATCTCATGAAGTCTATTGATCCTTTCTCAGTAGAAAAAATTCTTTAAAATGCATAAAATAAAATTCACAGGACTACAAAGGGAACCAACTATATTGAAATATAGTTATCAAGAGTCAAGGAGACTTAGGTTTAAATCTTAGCTATATGATCTGGAAAAATACATGGGAAAGTCCATATTCTTTGAAAAGCAGGGCTTTTTGTATAGAGAGCTGGTCTCAGAATCAGGAAGACCTGATTTCATATCCAACCTCAACTACCTATAGCTATGCAACCCTAGCAAATAATTTAACTTTTCTGTAACTCATTTTTCTCATCTATAAAATGAAAGTATTAGATTCAATGACCTCTAAGGTCTCTTCTAAATCTAACATCTAGGATTTTCAATGAAACCAACACTCAAGAACTACAAAGGTGTTTTGATTTACATCAGTGGTTCTCAACCTTTCTAATGCCTAGACCCTTTAATACTCATATGTGGGCATATTTCCATGTAGGTGGACCTGCTTGGAGACAAATAGAGGAGCAGTGTCTCGATTCCTAAGACCATCAGAAGTATGTGTTTTCTGATGGTCTTAGGTGACCCCCATGACCCCTATGAAAGAGTTGCTCATCCCCCAAAGGGGTTGTGACCTACAAGAACCACTGATTTGCATGGATGGAAGAATCACAATGACATAATTATTGACCACTATAGTATAAGGATATGGGATAGTAGTGAGGGTAAAGTAGTATGTTTCCTGAGTGGAGGGCTGAATAACATACTCAGTTAAACTTAGGTTTTAATTTTACTTTTGTGGCTTAATAACTCAGCCCTAAACAAGTCACTTAACCTCAGAGGACTTAGTTTTCCTTCCCATAAAATGGGAGATCTGAGTTAGTGACCAGGCTTGAAGTCAGGAAGACCAAAGTTCAAATCTGTTCTCAGACATTTACTACCTGTGTGATCCAGAACTTGGCATTTGTTTGTCTCATTTTCCACTTCTATAAAATGGAGGTAAGAATAGCACCTACCTCCCAGGGATGTTGTGAGAATCAAATAAAATAATAACCATGAAGTGCTTAGCATAGTACCTGGCACATAATTGTTAGCTGCCATCACTATTATTATTGGTGTTGTTGTTATTGTTATTATTATGTCTCAATTCCTTTCTTCCTCTGTTCTGGTAGGTATCAAGGAGCTATCCTCCTTTAAGTAAAGTGTAATCCTAAATAGGGCAAATCCTCCTACTCACTTATGGGCAAAATATCATAACATCCCTGAGGAAATAATTTCACCTTCTATCCCTCAGGAGAAAAAATATATGATACTTGTTTTTGTTCCTTTCTTATATCCCTATTAGGTAGTAATTTCTTTAACAACAAAGATACTGCCTTAGTCATCCTTGTATTCCTTACTGCTATTCACAGTAGGAGCTTAATAAATGGTTATTTAATTAATTAAATTTTTCAAATTTAAGTTCAAAGACTAATTGTAATTGCTGTGTAATATTAAAAAATATATTTGTGAAATATTTGCCTCATGAACTTACTCTGTGAAATTCACATTCAGAGGAGAGGATTCAGGGAGGATGGTAGAATAGGTCAGAAAATGTCAAGTTCTTAAGATTTTCCTCCACAAAAGAAAAAAATAGCTCCTCCAGATGAACACAAAGTTGTGAAAACAAATAAGAGTATGGGCAGAACAGGAGTCTTCTTGGGACAATCAGAGAAGACATGAAAAAAAATCCCAGAAGGAGATTTCCTCTCTGTGAAGAGTAAACACCTCCAGGCTAGGGCGTGCTTTAATAACAACCAGCAAGCTGCTCAAACCACAAGAGGCAAGGGGTGGGGGTGGGGGGTGGATTGGTAGCCTGCCTGGGTCCCAGCCACAGGAACTTTTATCCCCAGGACCATGAACAGAGTTGGGGGTCTGACATGGGAAAGATCTAGAGAATCTCTGCTGACAAGGAATGCCAGACCCAGTTGTGCTGCAAAGAGCTATGGGTGAGAGAAGCAACCAGAACATGCCCAGTGAATGCAGAAGCAGTGGGGCAGAAAGTCCCTAGCTGTCGGCATTTACAGGAGTCTGGTGATCTTGGTTTGAATTCAAGGTCAGAGTGGAGAACTGAAGAGGATCATAGGTGCCACCCCCTGTACTCTAGAACTAGAGGAGATTATAAAATGTAAATTGTTTCCCCAAAAATGCATAAGCACAGGAGAATAATCCAATCATAGAGAGCTACTATGGGAATAGAGAAGGCCAGGGTTCATCTTCAGAGGAGGATACTGTAACCAAAAAAAAAAAATTGTGAGGAGTGTGCTTGCTCTAGGAAGAACAATACTTGTTGTTGAAACCTGGAAAGCTCTTATTTTATTTTATATTCCTTGTGAATAGGTAATTTGCTAAAGGAGCACACTAGCTTAGACAAATGCAAATCTATTTATACCCTGTTCCAAATCTACCACTTTGTTCTCCATTGGCTGAATGAAACTTCCTGAATGACTTCTTCCATGTTCTTCTCCTGGATGTGTTCTTCCTCCTTTGTCATGCATCGCATGTGCATTTAAATTAGCTTACTCAACCATGGGTGGGGGAGGGGGCCTGTTGGATAATATTAAACAGCTTGTTAAGCATCCATAGAAGCTTCTCACAGTTTACTTGATCAAAAGCCTTGTTCTACTAGGTCACACATCTGATTAGAACCAGTCACCTGTAACTTACATCCTGTTATCACTCCTCTGGAAATAGAACTCCTTTTGTTTCTCACATTCTTCTACCTCAAAGAGTAATGTCAAATGGTCACCTGCCCAAAAAGAATTCATTGAAGAACTTTAAAAAGACTTTAACAATGAAAGGAGAGAGATTGAGGAAAAATTAAAAAGAGAAATAATAATATAAGAAAAACAAGAAGATTATGACAAGAAAGTCAACCAATTAGAAAAGGAGATCCAAGATCTTAAGGAAGAAAATGACTCTTTGAAAATCAGAATTGGGCAAGGGGAAGCCAGTGAACTTATTAGAGATGAAGAAATAAATAAAACAAAATACAAAGAATGAAAAAATATAAGAGAATGTGAAACATCTCATAAGAAAAACAATGGATCTAGAGAACAAACCAAGAAGAGAAAATATAGGAATAACTGGACTTCCTGAAAGCTCTGATCAATAAAAGAATCTTGATACAATAGTACAAGAAATAATTAAAGGAAATTGTCCTGAAGTATTAGAACAGGAGGGGAAAGTAGAAATGGGAAAAATCTGCCAATCTCCAGCTGAAAGAGATCCTAGAAGGAAAACTCACAAGAATATATAATTAAATTCAGAAATACCTGGATTAAGGACAAAATATTATAAGCAACAAGAAAAAAAACAATGTAGATATCACAGTACCACAATTAGAATCACCCAAGGCCTAGGTTGGCGATGCTAAAAGATCACAGATCTTGGAATACTATATATCAAAGAGTAAAAGAAGTGGGCCTCCTGCTGAAAATATCATACCTAGCAAAGCTAAGCATAATTGACAATGGAAAAAAATGGACATTTGATCAACTGTCAGACTTTCATGGCTCTCTTAACAAAAAATCCTGAACTTGCTTAGAGACATATGAGAAACTTAAAAGAGGAAATAATGAAAGCTGCTATCATGGTTGGAGATGAAGATGAATATCATGATATTACCTTAGCAGTTTCTCATAGGAATATCATACTGGAGTCACCTCCTCCTGCTTATGAACACCTAATTCTGACTCTACTAATTGGTGAAATAGGGCACTATCTTTCAGAGGTGCTGCATAAGATTTCATAGCTAAGTGACTTGGGAGAATGGGGAAAAGAGAAATTTCCTCAAGAAAGAAGAATAAATGGCCAGCAGATTCAAAATCAGAATAAATTGACAAGGAAAGAATTGCTTACTGCTCTGTTGAGAGAAAGGGTATATTCTGGAAGAATTGATGATTTTCCAACTAATGAACTATATAAATTTTATAAATTGCACTGAGGATAAGGGCTTAATGTTAGACAGAATAGAGAAGTAAGAACTGTCCCTACAGATCCTCTTGAATGCTTGTATCCAAGTTTGTCACACCTTCAGGGAGAATAGGAAATTGGCCAAGCCCGAGCTCAGATTAACAAAATACACAAACAGGATTACAGACCCCATATCAATTTGAAAATATATGGGAAAAATGTATCAACTACCATAACTAGGACATTAATAGATATTGGGGTGGAGACCTCTCATATGCAGGAACTCAGACAAATTCAAGCAGGGAATTCCTATTACCATCACAGGACTGGGTAGGACTGAAATATCAGCCAGACAAGTCAAACTAATGATCAAAATTGGACAATTACCAAGAAAGAATAGAATCATAGCCATTATACCCATAGCTGAATACATCATTGGAACAGATATATTGAGAGGTATGACCCTGAATTTATCTGAAGGGAGACACCAATTTGCAGTAAGGAAGTTAGGAATTAATACAGTTTTAGTGGATAAAATAAAAATGAACCCAATAACTTTACATGAACCTTCTGGAGTAATTACTTTAAAGCAGTATGGTATTCCAGGTGGGCAAGATGAAATTACCAGTACTATAAAGGAATATGTTGAAGTAGGAGTGTTAGTCCCTACAATCACTAGATGGAAAAATTCTTTCTGGCCACTATGAAAATAATGACTATTATGAAAATTTTATGAAAATCATAGATGATTTTATGATACAAGGAAAAAATGTAACAGACATGGAGAAGAGTTTGACACTTTAAATTGAGCATATGAAAAGCAAAGGGTAGGAAAGAAACTTTGCAAAGATTAAAGCACCAGCTCAAAATGTAAAATTTTGGGATATTCAATGGAATAAGGGGCTAGAAAAGATTCTTCTGCAAGCCTGACAAAAGATTCAGAATTTTCCTATCCCTACCAATAAGAAAGAGTCACAAAAGTTTGTAGGATTCTTTGGATATTAGAGACATCACATTCTACATTTGGGACAGATTTTGAAACCCTTACATAAAGTTACTCAGAAGAAATATGAATTAGCCTGGAAACTTGAGTGGAGTAAAGCTTTTGAAGAAGCCAAGGCTGCTATACAATTGACCCTAGATTTATGGGCTAAATCAAAGTGGATTTACAAGTGACTGTACAGGATGATTCTGCAAACTGGAGTTTATGGCAGAAACAACAAAGCCAAACTGTACCCTTAGGATTTTGGTCTAGGAAACTTCCTTCACCTGGAGTTCAATATATACCTTTTGAAAAGCAATTGTTAGCTGCATGTTGGGCTTTGGTAGAGACTGAACAACTAACTCTGGGCCATTAAGTGATATTAAGTCCTAGAATCCCGATTATGACCGGGGTAATGAGTATCCCAGCTTCTCACAGAATGGGACATGCACAAGAGGCAAGCATAATTAAATGGAAATGGTATATTCAAAATAGATCAAAAACAGGCAAAAGTGGAGTTTCTGCCCTACATGAATCTATAGTAAACATAGATTCTGAGGGAAATGATACAGCCCCTTAACCAAAGCAACAGTTCGTATAGTTCTTGGTCAAATGGAATGATGGATATGATGGATTAACTGAAGAACAAAAGAACTATGCATGGCTTAGTAATGGAACAACAAAATATTTAGACCATAAAAGACATTGCAAAGCAGTAGCCTATAACCCATGTACTAGAAGTACTTTGGAAAGTACTGGGATAGGTGGAATTAGTCAATATGCTGAACTTATGGCAGTATATCAAGCCATCAAAATAGAACAAGGAGGATAATGTCATATATTTCCTAATTCATGGGTGGTAGCTAATGGGTTAGCTACATGGATGCCCATGTGGAAAAATAAAAAATAAGAAATGATAGTAAAAAAAAAGTCTGGGGCAAAAAATTGCAGGAAGATATATAGGACATGTCTTTGATTACTAATTTGTCAGTTTTTTCATGTAGATGCTTATATGGACCTCACCATGGTAGAATATGAATACAGGGTGGAACCAAGACGGTGAAGAAGAAGCAGGAAATTCCATGAGCTACCCTTACAACCACCTAAAATACCTATAAAATATGACTCTAAACAAATTTTAGAGCTACAGAACCCACAAAGTGAGAGAGAGAAACACATCTCCTGCAGAAGGCAGCCTGGCAGGCCAACAGGAAAGGTTCATCACAGCTCTCTGCGAGCCAAGTGCAGCCCCTCATGAGCTACATGGTTTTGGCCCCAAGAACGCAGCTGTAACCAGAGCAGATTTCAGGAGACTGAATCACCAGCAGCTGTGGCAGTTTCTAGACTTTTCTACCCATAAATGCCAAAAAGAAGGTAAAAGATTAGTGGGTAACCCTGTTGGAAAGGATGGGCATGGTCTGGCCCCTATTCCCGGGGTGAGAGGAGGCAGAGGCATGGTGACTGAAGTGTCTGACATTTAACTTCCTCAGGAGCTCCTGACCTACAGATCATAGGGGGACCAAATGACCATTCAGTGAATAATCACTCTTGCTTTGACCTGTTTGGATCTGGATCACTTTTTGGGCAGTGGTCCTGGGGTGCCCTCCTCAGACTTCTGACAACATCTGTGAAAACCCCAGTGATTTGGGATAAGCTATCCTCTCTGGAAGCAGAGTTCTACCATGTCAAAGAGCTCAAAAGTCAAGTAGTTGACTGGCAACATGAGCAAACAGAGGAAGCATAAATAGATGAGAAAATCCTTTTTTGGAGCCAAAAAGGATCAAAACATGAAATGGAAGGAAGACAACAAAGTCATAACTCCTGTGTCAAAAGCTTCCAAGAAAATTGGAATGAATTGGTTACAGGCCATGGAGGAGCTCAAGAAGGGTTTTGAAAATCAAGTGAGAGAAGTGGAGGAAAAATTGGGAAGAGAAATGAGAATGATGCAGGACAAGCATAAAAAGAGACAGAAGAAAATAACTTAAAAAAAAGATTAAATCAAATGACAAAAGAGGCATAGAAAGCTAATGGGGAGAAGAAGGCCTTAAAAAGTCAAATTTGCCAGATGGAAAAGTAATTTCAAAAACTCACTGAAGAGAATAATTCCTTCAAAATTAGATTGGAGCAAATGGAAGCTAATGACTTTATGAGAAATCTAGATACTTTAAAACAGATCCAAACAAATGAATAAATAGAAGGCTATCTGAAATATCTCATTGGAAAGAACCACTAACCTGCAAAATAGATCCAAGAGAGATAATTTAAAAATTACTCAACTGCCTGAAAGCCACGATCAAGAAAAGAACCTAGAAATCATCCTTCAAGAAATTCTCAAGGAAAAATGTCCCAATATTTTAGAACCAGAGGGCAAATTAGAAATAGAAAGAATTCAACGAACACCTCCTGGAAAATATCCCCAAAATAAAACTTCTAGGACTATTATAGCCAAATTCCAGAGTTCCCAGGCCAAGAACATTTTATAAGCAGCCAGGAAGAAACAATTTGACTATTGTGGAAACACAATCGGGATAACACAAGATCTAGCAGCTTCTACATTAAGGGATCAAAGGGCTTGGAATATGATATTCCAGAGGTTAAAGGAGCTAGGATTAAAATCAAGAATCACCTACCCAGAAAAACTGAGTATAAGGCTTCATTGGAAAATATGGTCATTCAATGAAACAGAGGACTTTCAAGCATTCTTGATGAAAAAACCAGAGTTGATGTGGAGACAAGAGGGTGGATCGGCAGGTGGGGCTAATCACAGCAGGCTGGAAGCCCAAATCAGCCCAGTCTGAAACCATGGCCTGGCTCCTGGGTGGTCAGGAGGAGCCACAGCTGGAGTCTTCAGGAGAGTGGATCAGTGGCAGCTGTGGCAGTTTCCAGATTTATCAATCCAGAAGAAATAAGGCTAAGAGAAAGGTCAGTGGAATTCAGCTAAATTTGGGAGAGAAAAGTGGTCCGGCCTAATTGCCCCCAGGGCAAGGAAGCAGCAGAAGCAGCACAAGTAGCACAAGCAGCAGCCACCTCCAACCAGGCTGCTTCAGAGCTCCTGGTCTGCAGATTGCAGGGGGAACAAGGTGATTGATCAGAGGCCAAGTGCTCTGGGTTGAGCATCATGGATCTGGATCATGGTCTTGAGTGGTGGTCCTGGGGTGTGCTTTCAGTGAGTCAAAGCTGGTAGGGGCTGGAGCACCCCCCCAATAGCTCTGGCAGCTGTGAAAACCCAAGCAATTTGGGTCAGAGCTTTTCCCCCTGGAAGCAGAGTTCCACAAAACTAAAAAATCAAGCAATTAATTGACTGACCAATATGAGTAGGAAAAGGAAGCAAAGTAAGAATAGTAAACTAACTCCAGAATCCTTTTTCAGGGAAAAAAAGGATCAAAGCACAGAATAGTAGGAAGACAACAGAGTCAAAACTCCCATACCAAATGCTTCCAAGAAAAATGAAGATTGCCTACAAGCCATAAATCAACATAAAAAGGACTTTGAAAACCAAATAAGAGAAGCAGAGGAAAATTTGGGAAGAGAAATGAGAATGATGCGAGAAAATCATGAAAAGACAGTCAACAACCTGACTGAAGAAAATAACACCTTAAAGAACAAATTAAATTAAATGGCAAAAGAGGCCCAAAAACCCAATGAGGAGAAGAATGCCTTAAAAAGTCAAATTTGCTGGATGGAAAAAGAATTTCAAAAGCATTCTGAAGAGAACAATTCCTT
Source organism: Pseudocheirus occidentalis (assembly GCA_028646575.1). Taxonomy (NCBI): domain Eukaryota; kingdom Metazoa; phylum Chordata; class Mammalia; order Diprotodontia; family Pseudocheiridae; genus Pseudocheirus; species Pseudocheirus occidentalis. Next base: position 114,214,336 of record CM053601.1, on the reverse strand, counting down.
CAGAATTAGAGTGGGGCAAATCGAAGCAAATGACTTTATGAGGAATCAAGACACTATTAACCACATCCAAACAAATGAAAAAAATAGAAGACAATGTAAAATAACTTCTTGAAAAAGCCACTGACCTGGAAAATAGATCCAAGAGAGACAACTGAAAAATTATTGGACTACCAGAAAGCCATGATCAAAAAAAGAACTTAGAAAGCATCCTTCAAGAAATGCTCAAGGAAAATTGCCCTGATATTTTAGAATCAGAGGGCAAAATATAACTTGAAAGAATTCACTGATCACCTCTTGAAAAAGACCCCCAAAAGAAAACTACTAGAAATGTTATAGCCAGGTTCTGGAGTCCCCAGATCAAGGAGAAAATATTGCAAGCAGCCAAGAAGAAACAATTTAAATACTGTAGAAACACAATCAGAATAACCCAGGATCTGGCAGCTTCTACAGTGAGGAATCAAAGGGCCTGGAATATGATATTCTGGATATCAAAGGAACTAGGATTAAACCCAAGAATCACCTACCCAGCAAAATTGAGTATAATGTTCCAGGGGAAAATATGGTCATTCAGTGAGGTGGAGGACTTTCAAGCATTCTTGCTGAAAAAAACAGAACTAAACAGAAAATTTGACATTCAAACACAAGAAACATGAGAAGGTAAACATGGGAAAGAAATCATGAGGAACTTATCAAAGTTGAACTACTTACATGCCAATATGGAAAAACAATAATAGAAACTTATGAAACTTTTCTCAGTATGAGGATAGGTGAAGGGAATACACTTGTATAAATATGTACACCTACACATATGTTATGTATTGGAGGGTATATATGCATATGATATACATATCTGAGTAGTGTGTATATGATTTCATAGAGGGCACAGCATCAATTGAATAGGATGGGATGATGCTTTAAAAGGTGAATTTCTGAGGTGGGAGAGGATTAGAATGAGAGGAGACAGGAGGAGACAGAATGGGGTTAATCATTCCATATAGAAGTGGCAAGGGATAACTGTTACAACTTTACTTTCATTTACTCTCATTGAATTTGTCTTAGGGAAGAAATGACATAAACTCTAAACTGAGTATCTTGACACACAGAAGAATAGGGGGGATGTGGATGAGAGGTGGGATGACGTAGGGGAGAGCAGAGTTGGGGGGAGTGTTGCTGGAAGCACACACTTCAGTAAAAAGACAGGGGCAGGATAGAGAATAGAACAAGGGTAGGGGGTGGGATAGGAAGGAGGTACATATAATCATTCTCTCACAATATGTCTACTGTGGGGATGTCCTGTTTACCTTCTCATGCTTCTCTTCCTTCTTATATTTGAATGTCACTCTATTCAACTCTGTTTTTTTTTTCCTTTTCTAATTAATTATTTTATTTATTTTCTTGTTTACATCATTGATTTCCATGTGATTTTGAGTTACAAATTTTCTCCCCCTCTTTCCCCAAACACAACCCCCAAACAGTGATCTCACTAGAAAGCTCCTCCCCCAATCTGCTCTCTTTTATGTCCTCCTCCTACTCCCCTCTAACTTTCTGGTAGGGTAGGGTGGGTCTCCCTACACCAGTGCCTGTATATCTTAATAATTCCCAGTTGCATGTAGTTAATAATAATAATATATATATATATATATTTTTTTTAACATTTTGTTGTAGAACTTTATAGATTCTTTCTGTTCCTCCCTCGTCATCCACCCCCACTGGATGGACAAGGAAAAGAAATCATAAGGAACTTTTAAAAATTGAACTATTTACATCCCTACATTTTAAAATACATATATGTTTATGTAGGAGGGTATATGTGTGTATAAATACATATGTGTGTGTGTATATATGTATATGTGTGTATATATGTACATGTATACATAGGCAGAGGGCACAGGATCAGTTGAATAGGAAGGGATAATATCCAAAAAATAAAATTAAGAGGTGAGAGAGGAATATAATGAGAGGAGACAGGGAGAGATAGAATAGGGTAAATTACCTCATATAAAAGAGGCAAGAGAAAACTGTTTCAATGGAGGGGAAGAACAGGAAGACAAAAGGGAGTGGGTCAACTTTACACTCATTGAATTTGGATTAAGGAGGGAATAACATACACACCCATTTGCATATTTTACCCTATAGGAAAGTAGGGGGGAAGGGGATAAGAGGGGAAATAAGAGAAGGGACAGCAGATTTGGGGGAAGGGCATTTAGAAGCACACACTTTTGAAAACAGACAGGGTAAAAGTAGAAAATAGAATAAGAAGGGGGCAGGATAGGATGGAGGGAAATACAGTCATCCTTTCACAATATATCTATTATGGAAATGTTTTGCATAACAACACATGTATAACCCATATTGAATAGCTTTTCCTCCCAGGGTGGGGAGGTGAAGAGGGAAGAAGGGAAAGAATTTGTAAATCAAAGTTTTAAAGATCGATGTTATAAAAAAATTTGGTTTTTTTACATGCAGCTGGGAAATAAGATATACAGGCACTGGGGGATAGAAATCCATCTTGCCCTACTAGGAAAGTCAGAGGGGGTATGGGGAAGGATATAAGAGAGAACAGATTCGGGTAAGGGGTATTCAGTAGTATTGCTATTTTGGGGTGGGTGGCAGGGGAAAGACAAGGAGAAAATTTGTAACTCAGAATCCTGTAGAAATGTATGTTGAAAACTAAAAATAAACAAATTAAATTTTAAAAAAAGAACATGCGTACAATGCACATGCTATGATCAACTAGCAATGATTGGTACTCAGCATATTGTCCTTACTCCAACTGATGATGTGGCACTATCAAAATGAGTCCATCAAACAGTCAGTCATTTAGGTGTCCAGGCCACATACAGCTGTGCCAAAGATCACAGTATTTGCATCTCCTATTCATTGTTAAAACAAGTAGCAGAGAGATGCCATGTATGTCAGCTGGCAAAGGAATGAACTCTTCCTTGGGTAGTAACTGGAGAGATAGCAAGGGGAAAAGTTCCACTCCAAATTTAGCAAATAAATTATACTGGTCCCCTACCTCAAGATAAAGGATGCAAATTTATATGTGCTTGTGCTGACTCCTAAGCAAGTGTACTAGTGTCTTTTCCTTATAAGAATGCAACCCAGAAAAAAAACCTGTAAAACTGTATATATTGTAATTCTCTAGTATTGTAATGCCATACACAAGCAGATTCCCAAAAGAATGCTACTCTGAACAGCTTTTAAGATTCAGATTGCACAGTAATAGTGAACACTCTGTTTATTCCATTACAAATCAAAGTTCAGTACAATATTCAAAATATAATATTCACAACTTACATCTTATCACAGAAAATCATAATATAGTGTTCATAACAGATTAACATTAGAATGACCACACAGTTTTCACTACAGTGGTCACAATATTTAGAACAAGGAACAAAAAAATAATCACCTGGTTTCCCTAAGGGGGAAACTCTTCTCACTTAATCATTCAATCAATCAGTTCACAATATATCAATCTTCCTCTCATGGGGCAAACATTAACTTAATCAGTCAATCATCTAGCAGTCAGTCACTAAGCTAGATTCCCAGTTACTAAATATCATTAGTCACTAATACAGTCATTAGAAAACCACACAAAGTCTCCACCCCTTGGTTTCCAGCAAACCTCAGTTTTGTCCAAGGGGAGGCCTTTTCTTCATCTTAACTCTAGGTGGTCTCTTTGATTCCCTGGATCTCCTTCCATGGTCCCAGCTCCCTCCTGAACCCACCAGTCACCTGGATTCAGAAGCAGACAACTGCCAGGTTGTCATCCAGTCCTCAGAGGCAGACAGCTCCCAGGTCTTTGTCCTCAACAAATCTAACTTTCATTCACGGGGAGGTCTTTTCTTCATCTTGACTCTGAGTGATCTCTCTGATTCCCTGGATCCCCTTCCAAGGCCCCTGATCCCTCCTGAATCCACAAAACAGTCACATGGATACAGATGCAGACAGCTGCCAGGTTCTTGTCCAGTCCTCAGTGCAATCCCTGGAACACACTGAAGTTCACACGGTCCAGCACATCTCAAACCCTTCACCACTTCTCTTTACTAGAACTCAAGGATTATCCAGGCCAAGAACAAAGTCATGATTCTTCAGTCCTCTAGCAGTTCAGCTGCACCTAGGACCCAGAATGAATATTGGCCTTCTGGATGGCCTTCAGTGGATTCTGGTGTCAGGAAAACTCCATATCAGTTCTCAGTCAACTTCCAGATGCTGGGAGAGAAACTCCCTCTCTCTCTCTCTCCCTCTTTCCCCCCCTCTCTCTCCCCCTCTCCCTCTCTCCCTCTCTTTCTGTCTCTTTTTTTCTCTCTCTCTCAAGAAAACTCAAACTCATTTCCAGCAGCTCAGCTCCCAGATGCCAAGACAATCCTGCTTCCTCCAACAAGAAAATTCCAATTCTGTCTCTCTGTCTCTAGAATTCTTCTTTATATATAGCACGAGTCTCCTGTCTCAGCCAATAGCCTTTTTCTAAGTCAACAGGGGAGTTTATTCCTTCTCAACAGTGGACAGGGCTCACACCTTCCATACTTAGCCTAAGTTACTAAGTGCTAAGTGCCTGGTAAACTTGATTGCTATCATAAGTATGGAATCTCAATGCAGATTCAAAGTGATAATGGGTCACATTTCAAAGGTAATGAAATGAAGAGATATTGTATATTAAACACTATAGAATGGATACATCATATTTCATATTATCCACCATCATCTGTGTTAATTGAAAGAATGAATGGATTATTGAAAGAATAGTTAAAGAAGTTGTTATAATAATTCGTATCAACATTGGAAGAATAATTTGTTCATTACTACTTTTTGTAATTTAAATAATAGACCATTGGAAGGAAGTACACCTCTAGCCAGAATGATGACCCCAAATCTGCAAATTAGAAAACAGCAAATACATAAGATCTTAAATATTGAGCATTGGACTATGAGGTAAGATGTCCCAGCACCATATCCAGGAAAACCTGGTTGGGCAGGATATGATTTACATTGATTAGAGAACTTTGTTTGGAGAGATAAGAAATAAGAAAAGCCTCCACTGGAATTTGTATGACAATCCATAAAAATCATTTTTGGATGAATATTACCTAATCAGGATTAGCAGCTCAAAGAATACATATACTGGCTGGAGTAATAGATTATAATTATCAAAGAGAAGTTATTGTGACATTCCAAAATTTGGGTGAAGAACCCATACTGTTAGTATCATGACATTCTAAAATTTGGGTGAAGAACCCTTACTGTTTTGTAAGTGATAGAATAGTTCAATTCATCATTATTCCTTGTGAAACACTAACCCTTGTGAAAACTGACTCACCTTCTGAAATGACCATCAAAGAAACTGAATAGTTTGGTCCTACTGATGGAATAAGATTGGGAGCTAAAGTATGGGTAAAGTGGAAGCCAGATAATGTTCCAAAGGCTGAGGAGATTATAGCACATGGGAAAGATAATACTTTAACTGTTGATTATTCAATAGAAGATCATTACAAAATTGTACCCTTAACTCATATATTCTGCCATGAATGAGACTATGAGAGTGAGTTCATGTACTCCAGAAGCATGGCTGACCATATGATTGTTTCTTTTTGGCATTTTGTCTGTTAAACTTGTTTGTGAAATTTGTTTCCTGAAGGCTTAGTACTTTCCACCTGCAGATGCCTGATTGTGTAAATGGGATATCATCTCCTGTCCATGGCTGTGATGTGTCACTTCTGGACCTGGCATCAACCAAACTCCAAATGCTAGCTAAAGAACTGACCTCTCTAATGGGACCTCCTGGGGCAGAGACAGTTCTACTTCTAATTTCAGCAGGAAGTAGTTCTGAGAGATGAGACCTTTGCCCCTTATCCCTAGATTTTCAGCCCCATTCATTTGAGGGGCTAATGATGGGGTGCTTGTGCTCAAGCACCCAACCTAAGATACTGTTTTATGTGCTTATTTTCTACTATCCCTGTTATATTGTTGTAAAGTTCTTTAGACACCAGTTATCCCACCAGCTACCCCTTAACCTCCCATTATAAAATGTATTGTTAATGTATTTTTGCTATGTAAGGGACATGAAAGATCTTGGGGCCAAATGTAATGGTAATGGTAATTTGAAGATTTTCCTCACCCCTTAATAAGCCTAAGGGAATTTGAAGACCTTCCCTGATTTGAAGGTCTTCCATGCCCCCTAATAGGCTGAATGTGATCACATGGAGCCTATGGTGGGAACTTGAAAAACAGGTAAAGATTAGAAAAATTTGGAGTTGAGAAAGGGCATTCTAGATGGAAGAAACTACAGAAGAAAAAGTAGGGAGGTAGAAAACTATAGGGTATTTTCAGAAACTTGCAAATTTATCCTGGTTTGTGTAAATGTGTGTGATATGAACAATGGAATACAATATTTAATAGGTAGACTGAATCTTTCTTTTTTATTGACTTGTTTGTTTACTTTTACATAGACTGAATTTTAAACAATCTTAGTGCCCTGATTTGTTCTTGTCAGGTAATCACTGCTCTCCACTCTTCAGTTTCCTTGAGTTAATGACACCAGAGTTAAAATAAAAAACCAAAGGAAAATACAAACAAGAAACTTTCACTTCTAAAAATGCTTTTCTTACTGTATGTGGATAAGGCAGAAGGATATGTGTTATATCTCCTTTTCTCATGAAGACAATGGATAATAGGATAATAAGGCACCAATGAGTATATACTTCTCAGTACAGTTGGCATCAAGAGTTTTCTCCTAAATCTAAGACTAGAAATGTTCTTTTTATATCAGGAAACTACTGTGATCTTTCTTCAGAAAAGAGTGTGATGATATGCATTCCAACTGGTTTCCTACCTTTTGAATTTCAAAAGGAGTTCTAAGAATAATGAAAAACAGTGAGGTATGACCTTGCAATTGATGAATCAATTGACACTAGACTAGAAATATGCACTGCATGACAGCAAAAGAGTTTAATGTTCTTTAGAGAGAAACTCATTTGTCAGGTTTTTAAAAATGTATTTAGTACTACAAAACTCAAAAGGTAAGTATCAAGGTAATATTTTTAAATGATTAATATGGTTCATAATTGTCATTTTGATTGACACTGATATAATCCACTAAAAAATTAAAGCAAACATTTTATACTACAATATAATGAATATACTTAGATAAAACTGGTATTTGTGATATTGGACTGGAAATAACCCAAAATACTAAAGCTATATTGCTCTCTATTAGGCATTATTGTGATTGTGAAGATTTTAGGAAAAACTGACCATCATAGTCTTCATCATCATCATCTTTTTAGCATCAGCCATAACATCTGAATCATCACATTGATTTTATGTCACATTTTTTTTCACAACTAGATCATTGCAATGACTTTTCAGGTAATCTCTTTTTTTCTCAGCAAAATATTGAAGTCCAGGAAAAATTACTTTGATATCTTCCCTCCTCCTTTCTTCATCTTCCCCACATCTCCTTCTGTGGTCCTTTATCTCAGGTACTCAGAATTGTTCTCCTCTGCATAATACTATTCTTTCCAAAAGTCCATTGAATTGGATGATCCCACTTACCTGATTGTTTAATCTTATCTCTTTTCTTCAAAATTTCCATCAAAATATAGAAGTGTATGACTGAGATATTCAATAGGATCTTGATCATGAACATTTACATTTTAAAAGGAATGGTCAACCTAAAGAAATAAAATGGATTTTTGGCAACATGACAGTCAGGTTTTGGAGAGCTTTCCTGGTAGCCTCACCAACATCTTTTGTCATTTTTCCTGTATATTTCATTAACCTTTACAAATCACTTTCAACATTGTACTTAATTATTTCAGCTGCTGTTAGATCCTAAAGAAGTAAACATTCAATAAATTAACCATGGAAAACACTAATCTCTAGCTCCCTACACGCTCATTCAAGACTCTCTCCCATATCACCTACCACTTTCTGGCATAAAATTAAATGAGAGGGGTGATAGAAGAAGGGAATAAGCATTTATATAGTGCTAGCAGGCTATTATCCCCATTTTCAGTTGAGATCACTCTCAAATCTTGTTTTCTGGCATTCAAATTTCTCTCCAATTTGGCTCCACCATTCCCAGCCAACTGCTCTCCAACATAAACCCTCTGCTCTAGGTGGAACAGTCTCTTGTTCGTCCTTCATTCTGGAAGAGGACCAATGACATTACAAAGATGATGTCTTGATTTGACTCCTTAGGAGTCATTGTAGTACACTGGCAAGAGAAAAGTCAAGATAATTGGCAATGGTCCAGGCAAGACAGTCTCTTGACTCATCCCTAAATATAAAATGTTTATTCCCACTTGCTAATCTTTGTTTAGAGACAATGTGGTGAAATAAAAGTAGTGCCCAAGTCCTACTTCTGACACATGCTGGCACTGTGAGCCTTTTGTGGCAAGCAATTTAGTCTCTCAATACCTTCCATGGAACTCTATGACTATAAGGTGCAGAAACATTCCTGTTTTATCATTAGTAGAAGGAACTTCCTCACCAGGCTTCCTTACACCAAAGAAATCCAAAGTTCAGTTCATACAAACAAAAACTTTTGCATATGCTCCTCTTCAACACTCTATAATCCCTCCTGTCTGCTTATTAAATCATTTCCATTCATCAAAATACATCTGAGCACCTCCTTTACTTCCAGAGGAAATTTCTAAATACTGTAGTCCCAAATGATATTGACTTTTCTAAAATTCTATTGAACATATAATAGTTACTTAGCAGTTTATCACACAATCTTATATTGTTATGTACTTTTTATATCTAATATTTCAAGATACATAGCATATGTTTTTCATAGAATGAATTCTTTATTTTATTTTAGAAACAAATTCCCTTCAGCAAAAACGTGCTCCTCTAATTTTATTTTCTTTTACTCTTTGGAAAACACTATTTTGTTCCTTCATGGTGGGTAGTGAATAGTTTTTTGTTATTCAAATTTCCTTTCCTTTATAGTTGAAGATCTTTCTAAACGCTGACAAAATTTACTTTTTGTTATTGGAATTGTTAAATTTAAACCCTGTCTTGAATTTTGCAACATATGTTTTTATTTATTTTTTTTCCTTTTAATGTATTTATGGATACTTTTTAGTGGATTTTTTTTCTATTTCTAAAATTTCTGGACACTTTTCTGATAACATTTATTGTAGTATAGTGTTCAGGTTATTTGATATCCTATATTCCTCCTTAAGTTGTCTGAACAAATCCTATCTTTGAGATAAATATGTTTTGCTTGTATGGATATCATGTTTTCATTTAATATTTTTTTTGTTTCTTTGCCCTGATTGTCATTCTCTTTTGTATATTTGCATTCTCAACCATGTATTCCCTGTTTTATTTCGTTGCATAGGGCTACCTCTGTACATTCAAATTTTCCTATTCTACTGAATACCTCTGCTGTGTAGGTCAGAAATTCTGCTTTCATCATTCTTATTTCTCTTTTCAAACATTTAAGAACATTCTACTGTGATAACATGTTTTCTTGGGAAACTGCACAGTCATCTGCATTATGAAATATTGATTCATTTTCCTTTGACTTGAAATATTTTTCATAGATGTCTGAATTCACTTATCTGATCTGGAGACCATATTGTCTTCTTTTATTAATATCTTTCCTATTGGCTTATATGCTTATGCTCAGGTTCTTTAATTGAATTTTCTTCCATTTGATATCTTTGATAATTTTGGTCTCCACCCTCCCCCACCACTTCTGCTTTCCTATTATTCACTTTTTGACTCCTTACCCTTTGATTACTTCATCCTGGTGAATAGAGATCAAAGATCTCCTAGCCTTTCCCTATCCTGGACAATTCATGTCTCATCAGCCTCTCTTGCTGCCCCAAGTAAATTCTGGGCTGAATAAATCAACTTCAGTTGGATGCCAATCCCTTTTTTTCAAACTTCTTGGAGTACCATACACCTCATACATAATTTACACACTGATATCCTATATCAGTTCACTCTGCTCCTCAGTTCTCCAGCTGAGCAGCAGAGGGAATTGATACACTATAGTTTCCAGTCAAAGCAAGCTTTTGCCTGTAGTTTTCTATACCACTGGGAGTAGAGTGGAGTGTCAGAGTTGAGGCTAGTTTCAAGTACCTGAGGGAGCTTGTGCAGCTCTTCCAGAAAGTGGTAAATAATGTGGGAGAGGATCTTAAATAAGCATGTTAAGCATTAAGGATTAGTCTTTTCTATGGTTAACTTATTTAATATTTACCTCTTTAGGGTTTTCGTATCTTAGACTGTGGTGACAGTTGATAAAACATTAACTGTTGCACACTATTTGAATTTTGAAGAAGTTTAATCAGTCATGACCAGAAAAGATATTTATAGCTCTCTTTTGTCGATCACATGACATAGAAGTCTTTTCTGTATATTCTAAAGTATCTTACTAATTTTCTTCTCTTCATTTTTATATTTCCATCACTACCCTCTAATGTCCCCTGATGTGCTTCCATATGGCTCCATGTCTATTTTTTCTAATTTTCTGGTTAAAACTTTTATTTTTTATTGCATATGTATAATGCATATGTGTGTATGAAAAATAATATGTTTTCCACTCACAATTATTTTATAAATTTCAAGAACTTTTTGGAATATAATTAAGTCCTCTATTTTGTTTAGTGAGAAGTATTTTGATGTAGTAGATTGACAAATAGTCCTGGAATTAGGAACTCTTAGATTCAAACTCTGCCTTTAACAAATACTGACTCCATTACATTGGGTACATCCCAGTGTGTTACTATTCTAGGCATCACTCTAAGATTCCAAACTGAAAAAAAAAAGGTGACAACTTCCACTGATACAAATTGTTTCCTCATCTAATATTTCCTTGTACCAATCAAGTCATAAGTCCATTCTCTTTCACTTATATGCTATGTAATTTGGTGGATGAAATGATGTAATTGTGTGCATGCATGCTTAACATTGTTATTGTTTCATCATCTATGCTGTCTTTAAAAGGACTCCCTTTTGGAATGGTTATCTGGCACAGTGAATAGAGCAACAGCCCTGGAGTTAGGAGGACCTCAGTTCAAATCTGACCTCAAACACTTAACACAAAACTAGCCATGTGACCCCGGGCAAGTCACAATCCCAAATGACCTACCTTCTTCCCCTCCAAAAAGCAAAATAAATAAATAATTTTTTTAAAGACTCCCTCTTTGTCTTTCCTGCCCATATTTATTTTGGCCACTCCTTGTTTGAAATCATGATTGCTATTCTGCTCTTTTAGGTGCAGTTGGGACATATTCTAACTTTGATTACTATATATAGTAACTACCTGGTATCCCCTTTTTAGTGCATTCTATCATTTCTCATGTCTATGGGCAATTTTATTAAAATCATCTTCATAGTTATGATCACTAAATATGCTTTTCTGTTCATCAATTCATGATATAAAATTTAGTTCTTAGGGAAAACATTGTGAATGTGTGTGTGTGTGTGTGCACGTGTGTCTGCTTCTGTATCTTGTGCTTTCCTCCTCTCTTTCTCTCTTAACTCCTACTCTCCTCCTCTCTATTTTTCTGCAGACACTTAATACCTTTATAATAAAGGGGAAATATATTTCCCTCTAAATACAAGCATTTCATTACAGTGAACCAATCCATATTAAAAATTAGAATATTACTCTAAAGATTGCTCAACTCACATAACATTTTTCCTCTGGTTTGATAGAATATACAACTGGAATCTAGAATGCTTTGGATTTAACCAAACCCCCAAAAGCAATTCAACCAATTAAAATAATACAAGAAAATTTGGAGAGGAAGTGACCACCAGGCACTAAGGAAATTGATTAGGAACACTTTCATACACATGGTACCTAAAGAGAGTCTCAGAGTAGGAAAAGGATTCTGAGAGTTGAATTTCAGGAGGGAGTCAAAGGATTGGCTTGTTCTCCTTTCTTTTTAGGTATGCAGAATTCAGGCCATGGTTATACCATTCCTTAAGTGAGTAACTGCAAAAGGTGTCCAGTGTGGTAGGAAACAATCTTTCAGAAGGTCTTAAATGTCAAGACAAGGAGTTTTTATTTTATCCTAAAGACAATGGAGCATCAATATTTTATTAATTTCTTATTTTATAGGGAGACCATCATTACTCCATGCATTTAAAAAAAAAGTCTTCTGATGTAACTTATTCTTCTGAACAAGGGCAAAGTTTTAAGTGAAATTCCTTCAACTTGTCTTGTGGAAAAATAGAATGTAGAGATCCTCTGAGAACTACGCATTTTTAGCCTATGTTTGTTTTTCATCTTCAGCATTAATAATGATCAGCCACTCAAGTTCAAAGGCAATTATTAATTTTATGTATTTGGAAAAGCTCTCAGAACTATTCATTCCATTTTTATTATGAAAATCATAAAATGTGTGTTCTTTAATAGAGGAAGACAAATATACCTCAAAAAGATTTTTTCTTTAGTTCTTCCCTCCCTTGAGAAAAGTTTGATTCTTTTGAATTAATGGAAAAACCCATTCTTTTACTTTATTTAATTAGTGTCTATTTTTATTAGTTGAAAGTTTGCAGTTTGTTCAGTCATTATGTGTTTACTTAGTACTTATCATCACTCTCTAAAATGTATTTATATAAAAGATACCAAAATGTTCTCATAAGTGAAAGAAAAATACAAAGAAAGAAAAGGAGGGAAAAATTTAAATATAGAATTTTATGGTTTTTTTATTGTTACTATTTAGATCTGACATAAAGTTAGAGAATAAATTAAGTTTAGAAATATTAATTTCTTCTATATGTGAGAAATATTTGAAGTTAAATTTATCACATTATATTTTTGGAAGAAGGCAAATTAAAAAGAAAAGTGAGAGTGATCCTTGTGCTTTTAAATAACTCAGAGTGTGAAATTCAGTATAAGCTCATGGGAGATTGGAGGGGTGGGAGAGTCAGAAGGAAAAGAGGTTCTTATTGGAGACAGGCATCTGTAAACTTTTTATTTTTAAATGTTGTTTTAAAAGTTTTAAAATCATTTTTATGGAGAAATTTGATATGTGCTTATAGTGGTAATTTTCTTTCTTTGTTTTCTTTTTAAAATTTATTTCATTTTATTTTCACATCAAAATTCTCTGGCTTTCACCTTTCTCCTTTCCCACATTGTTAAAGAGAGAAAAACTAACCCTATTACAAACATGTATAAGAGAACAAAATAAATTCTGATAAAGGGCATGTCAAAATCAAAACAAATAAACATTTTAAAAAGCTCTGTATCTGAAGGTGAATATTAGCCTTCCAGAATTGTGGTTCTTCATTATGTTGTTCATCAGAATACCTAACTCTTTCAAGTGTCTTTCAAAAATTGACCTTAGTGTAGAAATTATTTTCCTGATTCTACTCATTTCTCTTTACATCAGTTCATATAAGTCTTCCTAGTTTTCTCTGAAGTCATCTCTTCCATTTTTTAGTGTTCATACTATTCCATTGAATTCATATACCAAAGCTTGTTCACCTGTCTTCTAATTGATAGGCACTTCCACAGGTTCCAATTTTTCACTACCACAAAAGAGAATTGCTATAAATATTTTTATACATACAGCTCTTTTTCCTTTTTCTTGAACTCTTTGAAGTCTAGTCCTAGTAATGGTATTGCCAGTCCAAAGACAGGGATTTGGGGGGTGGGGTGGGGGGAAAGAGCCACATATCTTTAAATTTTTGTCCATGTCTATGGAAACTATCATTTATCAAGATTACCTAAAAATCAAACAGTGACAACTCCTGGAAGCTACCAAGAAATAGGGATACTGGTCCTTAATATAAATAAATTCCTAGAAACTAAACCATGCAACTCTTCTATTTAGTGATTGTGATGTCTTACCAAACTCACCCAGTCTTCCTCCAAGAGGGCTCCTGCCAGGGCTCTGCAGCAAAATTTCTGCTTTAATGTTCACAAAAGACTTTGAATGTATATTATGTCCATTGAACATCATAATAACCCAGTAAGATTGTTTTAATTCGGTCATTTCATTTTGTGATCATACATGGAGTATTCTCAGCAAAGACACTGGAGTGGTTTGCCATTTCTTTCTCCAGCTCATTTTACAGATGATATGAGAGGCAAGCAAGATTAAGTGACTCCCAGGTTCACACAATTAGTATCTGAGGTCACATTTGCACTCAGGTTTCCTGACTCCATTCCAGTGCTCTACCCACTGTGATACCTAGCTACCCATGACAGTGAGCTAGGTGCTCTTATTTTCATTTTAGAGATGAGAATGCTGAGGCTTAGAGAGACTGAAGCAGCTAGGTGGCATATAAGATAGCACACGTGACTTGAAATTAGGAAAACCTTAATCCCAAATCTTCCTCATGCAATGATTAGTTGTGACACAAGTCACTTAAATCCTCTATGCCTCAGTTTCCTCACCTGTACAATGAAGGTCAAAACAGCATCTTTCAAGCAGAGGATGATTGTGATGATTAAATGAGTTGACGTATGTAAATCACTTTGCAAACTTTAATGCGCAGTATAATCACGCGTTATTGCTCAGGATCACAGAGTTAGCAAGTATCTGAGTTTAATGTGAATGGGATTTAAAATCTTCCCTGCCTATTAATAGGCCTCATGTGGAACCCATTAAGGGAAGTTTGCTTAGGGGAAGCTTGCTCTAAGAAGGCTCTCACACCTTTTGTTAATTCCCAATTAGGCATTGTGTTAGGAGGGTTGTGATGCCCTCTGACACTAAAAAGGTGATACACATGCACATATATGTATCTTTTACACATATTTATATACATATGTAAATATATATAATTTTGCTTTGGAGACTTACTCATTGGAAAAGCGTTTCTGTGATTTGGGTAGCCATTAAGAAACCCCTTGACTTTGAAAAACCCAGATCTTGGTGCTTCTCTCTCTGGTAACCATGTATGTATTGCCTTCGTCAGACAGTTGTATCTATTGATATGTGCTAATTTCTCAGACAGTTAGAAGCCCTGTGTGCTTGTCTTTATTTCTCTGCTAGTGTTTTTCTCTGTATTTTCTCTGTCCTTATTTTCTCTGAAGTTCAGTGTGCTGACTTTTCCCATGAACTAGTGAATGTAATTTTAAAAAATTGTTGACTCCTTGAACAGCTGTCTTTCCCAGTAAAGTAGATCTAAGAACCTGTGCTAGTAACTATCCTGCATATGCCAGTGTGGTTGCCACCACACTGAGGCAGGCTTGAACTCAAATCTTCCTAACTACAAGTCCTGTGCTCTATTCTCTAAGCCACCCACATGCCAAAATAAGCATGTAAAAGGTTAGCAAAATTCTTACTATAAAAGGTTTAGACTTCTTCTAAAAATCTATACAAAAATGTGAAAGAAACAGACTGATTCTTTCTTCTACCCGTGTCCTAATCCTCTTGTCTTAGCTCTTCTTTTCAACTTTTTTTAGACCTCTCTTCCTCCTTTCTTCAGGCTCTTGAGACAACAATTTCTGCAGTGAGGATTAGAAATGAAGAAATGTCTTGATAGAGAAAAGTTTTGATAAGGAAACATTGATCTAAAGTACACAAAGTATACACAAAGTATACACATACACACATACACACACACACACCTCTCAATAGGGAAACCAGTAAATCCATTCTACTGTTTATGTCTGTCCATCAATAGGCATATATGAAGCATGCACTATGTGTCACAACTTGTATGATGCTTAGCTTGGAGGTATAACAAAAGTGAAACATCCCTTCTTTTAAGTTTACAGTTTGATGTCGGGAAGGTAAGGAATCTAGATATAAATATAAATATTGATAAATCGAAAGATAGATTATGTACAAAATGAATACAGATGGAAAAAGACTGAGAGAACAAAGGACAATAGTGCATACTGAGAGGGTAGATATCCTTTCACAATCCCTCCCTTCTTTATCCCTTCAGGTACAAATATCTCTCAAGATGCCAGATGGCACCAAAAGAAGAATAAGGAGATTACTTTAAATTAGAAAAAAACTAGAAGATTATTGGTAGGTTCCCAGAAAACTAGACAAGCTACAGTGAAATCTCGAAGAAAGCACAAAATTAGCTGCTCAAGACTTGCCCTCATTTCATTCTAAGGTGATTTGTGTTCACCAGGGTCTGAAGGAATGCAGATCCTAGAATAGGTACTATGTCTAGAAGTAAATTTTGTGTAGTTCTTTGGTTGTTTCCTATTTGCCATCTGTTTCAGGAAACTCCAAAGTGTTTCTTGGGAACTGAACAGTACAAAACCTTGAAAAAATACATGTTGGTACACAGTAGATATAAAGATCATAGCTTTTATCCCTTCCTCCAAAATTTATATAATTCTAGCATCAGGGTACAATACTAACACTTTTCTGAGTAGTATGTCTGTTATAGAGGAGGAGAAGTAAGACACAGGTATGTCCTCAAAAGCACAACCTTAGATGGAATTATAACACTGGTATCAGTTAGTTATATTACAATGTTATAAATAGAAATGAAACTAACACAAAAGTTTAAATGCCATCTTTCTAAAGAGTTGAGACAATTGAAGGAGGGATTAGTCTTCTTAGATAAATAGCATACCTTGGTTTAGAGATGTTAATTATCCAATAAAGAATCTAGTTACATCTGGGAAGTAGAATATGAAGTATGCTTTACTGATAGGAATTTAGTTAGAAATAATAGCTCATAATTAAGTTTTGATATTTTTGTTTGTTTTTTTTCCACAGAAGGGGAGCAATTATACTAATGAAGGCACAATTCAACAGTCTTTTATAGGGGACTTACTATATTCAAAGCACTGTGTTCCTAACTAGATGTGTATTCAAATAAATTTGTAATCTCCTCACTGCACATATTCTCACCAAAGAAGCAGGTGGCAAATCATCCATACCATCCTATCATATATGAATCTCTACCATTCTGTCCCATGAATTTACTTTGTTTAGCCAACGTTGGAGGTTCTTTTGAAATGCTTCTAACATCCTAAATGTACCAAGGGCCGATGGAGTGGGAACTTTAGTTATGTTATCTCTTACTTTTACTATAGGATCTACCAATCTTTCCCCACCAAAGCTTGACATCTCTTTGATGCCATTTTTACAATATATCCTTCACACTCAAACTGAGCACATATTCTTCATTAACATTTGGGCTTTTTTCAGCTTTTGTACTTTGGAGTTTTTAATCTTCCATGCCTTTCAGTCATGTATTAACATAAAAATATTGGTATTAAAAAATGATAGGCCCTTGTTTTAGGGAGAAGAAACAGGGTCATTGAAAGAATTTTGTAATTTCCCAAACTCAATGAAATTCTCTCTAATTCTGGGCCCAATTCATTACCTATTTGTAGCATCTATCTAAGATAACCTTTAGCACTCATTGATCATTATGAGTGCTATTTGTTATCTATTTAAATCTTAATCTACCTGATTTTTTTTCAATGTGGATAGTAAAGACAAACCCTTTAGAGTCACTATTCAGCATATTTAGTAGGCTTTATACTGTTCTTGGTCTTTCTGTAGTCAGGAAGTAGTGGATCTGCAGTCAGGAAAATCTACCAAATCCTACCTCTGTTTGACACTGGGCCTCGGTTTCCTCATCTATAAAAATATGGAGACTGGACTTCAAGATTTCCAAAGTACTATCTAGCTCTAAATTTGTTATCCTGTTTATAATAATCCACAAACAGGAATATCTAGAAAATCTCACTTTCTCTACAGGGAAACCTTCTACACTTTGAATGCTACACTGGATTTCATCTATAAAAGTTGTTAAAATCTTTCATTGAGATTGATCTTAATGATCAGAGTTTTGTCAAACAATGACATCTGTCATATCTTTTAAGGGTAAATGATTAATTTTGACATACATTTGGAAGATGACGTGTTTGAAGAGAATTTCTAAAGTATTTTTATGCTCTATGGCTCCATTTTTTCCCCATAGCTCACACACACACACACACACACACACACACACACACACACAC
>CM053601.1:114173572-114195907 GCA_028646575.1 Pseudocheirus occidentalis | reverse complement strand
CATTCTTCTCCTCATTGACTTCCTGTGCTTCTTTTGTCATTTGAGATAATCTATTCTTTAAAGTGTTGTTTTCTTCAGTCAGGCTGTTGACTCTCTTTTCATGATTTTCTCGCATCATTCTCATTTCTCTTCCCAATTTTTCCTCCACTTCTCTTATTTGGTTTTCAAAGTCCTTTATCAGTTGACGTATAGCTTCTAGGCATTCTTCAATTGTCTTGGAAGCATTTGGTGTGGGAGTTCTGAGTTCTGCACTCTCTTCCTCCCGTTCCATGCTTTGACCCTTTTTATCTATAGAAAAGGATTCTAGAGTTTTACTGGCGTTTTTATTTTGTTTCCTCTTTCTCATGTTGGCCAACCAATTAATTGGTTGGGTTTTTGTTTTTTTTTTTTGGTTTGTGAAACTCTGCTTCCAAGGGGGGAAGCTCTGTTCCAAATCTCTGGGGTTTCCCCAGCTGCCGGAGCTATTAGGTGGGTGTTGCAAGTCCCCCCAGCTTTGGCTTGTTGAAAGTGCACCCCAGGACCACCACCCAAGACCACCATCTGGATCCAGGCCACTCAACGTAAGAGCACTTGGCCCTGATCAATCGGTTCAGCCCCCCTGCAGAGTCCGCAGGCCAGGGGCTCTGAAGGAGCCTGGGGGGGGGCCACCGCTTGTTCTAGCAGTTCCCTTCCCCCACTGCTTCCTTGCCCTGGGGGCAGATTGGCCAAACTGCTTTACCAACCCCAAATTAAATTTCAAAGTTTCACTTTCACTAACTGGTCTCTAAGGATTTGAAGATTCCCTCAGGCAGGTGCTTTAGATTTTCTTTGAAGTAGAGGCTTGGGAGGCTCACTCCTCCAGGCCACCCTGGGGCCCCGTATGGCAGTCTTTGTGGTTTTGGGCTGGCCAGGTCTCTGTTCCGCTGTGGTGTGAGCTGCCCCTCTCCCATCCCATTCCTCATGCCTTCACAGATGTGGAGGTGCTGGAGGCTATAGATCTCTCCTGCAGACTGGCCCCGGGCGCCCACTCGGCTCAGTTCAGCCAGGCTACTTCCCACCGCCGGGCCTGGCCGTGGTCTCGGCTTCGGGCTGTTCCAGCCTCCTTCCCAGCTGCCGAGATGAGCCCCTGCTGCCCGAGCTGCCTTCCACGAGAGATATGTTCTCTGTATTTTTGTGTGAGTCTGAGAGTCCTAGACTTTATCTGGGCTCATAATTTTCTGGATGTTTAGGGTGGCGGTGTGGGAGCTGCGGGGCCTTGCTGCTTCTATGCGGCCATCTTGGCTCCGCCCCCCATATGTCATTTTTTTAAAAGACTTTTTTTTTAAGACTCAGTTCCTAAATATTTATCATTACACCTGGCTTCTATATAATATTCACAGCGGAATATGGGAGGTGATAATGCCTAAACTCTAAGTAACATGGAGGGTCTTTCTGAGGTAAAGGGCTTTTGATTCATGAAGAATCTGTTGATAAGAGCCAAGTCCTTTCTCATATCCTGCTTGGAAGTGACATACATCGTCAGAGCTGAGATTTGACAGTATCAAAAGAAAGACTCTTTGTCTGATCTTGAAATAAGGATTATTGCCTTAGCTACAAGAGTGTTGTAGGGCTCCAATTAGAAAGAGCAAGGCAATGCTCATCTGAAGGGAGCACAATACCACAGAGGGTCTGTAGCTGCCCATCAAAGAGCAAGCCCAGGTAACTGACAATATAAACTATTCGACCTGTTCTGGCAGTGGATACTCAGGGGCAGAGTCTGTATGATCCTATCTGGTAAGAACTGTTCAGTGGTTGTGCTGTTTGACCGGCCGCTGTCCCATAACATCTGTACTGTGGCAAAGTGGCCTTCCCAGTCCTTTCTGACAGATACTACTCAGGGTCTGCTTGGCCCAGCCCAATAGCAACAGAACCTAGTGAGTAGCCAGCACAGTCTCTGAGTACCCTGCAACAGCAGAGTTGGAGGAAGTCAGAATAACATCAATCTAAGGGATTGGCCAGACCCAGCCCAGAAACAAATTGGCCCATGAAATTAAGGTACTGAACTCTGAGAGGAACAAGCCCAGGTAAGGTACTGGTCTAGTAAACTCCAAAAAGATAGGATAAAAAGACCCTACATTTCCAGAGTAGCCTTGGATACATGTATGTGTAATACCATTGTGTTTGAGTTCCTGTTCATTCTTGCTTCCTTCTGGACTACAAGAATATTTATAGAAAAATGTGCCCCTGATGAAAGGGAAAAATAGGGAAACAATTACTTTGTAACCTTTGTTTTTGCTATGTCTTTTGATTGAAAACGGAATTGGCTCTAATGGCTATTGTTTTTTTGTTTTGGTTTGTCTTTTTGGAGCGAAAATCAGGGATTAAGTGACTTGCCCAGGGTCACACAGGTAGCAAGTATGAAGTGTTTGTGGTCATATTTGAAATCAGGTCCTCCTGACTCCAGGGCTGGTGTTCTAGCCATTGTGCCATTTAGCTGCTCTCACTACTGGCTATTGTTAAGGGGAAATGCATGTATTTAGGAGGCTACCATATAACTTCTCTGTGATATTTCAGAAGAATACTAATTGAAATTAATTGAATATCAAAGTTGTGAACATCAAACATGGAAGAGAAATGTGGTGGGTTTTCTTTATTGTTATATTCTGAGTTAATGGGAGTCCATTAATTTTTTTTTCTGTCCTGTGTGTTTTTTGATGTAGAAAAGTAAAATCCTTATTTTTACCCTTGCATTCAATAGAATACAAATTATTTGGAGACAAGGACAAGTTTGGTTTTTTTTTTACCTTATTTCCCACCCCCAAGACAGAGTCTTGTACCTAATAGATATTTTATAAAGGTTTATTAAATTAAAGTGAATTGGGGGGGGGGGAGTGATGAGAGAAGAGAAAGGTTATGACAGAAAGTAGGAGACAAATTCCCCCATGTTTTCTTAAAATGATTCAATAAATATTACAATCTGAATAAGAAATGTTTTAGTCATGCAATATGTAATATAGTCTCTACACCTATAAAATAGTGAGAGGATTTAGTAACAAATGTAGCTTAATTTGAGAATGCCTCATAAACTGACTGAAGCATAAACACCATGAATATCATACTTTGCAAAGTAGTAAGGTATTTTGTATTTAAATACGCACGTGTGAATTCGGACCTGTGCATCTCCACCAAAATATGAAACCTAAAATATACATTAATTTAAAGTCAGATTAAATTATTAGCTTCAGCTCAAGTGCTTATGTTTCTCATGTTTGGGGATTTGCACTTCTTTTGCCAAAGCTGTTTGCCTAGGCATAAGATTTTTTAAAATCTAATTAAATTACCTCATACTTCATGGAATTGAAGTTTTTCAAATAATCTTTGACTGAACACCTACATGCTTAAATGACCGGTTTGCCTAAGAATTGGTAGGTATCATTTTCAGATATGATTTTTGTTATTACAGATATGTTATTATTACAAATATTAATACAGATATTATTACAGATATATACAGATATTACTTTTGAACCACTTAATTTTAGCACCTTTTTATAAAATTAGTTAAGATGAGTGATGCAGTCATTCAATCACCTTCATGAGTCTATAAATCTTAACTAGTAGGAAACATATATATACCAAAGGGAGAAATATCCAGCTTCAGCTCCTTGTAATCCATGCAAAACAGCTGTCCAGATGAAAGGATGGTACAATAAAGATAATGACAATAGCATACAATTTATGTGCTTGCCAATGGGCTACAATCAGCTGCAGGTGTCTGAAAAATGAAAACTGCAGAACTGGAAGCCTCATCACTGCTTTTTTTTTTCTTTGTTAAAGAATGATTTTAATTCAGTTCCTGATTACTTCTGCTGAAATCTATGCACTTGACATATGGTCATTTTAAATGCAAATATTCTGTATCTGAAGAGGAACAGTCACATGCCTAATTTGGATTCCATCCAGGAACTAAAGTGGCTTTATAATTGACAAAATTACTTCAGTTGCCCAAGCATAAATTTGCCTTGTCCATCCAAATATCAATAAGTACTTGGCAAAAATAATTTGCAATACAGAGAAGGCTGGTAAATGGAGCAATTGCCATTCCTCCTAGAGAAGGAGAAGAAAGAAAAATAAATGGGTCTGGTCATCTATAAATGATGAATAGACCGTACAACAAAATGTCTAATGGCACACCATTGATTATGTCTAAGAGTAATTGTCATTAATTTAGAAATTATTCTCAAAGTTCTCCTTTCCAAAAGTAGAGTGGAAAATTAGCCTATGCATGAATCCTCATGTTCCATTTAGAGAGGTATTGTAAAGAACCATATGGTATCAGTCAAGCAAAGACAAAATGGAGAGTTCCCAGAATCTTTTTTGTGCAAATTTGGTTTTGTGAGGTATGTCTCTCCTGACATCTCTTTGGAACAGTAGGAGATAAGCAGTGCTTTCCAGAATTAGATTGATTATTCTATCATCCATGATTTTCTTAGGAAGAAAAAGTGGTGTCAATTCTATTCTTTTTAATACTGAGCTCAAGCAAGGTTTTTGAGACCTAATTCATTGAATTTTCCCACTAATTTTATTGAAATAAAAATATTATTGGTACTTAATATTCTTAGCTATGTCTCAGACAGAATCAACAAGGTTGTCCTTTTTGTTTCCTTTCCTTTTCTTTCTTTCTTTTCACTTATTTATTTATTTATTTAGTTATTTAGTTAGTTAGTTAGTTAATTTTGAGGTTCATTTCCAAAGACCTAACATGTGACATTTTTATACCAGTTCACCTTGTGTTTTCATATTTAAAAAAAATGATGTGTCTAATATACCTAAACAGAACTTTAAAACACAGCTGTAGGGCGGCTAGGTGGCGCAGTGAATAGAGCACTAGCCCTGGAGTCAGGAGGACCTGAGTTCAAATCCAGCCTCAGACACTTAACACAAAAACTAGCCGTGTGACCTTGGGCAAGTCACTTAACCCCAACTGCCCTCCAAAAAGCAAAAAAAAAAAAAAACTCAGCCATAGAATTAACTCTCTTCTTTGCTCATGCAACTTTAAGGATATGCCTGAGGAATAAATTCAGCTTATTATATTGTAATGGAGTGAAGATAAAATAAGTAAGGACCTACCAATGAGCTGCTCATGATTTACTAGGGCCATAAATGTCGAGTATGTCTGTCTATAAAAAGTATATTATATTAAAAATCTATTTTCATTTCCTTACATAGAAAAAAGCCCTATATTTTAGAAACAAATGACATATTGTCATGATAGATTTATGAAATATTTGACTGATGTAAGAACACATTCTTTGGCTCATGACTGGAGACATTACCTGGAGAAGCCATAGTTATTAGTAAAGAAACACTTGGGCATCAGGGAGGTTCATTCTTTTAGTCAACAAAGAACTATCATATCTCTAATATATCTGCCTTTTTAGTCAGTCTACTATTGCTTTTACCCTACATTTCACAACCATGTTATATTACTCAAAGCTGTACTT
Organism: Pseudocheirus occidentalis; assembly: GCA_028646575.1. NCBI lineage: Eukaryota > Metazoa > Chordata > Mammalia > Diprotodontia > Pseudocheiridae > Pseudocheirus > Pseudocheirus occidentalis. The sequence goes on along the minus strand of CM053601.1, from coordinate 114,190,445 downwards.
CAATGGGTATATCACTGAGGCAATATTTTCTGCACCGTTGATGAGTATGAATATGCCAGTGAAGTTCTGAATCTTAAAATATAACAGACTCCATGTATAGAAGACAGAAGCAAAACATTTATTCAGACACCAGAAAGCCAAATCCCAACACCAGGAAACCAACTCCATCATAGCAACAAAGTTAAAACACATTACCGCTGCAGGAAGGGACGCCATTGCAAAGCCTTTCCCCTGCTCAAGCCTTCCCACGAACACTCACAATCCTAGCCTAGCTGTCTGATTGCCTTGCCTGCATTTTCTTTCTCCCTGCACTCTAACCACTCTCACCAACTTCCTCTGGGCTCTGTTCCACCCTTCCTGCTCCACCCTTCAGCAAGCTCCTCCCACCACAGGCTTCCCGTGACTCAAACTCATGTGACTTAGGTTTCCATGTGACTTAAGAAGGTCACATGGGCCTATTAATGAATGGGAAAAATCTTCCCATTCACATTACCATTACATGGGTCAAAGTGGTGTTTTATTGTTGCCAAGGCTGACTTGGGTGTCCCCAAGTCAAGCTGCTACATAGTGATCTCTCATTCCATAAAATTCTCAATAGAAATCTTATCTGTTGTCAAAGCTGTAGTGCAGCCATCATTATTTCACTCGGAGGCCTATTTTATTAATGAAACATTGAAGAGTAACATTCTAATCCTATGGCTCCCAACCTGTGAAATGAAGATTCATGGAGCTTGGGGGACACAGAGTTTTGTCAGAGACTCAAAAAATCCATATGTTAATAAAAAACCATACTGTCTTTATACCTAACGAATATGACTGGAATATAAACAGAAAAATGACCCGTGGTGGGGAACGCCTGAAGTTAGTCAGTTGCCTACGATACACAGAAGTTGTTACTTCCCTAGGGTAAAAAGCTGGGAAGTATCTGAGACAGGATTTGAATCCAGGTCGTCTTGTATCCAGGCTCAGAATTCTATCTGTTATGCCACATTTCCTTTTCCTCCTCTTCTTTCTGTCTTTTATATAAATACACACACACATATATACACATACACATATGTACGTATATATACTTGCGATTAATAAGATTCATGAAAGTGTTTCTGGTATCAGTGAATTTTTGTCATCCTGTATTTTCTCAATGTACATAAATAATATAATTTACAGAGGTCTGCGGTTTGGGGCTTTGTTTGTTTTGCATTAAGAAATGATTCCCAAATTTGAAAAGGTTGGGCACCATGCTACTAGTGTGCTGCATGAGTATATAAGCTTCTTGAGAGCAAGGGAATTTGTCATTTTTGTCTTCATACCCTTAGTACCTAACATTCTACCTAGATGTGCCTAATGTTATGCCTAATAAATGTTTGTTACATGGAACTTAATTGAATCACACTACTAAGAAATATCATGCACTTACGTACATTTGCATTGCATCATGGCCACAAAATGCATTCTGGTAGTGGAAGAGTGGAAAAGGGAAGCTGGTACAAGGAAGACTGAGATGGGCAAAGCTCTGTTAGACACCTTTCTTCCTCCTGGAAGAGCCTGAGACCACTTTGAAACATAAAAAATATTCCTAAGGTCCCTAATCAAAAGGAAATCTTGTTCAAATTCCTTATGTTATACCACCAGGAGAGCGAGACAGAGACAGAGACAGAAAGACAGAGAGACAAAAAGAGACGAAGAGAGAAAGAGACTGGGGCAGTAGAAACACTGGAGGGGTACATCTATATAAAGTTACTATTGGGTAGTAGAAAGATTATTAGCTCTGGAGTTGGAGGACCTAGATTCACCTTTCCAAAAGCTTATGTAACTTAGCCCGAGTTACTTCACTTTACTCCTCACCTCATTCCAGTCTCTGAAAAATGAGGAGGATGGACTAAGTGATCTCAATGGTCTCTTCCAGGTCTTTTACCATTTCAAATATATCCAATAAGTGAATTTGATGATAAAAGCAAGTATAGAACTCAACCTTTATGTCTGAGATTAGGCAGCAGAAACCTTTAGAGACTTGGCTTTGTTGCTAGAGTTTGATGGATGGCTGCTGCCCTCCTTTGCCTGTAGGTCTTCCAAAAGGAACAATCAGAGTGCTGCCCTTGGGAAAGAGGGCACTACTTGGCCTGCAATAGAAGAACACAGAAAAATGATCATTAGCAGGTCAAGTATTGTAGCTGTGTTTAAAATGTGAAAAGCCAGTGAAAGAGAAGTGAGATCAAAAGTGTATATAGAAAGGAGGAATTCACAAGAGAGACTTTTATAATAGAGAGAACTGTAATTACCATTTCTTCCTCAGTTAATTCCAAAGTCTTTATAAACTTGAGTATTCAGAATGAGTTAGGACATCTGGCCTCTGGCACGATCACAGTGATGGAGCACAGAAGGAAGCAACCTCCCTGCTATTTACCTAGGGCCATTATCTAGAAAAGCAATGCTAGGCCCCATTCCTGGCCCAGTTTCTTTGTCAGAAATGAGGTAATACTGTAGAAAATGATAGGTTTAGAAGAGATATACTGTGAAATTAAATCTCTTGGGTTCGAGACCTAGTGTTGACTCTGATTCACTATGTGACTTATGCCAAGTCCTTTCTTTGTCTCAGTTACCTCATTTTGTAAAATGATTTTAAAGACTCCTTCTGTGATTCTGTTACAAGGGCCTGGTTCTACTCTATGGTTGTGGGCAAGTCATTTTTCCTATTAAAGCTTCACTTTCTTCATCTATAACATGAAAGCAATAATACTTAGAAGACCTTTCTCAAGATTGTTGTGAAGAAAGTGCTATTTAAATTTGAGGAGTTATTATAATTATAATAGCCTTTACATTTAGGCAGGCACTATCTAGTATGATTCATATGATTCAAGGCATACTGTTGATTCACCTTAGTTGAAACTACATTTTCAAAATGACTTGCCTTGGTGATGATCATTATAGTTCTAGCACCATGAATTAAGGAATTTTTTGAGAACTTGTGTATTTTAACAGTGTTAGGGCATGATGAAACCGCATTTAATCCAATGTCTTTAGATATGAAAAGGGTCTCAAAGATGATCTAGTCCAGCTGTTGTACAGAAAAGAGTTTGCAGATTTGGTGGGAATATATGCAGTAATAATGGCTGTAGGATGCTGCCACATTCTGTCAACCTTACTTCCTTGCCCTATTTTCCTCTGCCTGGACTCTAATCCCACCCTCTTACACTTTCCCAAGCTACTTTTTCTATTGCCATAGGAACTAAAAGAACTTCCTGACCATGAGAGTTAGGAATGGCTGTCTCTAGATTTTGTCAGAGATTAAGTCCACCCCCCTACTTTTTATCATACTGCTCTTCTCATTGTTTTTACATTTGTTTCTTATTGTTTTAGCATTTTAATAGGGTTGAAGAGGGTACCCAAAGAGGGTTAGGGTTGCCTGAGAACACAAAATACCAATATGCTGGGTCCTGTGAAAAGAATTCTACTCAAGTCTTCTCAGCCAAAGAAAAACAAAGTGTATTGAAAGTTCAGCTATATATAGAGTAGACTCTTAAGGAGCCAGTCTATGCTAGGTCCTTCTATGGAGCTTTCACACAGTAAGTTTGTGCTAAGCTATTATATGGAGCTCTCACACAGAGCAAGTCTGTGCTAGAGCATTCTGTGGTCTCACCGCACGGAGGGAGGATGGGATTCTTATAAACAGAGGAATCTAGGGGTTGTCTAGAGGAGGAGTTTGGGGAGGGTCTTCAGGAAGAGTTAATGAGGTCAATGCAAGAGTGGATTGATATTTTGATAGACTCCAGGGTGGGAAGCAGATGGACAATGGAGGGCCAGGTTAATAACAGAGGTTTGGTCCCAGGCACAATGAAATACTTATGGCCTCTGCAAATGCCTCATCAAGTGGGAAGATTCAATCAGACTTCAAGGGGTTTCCCAGAGCATGTACCTCAAAGATTCAAGGAAAGCTCAAGGGGGGTCCCAGAGCCTACACTTCATCAGGGTCAGGTAAAGAAAAAGGGAGAAGAAGTGGCTTGGACTGTGAGATATTATCAGGAGCTAGTGAAGTACCATAGTGGGGATCACAGATAGTCAAGAGCATGAGGAAGGTGGCATATGTATAGAATAAAGTACTCTGGATTTGATATACAAAGGACTGGGTTAAAGTTATAGGCCTCCTACTTCCAGTCTTTGTAGCTAATGCTCACCACTCCCACTCTGGCCCTCAGTTTATTCCTCTATAAAATAAGAGGACTGAAGTACATGATCTCTAAACTCACTTATACCTGTAAATCCTAAAACATGAAAATTAGGGCATTGGATAACTAGAAATCTTTAAAGGAGAAGTAATAAAATAAGAAAAGCACACACAAGAGCAGAGTGGTATGACGGAAAGCACATAGGACTTCATTTGAACAGAGGCAGCTTTAATGTCTGACTCTGCTATTTCTTATTTGTATTCCTTTGGATAAAAGACTGAAACTCAGTTTCTTTGTCAGTATGTAGCTTCCTTGCCAGGCCTACTTTTCCAGTGCCATTTACATTGATGGGCCATGTCCTTATTGGGCAGCTATTGCTATTAACATGATTATATGGATAGCCCTGAGTTACTGGATTTTTCCAGTACTGTTGTTTATGATTTCTCTTCAATGTACGTCAGTTTATCAGATTATAAATGTGCTTCAGAAAATGAGTCAGATTGAATGGAACTTTTACAAAAGATATTTACTATACAGTTATGGCAAAGTCAATTCTTACAAAAAAACAATACCCATCAGAAGGGTAGGGGTGGGAAATTCTCTTCCTTTGCCCATACAAGATCACCAGGAAAGTAGACCTTAAGTCTTGGTATTGGGTGTCTTTTTTTTTTGTGGATTCCTCATGAAATTCCTCTTACACATATCTATCACTCTTTCAGGATTCATGGATTTCTACAATCCAAAGTTAGTATTCTCTTCTCCAAGGGTAGGAGCCAACACTCCTTGAAACTCCCTTTCTTTAATATGTCTAGCTTGTCCTCAGCATATCTATCAGCTCTTGATGGACACTATTCTTTAGTCTCTCTTCCATTAGGGACATTCCCGCTGACAACACTGTGACCTCCTGGTTTTCCCATGTTTACAAGTTCACAAGGTTATTACGTTGCCATTGGGGCAGAGGAGACAGGAAAAGAGGGAGGGAGAGAGTAAGTATGAGAAAAGAAGAGAGAGATAAGAGAGAAAGAGACAGAAACAGAGATTCTCCTTCACCCCTTTGTATTTGATTAGAATGCCACTTGACGGACTAGTTCAAACTAGCTTGTTCTTTTTGTACATAGCTCAAAGGTGTGTCTGATTCAGCCAGTCACAAGATATTTCTAGTATGGGATCATTTGCCATATCAAAGCACTTTCTTCCTTCTCAAAATGTTGTCATTAATTGGGGTGCATGTGGAATTGAAGAGGGTGCCCAAAGAGGGTTAGGGCTGCCTGAGACCCCAAAATACCAACATGCCGGGTCCTGCGGAAAGAATTCCACTCAAGTGTTCTCAGCCAAGGAAAAAGTAAAGTTTATTGAAAGATTTGGGGTAGACTCTTACAAAGTAAGTATCTGCTAAGCTATTCTACAGCACTCTCACACAGATGGAGGGAAGATGGGGTCTTACATACAGAGGAATCTAGGGGTGGTTCAGAGGAGGAGCCTGGGGAAGGTCTTCAGGAGGAGCCAATGAGTTCAGACTACAGTAATGAGTTTGGGGAGGGTCTTCTGGTGGAGTTAATGAGGCCAATGCAAGAGTGGATTGATGTTTTGATAGTCTCAAGGGTGGGAAGCAGACAGAACAAAAGGGGGCTAAAGACTTGGGCAGAGCCACAACATAAGGCTCATGACCTTAGGCAAGTGTCTTCTCTGGGAAGGTTTACTTTCCCAGAGCCTGTACCTCAAAGAATCAAGGAGAGCTCAAAAAAGGAGGACGGGTCCCCACAGCCTACACCTCATCAGAATCCCACCTTACATGTAAAATGAGGATGTTGGATTAAATTTGAATCATATGACCCTGAGGAGTTTTAGGTAAGCAGTAATAATTTTTTTTTAAGTATAACTATGGCAAGGAGATGAGAAACATTAACTATAAAATTGAAATCATTGTGTAAGGGAATCCACTATTCATATACTTTAATAGATTTTAGAGAGGCAAGATTTGAATGTTGTTAGTAGAGATAAATACTGTGACTAAACAGAAGACATTGAATAAAGAATGGTTAGTGAAAGGCAAGGAATACAGAAATGAGAACAAAAGCAGTAAATCTTGAGACTGAAAATTCAATATAATGACATACAAAGACTCTACAGGAAGTTTTCTAGGCAGGCACATGAAAATAAAAGCTCAAAGATGAAAGCACAGGTTGAAAGTATTCCATGATTTCTTGCCAATTGCTGCTAATGCCCACTGTGAAGTATGGGAACAAATCATATTAACAATGGAGCCCAATGGTTCATTTTGCTTTAATTTAGGTTTTGTACAGGTCACATTGGCTGGGGATAGGGACTTATTACGTATTATTACTCTTAGCCTGATGGAATTTTTTTAAAAGAGAAAAAAAGGGGGATATAAGTAGTTTTAAATATTTTATTGATTGCTAACAGGGAGGAAGAATGCTTTTACTTTGGTGGTTTGATACCAACAAACATCCATGGAATTTGATCAGAGTTTTTGCTTTAATTCTTTTTTGAATTGTTTTTATTTACATTGCTGTAGTCATTGTGGATTTTGTTGTTTGTCTCTGCTTTCTTCACTTTATGCAAGTACAGTTCAATAATGAAATTAATATTATTGAGCACCCAACTGTGTGCTGAGCACAGTTATAAGCACTGGGTATACAAATAAGAAAAACAAAGATAGTTCCTTTCCTCAAGGAACTTACACTCTAATAGGATAAGACCATGGGAAAAAGAAAAGTGGAAAGGGAAATAATGAGGGATAGCCATGTTTGGTGGAATCCAAAGCAAGAAAAATCTGATGATGCAAAGTGGAGAGTTAGTTGAAAAGTTCAGATATAGTCTTCCATAAAGGAAAGCTTTGGGAAGAATTTGGTCCTTTGCCCTCCAGTCTTCTAATCAGAGCAGAGAGAAGGCTGAGGGAGTTGAGGAGTATCTGAGTATCTGAAACTGAGCTCATCAGCATAATGATGAGATTTTTGGTGAGTAGTTTATCCTAAGAGGAGCATGATGTTCTTAGAGTCTGGACCAAGAAGATCTATTGATGGAAAGTAGAGTGTTACTATGTCCCATCTTTTTGTCCCAGTTTTTGGCTTACATATTATTTCTAATTTTTTATTATTGTAATAGAGATAAACAGATAAACCATGCTGATCTATGGAAGTCTGGATCATTTCCAGTCATTTAAGCATTCTCTGCCTCAGCACTGAATTATTTTGCACTTTGAAATGACAAAGCAATCCCCTTCTTAGCCACTGGATCAGGAAGAAATGCTCTACTACATAATTCAAAAGGAGACATGACTTCGTTCACTCTCCTTTCTCCCTCCAGAATAATTTGAGTCTCCTTCTCACTGTTTCTCTCCCTACTCTCTCCCCCTGGGCCCTTTTAATCAGTAGGTGATAGCAGTCTAATAGTGATGAAGTCAGGGAACCATAAAATATAAAGGTTTAAGATTAGGGGTGCATGAGACCCCAAAATACCAACATGCCTGGTCCTATCAAATGAATTCAACTCAAGTCTTCTTTCAGCCAAAGTAAAGCACAGTTTATTAAAGGGTCACCATATTGGGTAGACTCTTAAGGAGCCTTGGTATCTGTGATGGTTGTACTGGACAAGCGGGCCAAAATCTTCTGACACAGAGTGAGCCTATGCTAAAAAATTCTCAGGCATTCTCTCCTTCATGGAGGCAAGATGGGGTCTTATATACAGAAAGGTTGTGAAAGGAATCTAGGGGTAGTATAAAGGAGGAGTTTGGGGAAAGTCTTCAAGAGGAGTCAAATGAGGTCAGACTCCAGGGATAAGAAGGTTAAGGGTGGGAAGTAGGCTGGAGGCTACCTGGAGACAATGGAGGGCTAGGCTAATAACAGAGACTTGGGAAGAGCTATAATGAAAGATTTATGGCTTCAGGGAAATGCCTGTGAAGATTCAGTAAGAATTCAAGGTGGTTCCCAGCGCATGTACCTCATCAATAGTATATATTTATTAAGCACCTATTATGTTCTAGGCACTGTGTTAAGTTGTGAGGTTCCATATACTAAAAGGACTTTTAAAAAATAGATTTTGTATGTTAGATTTTGTCAGATATGTTTAAAACAATTCTCAGCAATCCATAACCTTTCTTTTGACTCTACGTTCATTATTTTGTTTAAACAAATTTTTTATTTTGTGGAATTGAAAGGGACTGTTTTATGTTTTATCATCTCTTTTATCCTGTCTGGTTGCAAATTTTTCTCCTGTTCAAAAACAAATATATCATCTTTTTTTTCTCTTTTAATCTGCTTGGAGTTTATTGTGCTATATGTTGATCAAAATCTTTTCCCCATCAAATTGAATTCCAGTTTTTCCAGTAGATTTTGTCACATAAAGAGAAGCAATCTACGTTTTCATTTTTCTTGAATGTTAACACAGTTGTACATCCTCAAGGTCTTGCTGCCTAATCTATTCCATTGATCTATTTTTATTTTTTTCATTCAGCAACATATAGTTTTGATAACACTTTTTAATTGGTCTGAACTTTGCCTTCTGTTTGCAATAATTTTAAATAGGTTTCTTGAAGTATGTTTTTCAGACCTTTTATTTCATTGTTTTCCTGGGAGACCAATAATTCTTGAGTATCCTATCTTCAATGTTGATTGCTTTGGCTTGTAGAAATCTCAGCTGCTCTTTCAATCAAAATGTTTGATTTTGCTCCGACATTCTTTTTATTTTTTCTTTAGGGAATTCATTGTTTTAGAATGACTCTCCACTATTTATTTAATATTATCTCATTTGTCATTTCAAATTCATTTTTAAGAGATCTAATTTTTTTGTTCATTTTAATACCCTCTTCCTCTAATTCTTTAGCTGCTTTTATAAATTACCAGAATCTTCTGCAAGTTTTCTTTTGTGATTTCGGGGAGATTTATTGTTATTCCAGTCTTTTTGGTCTTTTCTGGGATTTTCAAATCAATAATAGCTAATATTTATGTAATGCTTATAATTTGCCAGGTAGTATGCTAAATACTTTTGCAAATATGTCTCATTAGATCCTCATCTCATAGCAAACCTTGGAGGTAGTTGCTATTATTATCCCCATTTTATCTTGAGAAAATTAAGGGAAATCGCCCTCAAGTGATTTGCCAAAGACCACATAGCTATGAAGTGTCTGGGACAGGCTTTGAAGTGAGGTTTTCCTAACTCCAGACCCAGTGCTCCATCTACTTTTCCACCTAGATGCATCAATTAGTTTATTTTGCTCCAAAATATATGTATGAATGTATGTATGCATGCATGCATGCATGTGTGTATGTCTGTATGTATGCATGTATAATATGTATATACATATACATACACATGTATATACCTTGTAATGGAACATCTTTATTTTTTATTGCGATTGTTGCTCATCTATCTATCCATCTATCCATCCATCTATCTATCTATCTATCTATCTATCTATCTATCTATCTATCTATCTATCTATCTATTTTTTATCCCTTTTCTGGAGTTTCTTTGAGGTTTTCCTGGTGCAGAATTCTTTATTATCCCCTCTTTATTTTTGTTATTCTTTTGTTATTCCTTTATTTCATTTGGTTTGTGTCTTGCTACTTCAATAATAAAGGAAATTTAGGGTAAGATACAGCTTCCCATTCAACACTTTGTTGAAGGTCTCTCTTTTAAATTATTTTAAGCTTCAAACTTATTCTGTAGGAATTATGGTGTGACATTCTTATTTGGGGATACTTGGAAGTTATCATTACATTATGACAATTTAGAGCAGCAGTTCTCAACCTGTGGATTGCAACCCTTTTGGAGGTTGAACAACCCTTTCACAGGGGTCTCCTGAGACCATTGGAAAACACAAATTTCCAATGATCTTAGTAACCAAGATACTGCTCCTCTATCTGTCTCAGGCAGGTCTGCCCACATGCAGATACACCAACATATGAGTATTAAAGGGTGGTGGCTTTAGGAAGGTTGAGAACCACTGATTTAGAGTAAACCTTTGATCATATTATTATTAGAAACTCAGAAGTAGTACAAATACAGATCCACACCACCTTGGTAATTGAGTCTTTTAGAGTTGCCTGAAATGGTGATATCACTAGTGATTGGCCCTCAGGGGTCAAGTAACCAGGAATTTGGGGGCTGAGGATGTATTCAAGTTTATATTATATGTTACACACACAGTATTGGATATAGATAGAAATATAGACACATATAGAAAGATAGATGGATAGATAGACATGAATATATGTACATATATACACATATGTATATAAATATTTATATATATATACATGTATGTATAATTCTTTTCATTTCACTTTGGATCAATTTATGTAGATCTTGTCATGTTTATTTTTATTTGTTTTCTCCTAAAACCACCCCCCTCATCACAGTAGTATTCTAGCAAAATCATATGCCACAACTTGTTTATCAATCAATGAGCATCCCCTCAAATTCCAATTCTTTGCCACCACAAAAAGAACAGCTATATTTTTGCACATATAGGTCCTTTTGTCCTTCATCTTTTATCTCTTAGGGATATAGATTATTAGTGTTATTACTAGATCAAAGGGCATACACAGCCTAAGAACCTTTTGGGCATAATTCCAAATTGCTCTCCAGAATGACTGGACCAGTTTACTACTCCATCAGCAGTTTATCAATGTACCCATTTTCCCTGATCCCTTCCAGCATGTGTCACTTATGATAGGTGTGAGGTGGTGCCTCTCAATTTTTTAAATTTATGTTACTCTAATCAATAATGATTTATAGCATTTTACATGACTGAAAATAGCTTTGATTTCTTCTGAAAACTGCCTGTTCATATGCTCTGAAGATTTATCAATTGATAAATGGCAGGGTTTTTTGTATAAATTTGAGTCAGTTCCCTATGTATTTGAGAAATGAGATCTTTATCAGGAAAAAGTTTGTTGTAAATTTTTTTTCTATCATTTCATTATCTATGAAGCATTGTCTTTGAGCAAAATGTAGTTTCCCTGATTGCCTTTTTTACTTAGGTATATTTTTGCTTCTGCTTTATCTGAGATCATGATTGACACCCTTGCCCTCTTCCTTGCAGCTGAAGCATAATAAACTTTGCTCCATCCCTTCTTTTCAGCACTGTGCATCTTTCTGTCTCTCTTACACAACGTATTGGATTTCCAATCCATTCTGCTATCTACTTCCATTCTTTGGGTTAGATCATCCAATTCACATTCACACTTATGATCACTAATTATATTTTCCCCCATCCCATTTTCCTTTGTTTATTCCCCCCCCACCTGTCCCTATTCAAAAGTCTGTCTTGTTTCTGACCACTGTCTCCCCCAGTCCACCACTCTCCTTATCACCTCCCCTCTAATGCTCTTATGACCTTCTCCTATCTTCCCATTGGTTAAGATAGATTTCTGTACACACAAACACACATATATATACACACACACATACACATACACATGCATATACATATATATTCTTTCTTTGAACCAGTGACAGTGACATTCAAGCATATTGACCATTACCACCCCTATTTTCCCCTCCACTATAAAAGCTCTTCCTTTTGAGCCTCCTTTATGTGAGTAAATTTGCCCCATTCTACCAATGCCTTCTCCCATCTTCCTGAGTGCATCCTTCTTTCTCATCCCCGCATTCTTTTTTTGGAGGTCATCCCAACATAATTAAGCCACACTCATGCCTGCTGTCTATGAAGACTCCTACTAACTCTTACTAACTCCCAATAATGATAAAGTTCTTAGGAGTTACATGTATCATCTTCTCATATAGGAATGTAAACAGTTTAACTTTATTGAGACCCTTATTGAGACCCTTTCATGTTTCTGTTTTCATGCTTCTCTTGAGTCTTCCATTTGAATGTAATATTTCCTTTCAGCTCTGGCTGAATTTCATTAACAATGCTTGGAAGTCCTCTATTTCATTAAATATCAATTCTTTTCCCCTGAAAGATTACTTTTATACTTCACAAAGCTAAAGGTAAAAAGGAGGAAAAAATAGATAAACAGATAATGAACTGTATGGAATCCCTTTCAGATGCAGATGAAATATTCCAGACCTCCGAATGAATCTGAGCATTGAATAGCTCAGTTGAATTTAAAGAGACCAAGTTCCCAGTAACTCATTTAAATAAAATACCAACTGGCATCTAGAAAGTGTAACATGCTGATCTTCAAAAGGAAAGGTAGAGTACCTAGCTTAGAGAAGCTGGCTCTGAATGGTGCAGAGATATTGAAACATAAAGTCTATAACTTTCTCTTCTCTGACCTGGGGGGAAGGGGTTTGACAGACTTTAAAGTTGATGCCCTGAAGGTATCAAAGGCTTTTGCAAAGTCCTAGGCTAAATGTAGTTGCACTTTCCAAAAGAACAAGAGGAACACTCCAACTAAATAGAGCATTTGTGAAACCCTTAGGAGAATACTAGGACTGGGCAGCCCACTTGGACCATTAGTAGTGTGACCTGCTCAGCCCAGACAAGCAGAAGCCAAGCCCAGGCCTAATAAATTGCTTACCTTAGCCCAGAAGCTCTACCTGCCTGATCCAACCTAGCAGCAAATTGACCTCTCCAACTGAGATGCCACACTCTATGAGGTTCCAGCTCAGTAGCCTACTATACACCCAAAAGCAGACATCAAAGCTCTACAGTCCCCAGTCCAGGACCTAGGAGCAACCCTCACCATGTGTGTTTCCTCTGGATACCACTGTTCATACCCACTCTTTGTCCTCCATGGACACTTGCCTATTTTTATCATACTGTACCCCAGTTTTCAGGGGAAATGCTTAGTTACTGCTATTGTCATTATGCCATTGGAGTAAATGATTTTTCTCAAAATCTAATTGATTCTCCTGGCTAAAGAAGGGTCAACAGATAAAGATATACTCAAAGAGTTTTCCAACTCACTATTCTCCCTCTAGATTAAAAATATTTATATTGAGACATGATTTGGGAAACAAACGGTATCTTGTTTTTGTTCTAGTATTGATTTTAGTATTTTCAACAATAAAAATGATTATGATGATTCATCATTTTGTGATTATCTTTATTCTTATTAGCCAGTAATCAGCTATACCCTAGCAACTTCATTATTTTTGAATCAACAAAAATTTCATTTCTTAAAATGGATTGTGATGCTATAATATTCCAGTAAATTGGTGCAGTTTTCAGTTCTATTATAATACATCACTAAGAGTATTACAAAAACTTTTAATTAGAGTAATGTGACAGGAAGAACTAGAAAAGTCCATCCATTTATGATTTCAGTTTATTGGCAGCCTATGAGCTTTCTATTTTCTTTACTTTTTCTTGTTCCTGTAGCCTCCACTAGAATGTCATCTAAAGCGCATAAATTTAACATCAACTTCTTTATGGACTTAATGAATAGATTCTGATTATTTTAAATATGTCTCATTTAAATGGGTCTTGATAATGCAGTTTATTTTAAGGTTCATTCATTTGCTTAATTAGTGCATATTAACAAAGAGGTTTAGGCAAGATCTCTAAACAAAGATAAGAAACTTCATTTTGTTCTAGCTATATGGAACTTAGTGCCACTTACAAAAGTGCTATCTATCATAATTGGGGCTCAGACAGTTAGGCAATGAACCAGATCTGTTGAGACTAAATAAATCCAGGATTTGGGAGAATTCAGGTAGTCAAACCTTGATGAAAGGCCATGTTTCTTTTCTCAAGCAATATGTATATGGGCACACAAATCAAATAGTGGATCTGAAGCAGGAAAATCAAAGATGGGATGGAATTACTATTAGCAAACAATTCAAACATACTACAAGATGGAAGTGGGGTTTGGGGGGCAGAGGGTGAGTATTGTCCAAGCAGAAAATGGCAGTGCCAGAGAATTTTCAGAGGTCTAAGCAATAAATAGTATTTGAAAGGCTCAACAGTGGCCATCTGTCATGGGGCAACAGGAAGTTCAAAGACAACAAATCTTATTCCTAGGGACAATGACATCCACTTATGGATACAAAGGTTCATTGTTAAGTATAAAGGGCCTCTACAAAAAAATTAGATGAGATCAGTCAATCAATGCCAATATCATTTATTTATTGTGCTGAAGGAAAGGCAACAGTGCTTAATGGAGATATGCAACGTGGGAAGCAGACATTCAGGAGCAAAGCAGCAACTCCAAACTGGGACTAGGAATGGTCAAGAAGAAAATTCAATCAGGACAGTTACCAAGAGGTTACTCAGCACCATGGTTCTCAAGACACGACAGGAAGAGGGAAAATTAAATTCTCTAGTGATCACTTGTTCCTCAGACTTTCTCTGTGGTTATTCAAAGGTCTCCCTATTACTCTTGGATCACTGTTTCATGGAAGCTGAGGAAACTCTGGAATTATAACAGCTTGATCACTTCAAGGGTCATGTCTTCTCCAAGATCATAGCAACTCAGGGTTTTATATGGAAGGGGCAGCAGTGGCTTTTGCGGGGATGAGGGGAGTTTGCTCAGCTGGAAGTGGTTGGTTTTCCATTCTTAATTCACATTTCTTTGCTGGAATTGAATTTATAAATAGCATATGTATAACACATAAAAGTTTGCAGATACTTTACATGTGCTAATTCTTTTGAGGAGAGTTATGATTTAGTTAGGTGTTACAAAGGAGGTGCTGTGAACAAAAGGTAAGAGGGGGGAACATAGCTAGGGAACAGACAATTTGATGAAAAGAGAAAGAAAATTAAAAAAAAAAGCCCAGAGTATTTTTCTTATTACAAAAACATGGGACAAGTCACTTATTTAGGAAAAAATGGACACAAAATCGGGATTCTGTCATTAGGAAATAAAGCAGAATGTAAGAGAAAAGGGAGGCCATGTGGAACAGTGGAATGTGGAATCAGAGGAACTGGGTTCATACCTCACCACCACCACACCCACTCATCCCTTAGCCTTTATCACCTGTGCTGCACAAAACCCTTTTGGGCCTCAGTTTCTTCATTGTTAAAATGAGGGGATGAAACATGATGATGAGCTTTGAGGTCCTTTCTAGCTCTAGATATGTGATTCTGTGAATTAGAATTGAGGGTAACCTTAGCAATCTAGTCTAATTACCTACCTTTAGACATAAAGAAATTGAAAAGTTAATTAGCTTACTTACCAAAAATCAGTTCTAGATAGACAGTAGCATATCCTGAAATTTGAACATAGCTTCTTGTAATTTCAAATATAACCTAAAGAGCCTCAGGAAGAACTTGGAGGATAAGAATAGAGAGAAATTTAAAATGCATATCCTATTGATAATGCAAAAGTTCCCAATTTTTTTAAGAAGAGGCAATACTTTTAATTTCCTGAGAGCCTGAAGATTGCTCAGGGTCAGAGGTAGCAATTGACTGTAAAATCCCTGATTAAGGAAGGGCACATTATTACCATTATCTGCCTTTCCCAGAAGGGAAACCTGAAAAGTGATGGGTGGGAAGAAAAAAATGTGGAGGAGAAATCAAACGTGATCACTTAAGAAAAGGTTAAGACCTTTCATTAGAGTACAACATAGTGGTTGGAAATCCTTTTGATGGTGAGGAAAATAATCTATGTATAGATTTGTATAGAAAAGTCTGCAAGGTATTTATTACACCAGAAAATAAACTTAAAATCTTAACTCATAAAATGCAATTAAAAAACTTAAGATAAAATAAACGTGATTGTCAAATATTTTGGGGCTAAGTAGTTAAAGGTTTTTTGGGTTTGTTTGGTTTTTTTGTAAATTAGACTTTGGAATCATATCAATAAGAAGCTCACACTTTTAGATTTATCTTAAACTCACCTTTGTTTCAGACTTGTGTTTGTGAAGTGTTTGTGAAACATCTTATACCTTTAGGCACTGATTCCCAAGAATCAGATGGAAAAGAGGTGGGAGGTCCATTTCCCACTTAGATTGTAGCACAGATGCTGGGAAGATGGAAATAATTTCTAGAAGATCCAATTTTGTTTGTTTGCTTGCTTTGTTTTGTTCTGTTTCCTCCATCCCTCACCCTCCCCATGACTCAGATCAAGCCTATTCTGTGTGACCTTCTTTTGATACATTCTACTGTATCATAGTTGTTGTTTTCTTTTTAAGACCAAACTAATATCAGTATTTGTCATTTGAATTTAACAGAAAATAGCTACATTAATATACCATATGGTGAGTCAGCTTTTTCCTACTGTTTAGCCTCAATATTCAGTTAATTATTTACTTATTATGATGAAATGAGATTTATATGTGTGTGTGTGTGTATATATACATATGTATGTATGTATGTGTGTGTGTACGTGTGTGTATATATGTATGGCATGATTTGCAAAGTGTAGCTTTTTAAAGTCTGGTTCATGGAGCACTGTAGGTTCCTGAGAGTCTTTGAGGAATAAATGAGATCAAAACCATTTTCATCATAATATTAAGTTGTTACTTGTTTCTTAATAAATTCCTCCCATTTCCAACTGCACGTCTGTGTAAGACCAGATTTTCTTTATATACTTTAACCATGCCAACATACCATTTCAGATTTAATCAAAGCTCAAGAAAATCAATTGTTTTCTATTAAGTAAAAAAACAACAATAAAGTAATAAAGAACAATACCAACTGTCTTCATTACTTTATTTTTGTTTTGGAAAATATAGATATTTACATTAAAAATACTATTTATATTACTGTGTTAATTATTCTTAATATTAATAAAATGTATATTTTAAAAATTATCCATTTTAATTTCTAATACATT
>CM053601.1:114155953-114173072 GCA_028646575.1 Pseudocheirus occidentalis | reverse complement strand
GGCCAGAAGACAAAAAGGCTAAGAGAAAGGTCAGTGGATTTTGCTAACTGGGGAGGAGAAGAGCAGGTCTGGCCAAACTGTTCCCAGGCAAGGAAACAGCGGGAGGTGAAAGGTATGAGAAATTGAATGACATCAATATTGTAAGTCTGTGGGACTGAGAGGATAACATTGCCCTTAATAGTAACAGAGGGGTTAGAAAGTGATGGAAAGATGAGTTCAGTTTTGTACATATTGAGTCTGAATGACTGAAAGGCAAGTGGAGATACAAGATTGGAGTTTACCAAAGATGTTAGGGCTGAATTGGAGAATGTGAGAAAATCAGCATGTTGTTTCAGTAGTTTTTTCAGTCCGGTCCAGCTCTTCATAACTACCTTGCAACTAGTTGGGGTTTTCTTGGCAGAGATACTGGAGTGGTTTGCCATTTTCTTCACCAGTTCATTTCACAAATGAGGCAACTGAGGCAAAAAGGGTAAAGCAACTTATCTAAGATCACAGAGCTAGTAAGTATCTAAGGCCAGATTTGAACTCAAGAGAATGAGTCTTCTTGAAACCAGGCCTGGTTCTCTCCTAAATCACCTCACTGCCCCAGGGATGGCCATTAAGTCTAGGTTACTAAATACCAAGGGTGAAGATGGAGGGTTCGATCAGATATATGGTGGGGGGAAAAATCTGGTAGATATTAGTCTTATCAGACAGGTCCTTTGTGTATCTAAGTAAAGAACTGAATAACAGGTATGGATTTGAAGGTATTCATGGCTATCATTTGACATTTTAAAAAGGTCTCAAAGTTGTCTTCATTGAGGTACATGGAAAAAAAACTTATGTTTCTTGTCAAAGGACTCAGGTTTAGATCATGCCTCTGATGTTTATATCCTGTGTAATACTGAGAAAGTTACTTACTTTTCTGCTTCCTAATTTTCTCATTTGTGAAAATGAGAATAGAAGGTCTCTGAAGTTCTTTCCAACTCTAGATCTCTGATCATCTAATAAACCACTTGTGTAACATTAGGAAGGTTAATGATTTTGATTTTGAAAACCTGGATGGAATGATGCTGATTTTGGGAATCAGCTGAAACTTGTGATGAGTCTGAGGGCCAGCTGGAGTTGCTCAGGAGTTGCAGAGGATTTCTGAGGGCCAGCCAGAGCTGCTGAAATCTGAGGAAGCATGATTGTGATGCTGGTATGTTTCTGAACTTTTTTTGTGGCTTTGTTAAGCCTTGACTTCCTGGGAACAGAGACTGGGAAGGATTTGAGATGGACTGGACACTGTGAGTTCCAATGTAGAGCAGGAAGTGCACAGAGAGCTGGACAAGGACCTGGGAGGTGTCTGCCTTTGAACCCAAGTGACAGTTTGGTGAAGCCAGGTAGGATCTGGGACCATGGAATGGGATCCAGGGAGTCCAAGAGACCACCCCGAGTCAAGCTGAAAGAAGACTTTACTTGGATACTGTGTACACCTAGGGGTGGAGAGTCTGCATAGTTTCTAATGATTGATTAGTGAATAATGAAGGATGATTGATTGACTAAATGATTGTATTTAGTGATTGATGACTGAATAAGTAATTGATTTGTAACCTGGTATGCCACATAAGTGGAACACTTTGACTATTGTACTTTGTGATTGAATGAAGGATTTTGTGAATGCTTGAGTTACTAAATGATTGTTTTTTGTTCAAAACTTTAAGTTCAAAACTTTCCACTGTAGTGGAAACTATGTGGCCATTTTCTGTAATATGTTGTTGTGAATGCTATATTTTGGTTTTCTGTGACAAGTTATAACATTGTGAATGCTGTACAATGATTTACTGAGAATGTTCTCCTCTGATTTGTTCTGGAATAGAGTGTTCACTATACTGTGTAATCCGAACCTTAAAAGCTGTTCACAGTAGCATTCTTCTGGAAAGCTGCTAGTGCTTGGCTTTATACCAGCAAAGATCTCCATCCTTAAAATTTCCATTACTTATGCCCTTGATAATCATAGTTAGAACTCCACCCTTGTTAGTGACTAATTGTGTGTCCATGGAAAAATCATTTAATATCTCTGAGGTTTACGGTCTTTATCTTTATTAATGGGAAAACTAGTACTTATTGTAATTACCTCATGGGTTATCCTGAGACTCAAATTAGCTTTTGTATGTTAGGAGGTTTGTAAATTTTAAAGGGCTATATAAATATCAAGTACCACTATTCTCCCACATTATAAGACAGGATATTTTGTCCTCAATCAATGCCTTAAAACTCCTGGGATGAAGAGTTACTAGCCTGTTCTCTGTTCATTATGTTTGTGCCTGTAAGGATGGCAGGATTCTGATTTAAGGACTAAGCTATTCAATTGACCAAGGTTTGCTAACTACTGAGGGGAAGTGATGACAGTTGAGTCTTTACACCATGGTCTATGAGTAAAGTCTTTATCTTGGTGCTCATGCATAGGAGTATAGGAAACAATTGGGACACTAAAATATCCTTACAAGACAAAACTAAAAATCCCAGGTAAGGAATGACAGGCAGTTCTAAGTACATGAGTTGACAAAGAGAAAGGATAGATTGTCCCCTTTCCAATGATTCATCAGTGGACTAGATAATGAGCCTGGAGGCAGGAACACAAATCAAAGGCCATTTCCAGCCACAGGATTCTATGATCCTAAAAGGGATAAATTGCGAGTCTTTGAAGGGAATAAATATCAGGTAGGAGACAAAGAATTAGGCCCTCCTTCTACCCTTCCAGTGCAACAAATAGCTGTAGGGTTAGGACTAGGGGTTATATAAGTTTGGATTACCCTCTATCCCCAGGCCATGTGATGGTAGCCTATAGCACTACCACTTATCTCTTTGAAACATGTATATCTCCATTTCTGGAAGAAATATGATTAAACCCTGTATTCACAAAGGTATTGCCAGATCTTTATCTGTGAAATGACTTTTTTTCTTTCATTCTTTTTTTTTAAACCCATCCATTCCTTTTTATTATCTTCTTTGCTTTTATGTTACAGATTCTATGGATCTTGTTTTCTGCTCTCTTACATGAGAAATAATTTTTCTAATCTGTTTTAAATAAAAGAAACATCATAAAAATTATAGATTTTTTAGAATGTGAAGCAATGACTCAGAATAAGAAGAGTTATGGCTTTTAAGATCCATCATTCTGCCCTTTTCAAGAGAGACAAGAGTAGTTGAAAAACACCATTAAGTTAAAAAAAATAATTCATTGAATGTGAAATACTAAGTAACTATAAATACATTTACAGTTGTTAGTCTAAGTGAAAACTATCATAACGAGGTGCTTTTAAAAATCATTTCCAACCTTCCTAACTGAAACTAACAAAAACAGCTGGCTCCCACATATTTAACAATGATTTAGCCTTGGGCAAATAGCAGTGTATGAAAAGAGTGATAAAAATTAATTTTGCTCCATTCACAACAGGAGGGGGAAGTCAGACCTGATATGTTTTCATCATACAAACCTTAGTTTTTTTTTTTCATTTCTATTCACAGTATTTTATTTTATCTTCAGATATACATGCATATTATATGGGTATATGTATATATATATTGTTGCTTCATTTTTGAAAAATGATAACATGCCATTGTAATTAATTCCTATCTAGAGAAATCATTATTCCTTGCCAAGGTACTACCTCTATAATGAGAAATCAGTAGAAGTTTACTTCCCTGGTTTATAATAATAGGCGTAATATACATTTCTTGATTCTTTAGTATATATGTAAATAAATAGAAATATCAATCCATTAAAATACAGATACATTTCTATGTGTATATAAGGAAAACTATTTTTCTTTTTCATTCAAAGATAAGACATATTTGCCCTTGTAGAACAGGAAGGAACAAGTTTATTTTTCTTTAAGTGGAATTTTATATGAAAATTTATATCTTCACTAAGACCATAGTGAAGAGGTTTACCCAAAGAGGGTTAGAGTTGCCTGAGACCCGAAAATACCAACATGCTGGGTCCTGCCAAAAGAATTCCACTCAAGTCTTCTCAGCCAAAGAAAAGTAAAGTTTATTGAAAGTTCATTAAAGGTTCACCATATGGGGTAGACTCTCAAGGAGCCAGTCTATGCTAGATCATTCTATGGTGCTCTCACACAGATGGAAGGAAGATGGGGTTCTTATATATAGAGGAATCCAGGGGTGGTCTAGAGGAGGAGTTTTGGGAGGGTCTTCAGGAGGAGTCAATGAGGTCAATGCAAGAGTGGATTGATATTTTGATAGGCTCCAGGGTGGGAAGCAGATGGATAATAAAGGCCAGGCTAGTAACAGAGGTTTGGGCCCAGCCACAATGAAATACTTATGGCTTCTTCAAATGCCTCATCAAGTGGGAAGATGCAATCAGACTTCAAGGGGTTTCCCAGAGCCTGTACCTCAAAGATTCAAGGAGAGCTCAAGGGGGCTCACAGAGCCTACACCTCATCAATAGATTATTTCTTATGAAACTGGAAATGAGTGTTTCCCTTTCCGCTCCAATCCTCAACAACTTTAGCCTTCTGTTATTCTTTAAATGTAATACTATAAAGTTCGGGAAAATGTAGACAGAAATTTCTTAATTCTGATTTTTTCCCCCAATAACCACAAGACTAAATGTACACAGGACATAGCCTATTTGACTGTAAGCTCCTAAAAGACAAGGATTTAATCATTTCAGATTTATGTTCCTGGGCTCTCATATAAAATAGATGTTTGTTGAACTGAACTGAATGCTAATAAATCTAAGATCTTAGCAAGATAATCTCAGCATCATTGCACATGTTTATGAAAGAAGAAAAAAGCTACTCCTTTCTTTCCTGGGAAGAAGGACCAAACCCTGTGCTCCTCCATAGGGGGAGAACCTCAATTATAAGATGTAAAAGAGGATATGGTAAAGATAGTTCTCCATTTCTGTAAGAGTCAAAAAATTTAGGCTTAAATGATCAGTTCAGTCCTTAATTTATTGTGTAAATTTAGGTAATTATTTTAGATTCTCTAATCCTAATTTTACTCATTTCTGAAGGGAGATAATTGCCCTACCTACCTCACATGGCTGTTTTAAGAATAAAATTATATAATGAATATAAAGTTACTTTAAGCTAAAAGGAACTATACACATATTACATATTGTTTTCATTGATTACAATTATTATGTTTAGGGAATTTTCAAAGCAGAGCACATACATGTAGAGTTGAAGGGGTAGCAAAGGAAATGTATATGACCTGAAAATCTGGGGAAGAGGTTATATAGATATTTCTAAGGGATCATATGATTAGATCTGGAAGGAACCCTGGAGGGCATGTAGAACATCACCCTCATTTTGTTAATACCAGGTCCTACAGAGCCATCTATTAGGGGGTACTAGTCACTACTTCCCTCCAATGTTCTACTATCTCCTCCATCCACTTAGAAGAAGGCACAGATCGAGGTTTGGTCCAACTCACTCTGTAGCATCTGATGAAGACTATGCATTTCACTGATCATTTGCAACCCAAGATATCTCTAGTTCTCCTTTTCCTCTCCTTATTCCCTGTAATAATTAATCAAAGGTTATTTAGGAGAAAACTGCTCCCAGCACCTTCTCATTTCCCTCACCTGTATCTCCCTCAATTCTACCGTATCCATTTCCAAAATCAATCCTGTTCATCTCTTTTAGGCTTCTGGACTTCTTTCTCTCAGACTCTTTCTAACTATTAGCTCATCCTGAGATCTGGCTTGGTGGTGATAACATTGCATCTCTGTCTATCCTTTCCCAAACTGACTTTATCTTATTTCACATTCCAACCTCCACAGCTCTCTCTCTCACATGTACAAACACCGGTCAGAGAGAGAGAGAGAGAGAGAGAGAGGGAGAGAGAGAGAGAGAGAGAAAGAAAATGCTGCATTCTCTTCTATCAGTTCTAGACTCTAATTACTTTAGTCACTTAAGATCCTTTCCTCCTTTAAGTCAATCAAGTTTCAATAGAGATTTGCACTAAAATCAGAATCAATAGAGTTGTATCATACCTATTCTTTAATATCTATGTAGATGTTCTATCAAACTGTATAGCCTCTTCTTCAGTTTCCTTAAGTTCTATAACCTAACCATCCACTCCACCTTAGCCACACAAAGAGAAGGTCTTTATCTTTACCCACCATTATTCCATTTCTCTAATTAGAAAGTTTGGCATTCCCATATCTGACTATAACCTCCTACCATTCCACTTGTCTCGCCACACTTTATGCCCTTTACCTCTCTTCTTCATTTTCATTGAGATCTCCAATTCTTCCAATGCTCAGAATTTTCTCAGGTCTCTGCTCTGACTTTACTTACTTCTCTCTCCCAACTCCCCTCCAGAGTATATAATTTTAACTAAACACTGTCCTCTGCCCTTGAATCCCTTGCCCATTTCTTTTATCATGATTTTTCTCTTGCCAAACATCAAACCTGTTTTATTCCTTAGAAGCCTCCTCAGCTTCTATTCACTGTCGCTAAATAAATCTAGAAGAAATCTCACAATCATCTGCAAGTCAACATTAGGCAGCTGAGTTTTCACTCTGCAATAGATTCCCTGTATCATTCCCCAGGAAAGCTATTTCAAATTGTCTCTCAGCTGTCTGCTGAGGACCTGATTTCTTGGAAAAAATGAAGCTATTTTGACATGAACTTCCTTAAAAATGATGGGGTGATGGGACCTGGACCCCTAAAAAGAAAAGACTATGTCTTTGAAAGCAACCCAGTCCCTGACTTTTCCAATACATTTCAGCAGCTCAGATCAATGACCTATACCCAAGGCAACTGGCCTACCCCAGCCCTAGTAGATCAGCTAATTAGCTTACTTGACATACCTTTCACTGTTTCACTAGGCCCACCCCAGACTACTTGCATATTCTAAACACTTTTTAATCCCATCTAGATTACCTAATTAGCCTACTTGATATTCCTTTCACTGCAGCTACTAGGCCCAGGCCAGACTACTTAATCCCATCCAGATCCTCTCACTGCCCCTTTTTGTATAAAAACATCAGTCTCACTCCTATTAAGTTGCAGATTTACTAGGAACTCTGCCATCTTCTATTGGCATTACAACAAAATTTGAGTGCATGAATTCATTCCAGGAAGACATCCTGTACCCTGAGATTTCAGGGTTCCCAACAACCCCAAACTGCATAAAAGCCACTTGACCTCATTTTCCTATCTCTTATTTCCCCCCACTTGTTGACAAAGCACTGGGCCTTCTTGACAACAATAACCCCTCTATATGTTGTGTGTCCCATCCCCTCCTGTTTTTTTTTTCTAGCAGATCATCCTTAGCCAATCTCCCTCTCTTTCAAATATTCAGCCTCTCCCTATCAACTGGTCCCTTTCTTATTTCCTTCAAACATATACAAGTCTCCACCCTTATTAAGCAACAACAAAACCTTCTGTAGATCATGCCACCTCCTCAGACTACTGTCCTACATCACTTTTCTTTATCTTCCAAACTCCTTTAAAAAAGTGGTATATGCTCACTGCCTCCACTCTTCTTGTCTCTTCAACCCTTTGCCAGCTGGCTTTCTACTAGTCAACTAAAACTGCTGACTCTAGTTACCAATCATCCTTAAATTGTCAAATGTGATAGTATTTTCTCAGTTCTGACCTTTTCCACCCTCTGTGCATCATTTGACACTTAACTACTATGTTCTCCTAATACTCTACAGTCTCTGGGATTTGATGACACTACATTCTCCTGGTATAGCTGCTACCTGTCTAATTGCTCCTTGTTAATCTCCTTTACAAGGTAATTATTCTTTTTGTGACCCCTTTTTCTTTGGGAGTTCCTCAAGGTTCTGTCCTAGGCCCTCTTCTTTTTATACATTATTTATCTGTAACTTATCAGAACCCATGCATTTAATTTTTAAAATGTTTCTTTAGCATTTTATTTTCCCAAGTTGCACATAAAAACAATTTTAACATTCATTTTTAAAAGTTTAAGTTCCAAATTCTCTCCCTTTCTTCCCTCCTCCCCCATTGAAAAGGCAAGCTAGTTGATATAGATAATACTTGTGTAGTCATGCAAAATACTTTCATGATAATCATGTTGTGAAAGACTAATTGTATTTCCATCCATCCTATCCTACCCCCTGCTTATTCCATTCTCTCTCTTCTTTTATCCTGTCCATTCTTAAAAGAGTTTTGTTTCTGAGTACCCCCTCCCTCAATCTGCCCTCCCTTCATAGATTTTTATATCCAATCAGGTGTGTATGTTATTCCTTCTTTGAACCAATTCTGATGAGAGTGAGTTTCACTCATTCCCTCTCACTTTTCTCTTCCCCTCTAATATGAAAGCTTTTTCTTGCCTCTTTTATGTGAGATAATTTACCCCATACTACCTCTCCCTTTCTCCTTCTCCCGGCACATTCCTCTCTCACTCTTTAATTTTGTTTTTTTAGATATCATCCCATCGTATTCAACTCATACTTGTGCCCTATGTCTATATATGCTTTCTAACTACCCTAATAATGAGAAAGGTCTTATGAGTTACAAATATCATCTTTCCATGTTGGAATGTAAACAGTTTAACTTTAATAAGTCCCTTAAGACTGCTCTTTCCTGTTTACCTTTTCTTGCTACTCTTGAGTCCTGTATTTGAAAGTCAAATTTTCTATTCAGCTCTGTTTTTTTCTCAAGAGTGCATGAAATTCTCTCTCTCATTGAATGTCCATTTTTTTCCCCTCATGTTTTCTGACTCAGTTTTTCTGGGTAGGTGAGTCTTGATTACAGTCCTAGCTCCTTTGCCCTCTGCAATAGCATATTTGAGCCCTCCAATCTTTTAATGTAAAAGTGTCTAAATCTTGTGTTATAGTGATTTTTACTCCATGACACTTGAATTTTTTCTTTCTGGTTGTTTGCAGTATTTTTTCCTTGACCTGGGAGCTCTAGATTTTGGCTATGTATTCCTAAGAGTTTTCCTTTTGGGATCTTTTTTGGGAGGTGATTGGTGAATTCTTTCAATTTCTATTTTACTTTATGGTTCTAGAATATCAGGGCAAGTTTCTTCGACAATTTCTTGAAAGATGATGTCTAGGCTATTTTTTTCATCGTAGCTTTAAAGTAGTTCAATAATTTTAAAATTATATTTCCTGGCTCTCTTTTCACGGTCAGTTGTTTTTTCCAATGATATACATCACAGTATTTTCTATTTTTCATTCTTTTAGTTTTATTTTATACTTTCTTGATTTCTCATAAAATCATCAGCTTCCATTTACCCCATTCTAATTTTTAAGGAATTGTTTCCTTCAGTGAGCTTTTAGAGTTCCTTTTCCATTTGGCTGGTTTGATTTTTAAGGCATTCTTCTCCTCATTAACTTTTTGGACCTCGTTTGCCATTTGACCTACTCTATTTTTTTAAAAGTATTTCCTTCAGTATTTTTTCCGGTCTCCTTTACCAAGCTGTTGACTCATTTTTCATGATTTCCTTGTTTCACTATCATTTTTCTCCCCATTTTTCCCCCTCTACTTCTCTTATTTGATTTTCAAAATCCTTTTTGAGCTTCTCCATGGGGTGAAACCAATTCATATTTTTCTTGGAGGCTTTTAGACATAGGAGCTTTGTCTTGTTGTCATCTGAGTGTGGATTTTGATCTTCCTTGTTACCTTAGAATTTGTTTTCCCCACTGTTTGCTCTTTTTCCTAGTCTATTACTTGGCTTTTCAAACTCTTTGTTAAGATAGGTTTCTGCTTCCAGTGTGGAGGGTGAACTGTCCCAAGTTTCAGCAGTTTTGTGCTGCTGTTTTCAGATACTTCTAGGGAACTGTAAGTTTTCAGTTCTACCAAGGTGGCATGATCTAAGGAGGGGAGTTTAATCTTCTCTTGGTTTGTGCTCTGGTCTATGAGCGACCACAAGAACTTTTTTCTGACCTATAATTGTGAGGAGTGTCCTCTCTCCACTGCTGCCACAAAGTCTACTATGCTAGTCCTCCTCCTCGCCCTAGAACTGCGACCCAGGACTGAGACCCAGATACAAATATGGGCAAAGCAACAGAGACCTACCTCAGTGCTAGCAAAGAGACCCCTGTGTTCTTCTGACCAGTTGTTCAATCCTCTTATAGTCTGTGAGCTGAGAGCTCTAGAAGTAGCTGCTGCTGCTACCACTGCCACTGTCACTGGTGATTCAGTCAGTCCTAAGATCTGCTTATGGTTTGCTGGAGCTGGGGCTGTGCTGGCATTGCCCAAGCTGGACTGTGCTCCTCTCTTACCTAGGAATTTTCTGCTGAGTTTCTAAGTTGTCTTCGGCATCTGTGGGCTGAGAAGTCTGGAAACTGTCACTGCTGCCAGTGATTCAGTCCTCTGAGACCTGCTCTGCATTTGCTGGGGCCCAGTCTACACTCATGAGGCTTGCAGTGTACCATGTTCTTCTCTCAGCCTGGTGCAACAGACCTTTCCTGTCAACCTTCCAAGTTGTCTTGGGCTGGAAATTTGTTCTACTCTGTCTTTTTGTGGGTTCTGCTGCTCTAGTATTTATTAAGAGTCATTTTACAAAGGTATTTGGGGGGGAGGTAGGGGAGAGCTCAGGCAAGTCCCTGACTTTAGTCCAACATCTGGGCTCTGCCCAGATCTGTGCATTAAATTATCACATCTACACATATAATTACAACCCCTATTGTGAGCTTCATTTCCATTTCAAAAAATTGCTTGATCAACATTTCAAACTAGATGACCCACAAAAACACGTCTCTGATATGGAACTCATTTCCTCCTTAAAGACTCCTGTCTTCCAAATTTCCCCATTTCTGTGAAAAGCACCATCATCGTTTCTCAGATTTGTAATCTCAGAACTGTTCACAGCTAATAATTTACAAAATTCTCACTTTGCAACATCTATCCCATCTATTCCTTACTTTGTATTGAGACAGCTATCATCTTTATGGGGTACCTCTCTCTAGATTACTGTAATGCCCTACCAACTGGAATCCCTGTCACAAATATCCCACCACTTTAGCTTATCTAATCACAACTCCCCAACATGATTTTCCTTGAGTACAAATCTGACTATGCAATCCACTCACTCAACTAATCATTTCCGGGATGAAATATAAACTCTTCTGTTTTTGTTTTCAAATCCCTGCACAACCTAGCTCCATTCTATCTTTCTTGACTCCCTGGACATTTACTCTAACACCTGTGATCAAGTCAGTCTAACGTTGTTTTTTTCCTCACATATGACATTTCATCTTTCATGTTTTTTTTTTTCTTTGCACTGGCTATCTCACATTCCTGGAATGCACTCCTCCGGATCTAACTTGAGTCTTTTTTCTTTAAGATGCAAATCAGGCACCATCTTTTGCTCAAAACCTTTCCTGCTCCACCAAATTACTAGAGCCCTCCCCTCCCAAAATTGTTTTGTATCTGACGTTATTTTTATTTTCTCTGTCTGCCTTTCTATCATCTATCTGTCCACCCATCTATCTATCTATCTATCATCTATCTTTATCTATTTATTTGTCTACTTGCACTTTCCCCCAATAAAATACATGTTCAATTTGAATAGAGATTTTTCATTGTTTTGTACTTGAATCCCCACAACTTAGCACAGAGCCTAGCACAGGGTATGTACATCCTGAACATTTGTTGTTTAATTGGCTGACTGATAAACAAAGGGCTGGTGAAATTAAGTGACTCGTACTAAATCATAAGATAGTAAAAATTAGAGGCAGGGTTAATTTTAACCCATCTTCCTGATTCTGAATCCAGTGCCCTATTTATTATGCCAAGAATTTTATCTTGTTTAGACCCTTTTGGTAGATTGGTGACAACTATGGAATCTTCTTAGACTATTTTTAGTGCATACAAGAAAATTTAAATGATTACTAAGAAAATCAAAGGTTAGGAAAATAAAAATATTTTAAAAAACTATTCAATTTCACACACCTACTGAAATCTATCTACAGACCTACTGGTAGTACATGGAGAACAGATTAAGAATAGCTGAATTATGTCATTATTGAGATAGTACTATCAATTAATAGGATTTTGGTATTGATTACATAGGGGGTGGGGGAAGAAGAATGGAGAACTACTTGGAGGTTGTAAATGTGAGTAGCCAGAAGGTCAATGATACTATTAATGGAAATAGGAAACCTAAAAATAGGTTTCATCTTTTGAAATCCCTCCGGTCCTTCAAAATACAACTTTATATAGACAGATAGACATATAGATAGACAGAAATATAGATAGACAGACAGACATATAGATAGACAGAAATATAGATAGACAGACAGACATATAGATAGATAGATAGATAGATAGATAGATAGATAGATAGATAGATAGATAGATAGATAGATAGATAGATGGATGGATAGGTGGATAGATAGATGGATGGATAGGTGGATAGATAGATGGATGGATAGGTGGATAGATAGATAGATAGATAGATAGATAGATAGATAGATAGATAGACAGACAGATAGATAGACAGATAGATAGATACATACACAGATAGATGACAGGCATTTAAAATTCAACTGAATTACAGTAAAATAAATAAATGGAACTATATATTTAAGGCTTTAAACAACTTACAGATCATTTAGTGTAACCTACTCCCTTTAGAGCTAGGCAAATAATAGACCAGAGAAGGTGAGATGCCTTAACCAAGGTCACATAGCAGAGACTGGATTCAAACACAGGTCTTCTGATTTCAAATTCAGTGCTCTTTCTACTATATTATATACATTGAATCAACTTAATTGCCAAGAAGAATCATTAAAATAAAAAAAAATAGAGTTAACCGCCTGTGGAAAGGAGAAAAAAGTATTTTTTCTTCTTCTACTGTTTTAATATATGTGTATATTTGTGTGTCCCAATGTAACAATTATGATTATCTAGCCACAAGTACAAATAAGTGACTGGAAAACCCAAGTACAAAGAAGAAAGGGAATGAAAGGAAGCAGAAGGATAATAATAAATCCTCTTTTAAAAAAATCAGACAGTCACAGCTTCTGGTGATGATGAAGAAAAGCTGCTTCCAAAATGTGTCATGTAATGTCTATAATGATCTGATCCTTTCATCATCAAAATAGAAACACATAATACCACCATTTTGAAAGAAAGATTTAAAAAAAAGGAGCATACAGTAGCATTGGTATGACACTATCTGATTCATGCTTTTGTAAAGAACACAACTTGTGGCCTAAACTAATAATGAATTGTATCCATCAATAAATTGTTCAATGGGATGTACTGAAATTGAAGTATAGAAATTAGTAGCATAGATTGGGTGTTTATAAATTGTTTGCAGCTATGTTGGTCTATTTGAACAATGAAAAAAATCAAAGTATCAGTTGAATTGGATATTCTCATTATTAAGACCAAAAAATTTAAAGTTACAAAAATAATATTGTAGAATTGAATTTCTATGTTCATTCCTTTAATGTTCTTCTTCATTTATGCTTCTTGGAATACCCATCTCCCTTCCAGGCTCAGCTTGGGTACGAATTATTATACAAAATATTTTCTAATACCCTCTATTTGTTAGTGTTTTCTCCTACCAAAATTAACTTGTGTTTATTTTGTATATACTTTTAATCTGTTGAGCTGTGCATATAGAATATAAGCTTCTTGAGGGGAAAGATTGTCATCTCTGCTTTTGTATGAAGAGGTCTCACATATCGTGTTATATATATAGTAGTAGTCATTGAATGTTTGCTGAATTTTACAGAAAAGAAAGTTTCTTTCATGACTCATGAGATTTCGCATGTAGAGCAGAACAAGAAGAATCTATCTGCATGATTGTGACAAAAGAAGTCTTTAACTTTTTTATGCTGATCAGGATCAAATTCAGTCAATCACTAAACAAACATTTATTAAGTTCCTACACTGTGCAAACTATAAATACTAATTAAGTTGGCTAATTGGTTGGCTACATTTTAGGCAGAATTCTTCTTTAGGTATAGGTTGGACTGGATGGCCTCTGGGGTTCCTTCCAGTTCTGAGATACTGTGATTCTATAGCATCAAACAATTTGTCCTCGACAATGGTCATGTCCTTCTTTGTCTATCTTCTTGTTCCAGAAATAACTTCAAAAACGTCTTCTTTGAATAGTCCTTGATATTTTTCTTAAGCCTCAGCTCATTCTAGGCTTTAGCCTACACAATACTTACCATACAGTTAAGTACCATTCTTTTGAATTTGTCCTTGGTGATATGAACTTCCTTTTTATCTTTTGTATATAAATCCTCTTCAAATTGTTGCTTAACAGACAGCTGACATAGCCATATTGTTTTCTTTAGATATCTCACCTTTTTCTCCTTTCATTTGCAATTGTATTGTTATAATTTCTTTTCCTTTTGAAAGTCTTCCACCCATACTGCTTGTCTTACCTTCTTTTTTTATAGTCTGTAGATGTGAGATCATACTTATTTCTTCCTTAAACTTTTTGAAATCTCCTTTGCTAAAATCTAGGATATTTTCAGTGAGGATATACCTTGTAGGAAAATATGAATGAAATTGCAATGTTTTATCAATAATTTTGAGTATATTACTTATATTTGTAAACTCTAAAATACAGTTTTAGGGGCGGCAAATCCAATCAATATATATGTCTGCAATCTCTCCCTTAATGCAAGGCAGTGTAGATGACTGCAGGAAAGCACAAGTCATGTGACTGTCATAAAAAGCCAAATTTTGGAGGATCAGATGCACATTGGATTTTTTCTTCTTTTTTAATGAATAAATGAAAGAGGGACCAAGCATTTATTAAATACTTTGTACCTGCTGAGAGCTGTGCTAAGTGCTGGGGAATACAAATAGGAACTCAAAACAATTCGAACTCATAAGAAGTTTACATTCTAATGATGGAGTCAACAAACATAGGGGAGTTGTATCTGGGAAAAGATAATTTTGGTTTAGAAAAGTACACAAAAGAAAAGCCATGTAGTAGAATGATATCTCCTTTCCAGAATCAATGATAGCTATGATTTGAGTAGATAAAAGAGCAAGAGAGTTTATGGTTGGATGCTGAAAGAATTTAACCCTTCAAGACCTAGTTTTTCATGAGGAGCAAGTAGTGGCAAGCTGAAGAGAAGAAAATGACAATGGAATACAGTGAAACATGACTAGAGTTGTCCTAGATATAATGGGCTGTATGGGCCATTCACCAATGAGAGCAGTCTAGGCCCAGAGAAGAAGAGTTCCAGAGCTGACAAGGTTATCCTATGAGATAAATAAATATACACTAAAATTCTTTGTATAACATCTTTACTTGATACTTTTGTTTTACTTGAGTCAGCTCATTTTTTTTATTAAGGCAAGTCATATCACCGAATTTTAAAACTAGAAGGGACTTTAAAAGGTTGACATGTCTATTGGTTTTTCCTTACATGATAAATTTGTGTCATATTTGGAACTTCGCCCCACTATTGACTAGAATTGTTAGTTTTCCTAAGTTTTGATATAGTATCAATAACTACTGATACACCTGAAATGACCACTGGAGCACATCTAGTTCAAATATTATCTATAGGACATATATACTCAGCTCTAACTTTTCTTTTGAATTTCATCCATTATTATCAATTGCTTTCAGGACACCTACCTGGTTTCCCATTGCCATCTTAAACTCAGCATAACCAAAATGTTGAATCTATCCCTCCAAATTCTTTTCTTTCTATTTTGAGAACCACAACACTTCCAGTCATCCATGGTTAAAGTCTTTCTTGAGGCTCCTTCCACCCTTACTTCCCTTACCCACTTAATTGCCAAATCTTAATGATACAAGTTCTATAAGATTAGTCATTTTTTTTATTAAGGCAAGTCATATCACCGAATTTTAAAACTAGAAGGGACTTTAAAAGGTTGACATGTCTATTGGTTTTTCCTTACATGATAAACTGCTCTCTTTTATCCATTGCATAGCTACTACCTTAGATTAAACCCTTATCCCCTCTCACCTGGATTGATATAATTAATCTCCATACTGAAGTCACTGTTTCTAGTCTCTCCTCATTAATACATTTCCACAAAACAGCTTTCTGACTTCAATAAATCAACTATTACCATTCTTGTTACAAAATGTACAGTTACTTCCCTCATTGCTGGTATATAAAGCACAAAGTCCTCAGCATGGCTCTTAATATATTCAATGATCTGTTTCCAATCTACCTTTCTAGACAGATTCCATATCAATCTCCATCATACACTATATGTTCCAGACAAATGAGACTCCTAGATGTTTCTGAATTTAGCTTTGTGAACATTGCCTCAGGACATCCTCTGAACACACTCCTCTATCTTTACCTTTCAGCATTTTTGTATTCTTTTAAGACTGTGAAATGGCTATCCTATATTGTTAAACAATTCATAACCAATATTCTGCATTATTTATCTTTACTTTTTCTCTATTCTAGAATTTTATTCTTTGATTTGCGACCTTTACACTTATTTAACCTTCTTTAGTCTCTGTATTCCTCATTGGTTTAAAGCTGCTAATAAAGTCCCTATTTGGGGTTCCCTCTTAAAAGAGAAAGTCCTTCATTGTTTTTATTCTTTTTCTTCATTTCTTTTTCTTTTTTTAATTTTAGACAAATATTAAAACTAAAATATATGGGGTGGAGCCAAGATGGCGGCATAGAAGCAGCAAAGCACCCCAGCTCCTACACAAATGCGCTAAAAATCTCATAAAATGGGACTCTAAACAGATTTTCAAGCTCCAAAACTCTCCAAAAGACAGAAAGCACATCTGTTGCTACAGGTAGCACAGCAGGCGGGCTCTTCGCAGCAGTCTGGGACCCGTGGCCAAAACCCTGGCCAGCTCAGGCCCTGGGGCATCAGGCAGGGAGCCGCGTCTATAGGAGAGCAGATCTGCTACACTGGAGGCACAGTTAACCCATTTATCAGGCCAGAAGAAAAAAAGGCTAAGAGAAAGGTCAGTGGATTTTGCTAACTGGGGAGGAGAAGAGTGGGTCTGGCCAAACTGGTCCCAGGGCAAGGAAGCAGTGGGAGGCAGCTGTACCAGCAGGAACGGCTGAGAGCTGCAGCGGCCCCCACTGGACTGCTTCAGAGCCCTTGGCCTGCAGATAGCAGTGGGGCTGAAGCGATCCATCAGGGCCAAGGGCTCTTGCGTTGAGCGGCCTGGATCTGGATCGGGGTCTTGAGTGGTGGTCCTGGGGTGCGCT
>CM053601.1:114130620-114155453 GCA_028646575.1 Pseudocheirus occidentalis | reverse complement strand
TCACAAAATATAACAAGCTCTCTACATGAGAAATATAGTCAGAGCATTTATTCAAGTACCAGAAGACTGAGTCCCAAAACCAGAAAGTCAAAGCCAACACGGTAGTTATGAAGTTGGCACATGTAGTTAAAGTAGTAAATACCCACATTCTCAAGCCTTCAAAACAGGACAGGCAACCTCAGGCAAAGGTCCTCCTCTCCTCACTCATGGCAACTGCTCAGCATCCAGGCAGCCTTGTGCCTAGCAGCTCTGGCCCCTCTGCAGTTCTCATCCCTGGCAGTCCTCAGCAAGAGTCCTTAGCAGAGATTCTGACTGGCTTAAAGAAAAAGGAGTTTGCGCCACTGCCACCACTGCTGCTGCTGCTGCTTCCAGTCACCAGTATGGATGGTAACTTGGTTCCAGCATTCTCTTGCTCCACCCTTTCCTGCTACATCAGCAAGTTTAAGGGACATGGAAGATCTTTAAATCTCAGTATCATTACACTTTGTCACCTGCTTTCTTCCCATTTTGAGGCAGGACTTTAGCCATGCCCTTCCTCTGGGGTTCTTAAGACTTTACTGCTTAAAATTTTCTTTTGGGGCAATAATTACTGTGTTTTCCAGTCAGGGTGGGTTGGAGCAGCTGGAGTTCACTCTGCCATCTTGCTCTCTAAAAGTTCAGATAGGGTTTTTTTTTTAATTTCCAGGCTGTGGATGGGTAATCCTAGAAGAAGTTGCTGCCCCTGCCATGGGCCCTGCCTTTGTCTCTTACCCAGCTCTGTCCCATCCCCACCCTGTGGTGATAGGCCTGGGAATGGCCCTTGTGATTGGTGGATCAGCAGGTCTCATCAGGGAGCCTCTTGGAGCATCAGGTACTGTCTCGGGAGGCACTGTGCTGCCCCATACTTTTTTTAATCTTCTCTTTCCTATTGGGTAAAATGAATTTTTATACCTAACTGAGTGTGTTGGATATTCTCTCTCTTTTATCCAATCCTGATGAGAACAAACTTCAATCATTGCCTCTTCCATTATAAAAGCTTTTCCTTGCTTGTCTCTTTTATGTGAGAAAAATTTTCCCATTCTACTTCTCTTTTCCTACTTCTCCCAGTGCAGCCCTTTTTCTTACCTATATATTTTCTTTTCTTTTTGGAGATCATCCCAACATAATTGACTCAAACCCATGCCTTCTATCTACGTAGACTCCTTTTAACTGTTCTAATAATAAAGTTCTTAAGAATTACATGTATCATCATCCTATATTGTAATGTAAACAGTTTAACTTTTATGGGTGTCTTATGATTAATCTTTTAAGTTTACCTTTTTTCTGCTTCTCTTGAGTCTTCTGTTTGAATATCAGATTTTTCAACTCTAGTCTTTTCAATAGGAATCCTTGGAAGTCCTCTATTTCATTAAATGTCAATTCCTTCCTCTCTCCCCCCCCCTCCCACAAAAGATTATACTTAGTTTTGATAGATGGGTTTTAATTCTTGGTTTTAATCCCAGTTCCCTTGCTTTTTAGAATTTCATATTCTGAGCTCACTTAGATGCAGGGAGAAGGAGGCATTGTGCTAAGCTTCAGACCTTTCCATGCTGCTCTTTTCAGAATTAGTTCTGGGGATCTGCAAGTTTTTGGTGTTTCCAAAGTGTTGTTACCCTGAAAGAGGTATGGTCACTACTTTATTGGTCTGTGCTCTGGTCTTTACTCAGGAAGGACTCCTGCTCCCCTGCACTTGTAAATGTTAGTGCTTCACTTGACCCTGGAACTGCAGCTAGAGCCCCTATACCTTTGTGACTGATTATAAGTGCTCTTCTCTGCCCTGGAACTGCTTATGGGCAATATAGTTGTCAATCAGCACCAAAGTATTCAGTGTCCCCTGTAATCTCTTTTTGACCAATTGACCAATCCTTTTATTGTCTCTGGGCTGAGAGTTCCTGAACTTGCTGTTCCTACAAGGTCAACTGCTTCTGTTGTTTCCATCCTCTGGGCCAGAACCCGCTACAGGGTTACAGACTGCTTTTGCAGATCTCCTAAGTTGTCTTAGACTAGAAAAATGCCCCCTTATTACCTTTTGTTGGCTCTGCTACTCCAAAATTCTTTGAGTAATTAAGATTTAGAGAGGTTAAATAACATGTTTAATAAAATGTTATCAGTAGAAGAGCCAGGGTATGAACTAAGGACCTCTTAAAAAAATCCTACATACTTTCCACATCACTCTGCTTCCTATGGGAAACCTGGGTTCAGTTTTTGACTTACCACCAGTGAGCCACATGACCTCTGGTTAATTCATTTAGTCATCTCAAAGCTCAGTTTTCACTTTTATAAAAGTAAGAAGATTGGATTAGATAAACTTTAAAGTCCTTCCCAGCTCAAACATCCAGTGATTCTGTAATGAAGAACAATAGTCACAATTTTACCATGAAATTAATAGCAAATTTTAACATATTTCAGAAAAAGGTGTATTCTTTTGTTAAAACAAATATCAACTATGTCAGTAATATCAAATTCAGATAGAGACAGGATCATACAGCTATACCTAAAGATCATTATACATAACATATTGACTCAGAAAAGCACATGTTAAATTTATGTTTTATCATATTTTTGTTTCGTTAAATATGTCCCAATTATATTTTCTGTACTACGTTGTATTATGGGTCCCATGTGACACACAGCACCCATGTTTGATACTTCTGCTCTTTGTCATCACTAAGGGCTGCTTGTCTTCTTTTGTTCAAAGACATGCTTAGATTCTTGAGAGAGACAAACCCAAGTCACAATGTGTGATTTTTGAGGTTATTCCTCTGAGCTTTATTGAAAGTGGTAGAAAATCTCCTGGGGGGGGGAAGAGATGCTAGAAATAAAATTTAATTTTAATCTCTAGATACTAATGACAAATTGTAATCCTGAGCTATATGGCATGAGAAGTATTTTGGGATTCAGTGGGATCTTAAAGAATGTCCCAGTGACAAAGAGAAAAATTTTTAGTTGAATCTAAGTCTAATCACTTTCTTCTTTATTCAGGATCAGCTCAATGATTAGAAAGTAAACAACATAATTCAAAGATCTAAGGTGATAAGTGATAGCTAAAAATGAAAATAGATGTCAAAAAGTTATTTTCTTTTCTCCAGACCTCTTCTTACTTTCATAAAATATGCATATTTTCTATGAATGACATGATTTTATTGTATTTCTTTATCAGAGAATAATTTGCAGTTCTCTTAAAAGTCAGGATGTCAAGAGACTGAAACAATAAACCCCTTTTAGTTATTTATGTGAATAAACACTACTCAAAGGCACTACAGAAGAGAGACCATGTGATACACATCTCACCTGTTTTTTTAAGCAAGAAAATTTGACAGTTTGTTCTTTGGTTCAAACTTTAAATGAGGACGTTTTCTTTATAATTTGATTTTTCAGGTCTCAACAGAATGGTTGTATTGACAATTTGAATGCTTTTTCATCAGTGAGAATGCATGGAGTCAATAAATTACCACCAGTGCCCAGAGTAGTATTAAGGAAAAAATCCCCAAGTAATAAACCTTCAGTGAGGAAAGTATTACTGAAATGAAATTAAAAATTCAGAACATATTGATTCATGCTTTTGTTGTGTGAAGTGCTTTGCAGAGCACAATATCAGAATTTGAATCCATATGCTTCATATTGCTGGTGCCAAATACAGCTTTTAAGTAATTGATGAACATATGCTTTCAGCAAATGAGCTTTAAAGCCAGCAACTGAAACAGATTTCATTAAATTTTAAAGACAATCCCTGTATTGTGATTTAAAATAGATCAGATGCACATTCTTTTAATATAACATCTAACCCAGATCCCTTTATAACGGGGCCATAATTTCTGGTTATGATGATACTATGATGACCATGATGATATCCTCATGTCAGTATAGGATTATATGTAAATGTTCACTTTCATCTATTTTGCATTTTTAAGAAATGTCATGATTTATGCTGATAGGCAACAACTTGCAAACACCCAAGAGCTCAGTCAACATTTCATTTAAGGTATCTAGACATTTACTTCCATTTTCAATAGTAGAATAAAAAAAAATTAGAGAACACACATAGCAAGGTTTTCAAAAACTGTATGGTCATAGGTAGACTTGAAGGCCTCCAGGAAACTCATCCCGGCTCTATTTCTTCATCTGGTCCAGTATACTTGTTTATCAGCTCATCTGATGACTTAGCTAGAAGTCTGGATAAGAGGAAAATGGATCTCCCCACACTATCAAAGTAAAGCAAATCATTTTAGTAGCTGAAGTCAGGATGGACATTAAAACCATTCATTTGTCCACTGTTTTCCCCCAGTAAAAAGTACGGTCCTTGGACTTTTGGGTCATGTGGAAGTTGTCTCTATAGTCTAGGTAGTACATCTGGAATAAAAAAAAGTTAAAAAATAAACACACACACACACACACATACACTCACACACGGACACTGATCCTAAACTCACCCACCTCAACACTAGAGGATGCAGGGATGTCTTAGAATGAAACTCACTCTTTCACCTCAGGTCCTCCTCTCTCTTTCCAGTACTGCAGGAATAACTGCTCTAGGTCACAGAAGTTTGCCAGGACAGTGACAGACATGTAGCAGTCACAGTCCTATAACGTAAGCATTGAAAATCTCTGAATGACCAGTGTTGAGGTAGGTAACCCAACGTCACCAGTGTGGGAGTAGGACAAGACACCAGGACAGGACACAATGTGTATTTGTGTGGTTGGGGTGCAGTACTCCACTAAGCCAGAAGGAAAGAATCCAGCTAAGGCCAGCTGTAACTTCTCCAAACTCATTTAAGTCAGAGACCCAGACTGGTGAACTGTGAATTGTCCAGAGCAGGAGGAGACTGAGATGCTTTGAGATCTAGTCCCAAAGGAAATCACCTTCAGAAGAAACAGAGTCAAAAAGTGAAAATAGGAAAATCAGCGGGGAAAGGACTAAAATTACTGAAAATCTCAGGAAGAAGAAAACTCAAATACCTTGAACAAAGACAAATAAATCAATGGGGAAGACAATAAAAACAGAAGGAAATAGAATCCTAGTATATAATAATGAGTGTAAGCATCTGTGAATATATGCTTTAAAACAAAGGAAAATGATTCAACAGTTGATGAGCAAGTTTCAAAAAAGAAACACAAGAGACAGTAGTGAATTGAGAAAGCAAATAATCAGAAATTAAGGACAATCTGGAAGAAGGAAAGAGAAAACAGTAACATTTAAAGAATGTATGTTCACTGAACCAGAAGAACATTGTACACAGTATAACACTCTATGAGGATCAACTATGAAGGACTTAGCTACTCTCAGCAATATGATGATCCAAGATAATTTTAAAGGACCCAAGTTGAAAAATGCTATTCACATGCAGAGGAAAAACCGATGGAGTCTGAGTAGAGATTGAAACATACTATTTTCACTTTCTTTTATTTGTGTTTTTCTTCCTTTTGTTTTGTTTCTTCTTTTACAATGTGACTAGTATGGAAATATATTTTACATGATCGCACACATGTAACCTATATCAAATTGCTTATCATTTTTGGGAGGGGTGAAGTGAGGGATGGAAGGGGAAAATTCAGAATTCAAAATAAAAAAAATAATGTTAAAATTTGTCTTTACCTGTAATTGGAAAAATAAAATAGTATTAAAAATATTTTCACTATATGAGCAAAACATACTGATCTTGAAGATAGCTTGAGTAGAGACAACCCAAAGATCATATATTTCCCAGAAGAACACAGCAGGACAAAAATACTTTAACATAATTAAGGAAATAATAGAAGAAACTGTCCAGAACTTCTGAAGACAGAAGACAAAATACCATTTGAAAGAATCCACAGATCACCAGCAGGAAAAAAAAAGAGGCAGTAAACTCCAAGTATGTAACACTTATATTGAACAATAAAATTCAACAATTAGTTCTGAAAGTGGTCAGGAGAAAGATTTTTAAATACAAAGAAAGGGAAATTTGAATAATGTGAAACTGTTCTGTACCCACCAGAGACTATAAGAAGGAATGGAATAAAATGTTCTGAGAAAAAATAGAGTTTAGGATATATTCCAGAGTAACCTATCTTGCGAATCTGAGTTTACCCATACATGAAAAAGATGACTCTTCAGTAATAGAAATTCGAAACATTTTTAGAAAGAAAACAAGACCCAAAGAGATTATTTGCTTCTTGAATACTCTAAGCAACAGAAATGCAGAAGGAATAAATAAAAGCAGCAGCCAAGGCCAGCAACAGCAACAGTGTTAGTAGAGAGACTAGCAAGAAACTTTTTTTTTCTAAATATATACATTGAGATAGGAGAAAAGGCTGAAGTCTTGTGGAGGTAACAGAGAAGAGGC
This sequence comes from Pseudocheirus occidentalis, assembly GCA_028646575.1. NCBI lineage: Eukaryota > Metazoa > Chordata > Mammalia > Diprotodontia > Pseudocheiridae > Pseudocheirus > Pseudocheirus occidentalis. The sequence goes on along the minus strand of CM053601.1, from coordinate 114,149,112 downwards.
AGGCATGGGAAGTTTTGAGCAGAACCTATAAACAATCTACCTGGAGGTGAATGAATGACTTTTTTGTTTCTTCTATGAAACTACATTTTTAAATTTTATTTTTATTTTTTTATTTTTATTTTTTGCTTTTTGGAGGGCAGTTGGGGTTAAGTGACTTGCCCAAGTTCACACGGCTAGTTTTTTTTTTGTGTGTTAAGTGTCTGAGGCCGGATTTGAACTCAGGTACTCCTGACTCCAGGGCCGGTGCTCTATTCACTGCGCCACCTAGCCGCCCCTATGAAACTACATTTTGACATGGGAGTGTATATAAAGAGGGGAGGAAGGGATAGAGAGGAATGTATGATGTGTCAGGATAAAATCAAGGGCTGGCAATGAGGGAAAGGTGATTCCTTGTAGTTTCAGAAAGAGAGGAGTCTATAGGGAAGTGGATAAGGAGGAGGGTGAAAGGACTTAAAAGGGAGGGGAAAAGTAGACCTTGCTTTGGTGGTGAGCATATAATTTAATATATGAATATGTAATTTGATAATTTTTTGTGATTCTAACATATATGTATATATACACAAAACAGTAATTACAACAATGTAAATGGAAAGAACAATTACCACAAAATCAAAAATATATGTAACAAAATAATAAAGGTCAATCAGGACTCAAATGAAGAAATATCACAGGATGTCCCCATATATCCTTTCATGAAGGTGGGAGATTTACTATTGCACATCTTTTTGGACTTTTCAATGTATCAGTGAGTTGTGCTAATTATTTTTGTCATTAAAAATTTTATTTGTTATATAGAAGGGGTAAGGGATGATAGTTGTGGTAACTATTCTGATGTGAGAAACAGAAGATATCAATAAAAATGTATTTTAAAAAAGAAAGTAATCTCCTTGAAGAAGGAGCTATTTTTCATTTTATCTTTGTTGCTCAAGTATGGACTATGGTGTCTTGAATGTAGCTAGTGCTTCAAAAATGCCTGTTGGGTTGGACTGGATTTGAGAATAGTATGGAATAAATAAATATATTTGGAGTCCAGAGGGATTGGACAGTTCTAGCTATGTGCTATTAAGCCAAGATCTTGATTTTCCCTAACCTGTTTATCCATCTTCAAATTGGAGGGGATGGTGGTCATATTCGTACTACTTGCTTCATGATGATATTATGAGAAAAGAATTGGCATTATTCTTGAAGAAGACCAACGACTTCATTAGGTTGATGTTTTAACTTGCACATGAATTGGATTTGAATGAGGTAGAGTTGTGCAAAGTTGTCAGACTCCTTCTCTCCTCCAGGGTCATCAGAGTTTAGTGGCATGATAAAGGTCAAGAAGACTGGAGATAGCCCAGGATACAGTGGATGACTCTGGTCTTTCTAAATTAATATCTTTGAGGTCTAAGTTTGTCTGAGGCCACAAACATTTAATGATTGAGGATTAGGTTGGAACTGAGACAAAAGGTGGCCCAATGTACCATCCCAATGATTTCAATCTGAGATTGGAAGACCCTCAAGTTTCTGGCCAGAACACACTCATTCTAAGTCATCAAAATCTAAACAATGAGTCACAGAGGCTTTTTCTAGGCCAATTATTGGACATTCAGTGAAAGCCAGAATGATTTGAATTTAAAGACATAGTCAAGTCGCTCCACTTAAAACACAGCGGGGTTTTTAAATCTGTTTTTCAGAGCTACATTTCAAGAAATCTGAAATGAAAATTGTGCAGGAATTGTGTGTGTGTGTGTGTGTTTGTGTATGTATGTATGTACCCAATTGTTTATGTAATATAAAAACATGATGGGATAAATGCTTGGGAATGTGGCTTTTTCCCGTTATTTCAGATGTCAACATTTATAAGACATAATATGTTATGTATTTTGTAAGAGGAAGGAGAAATATAGGAGAAATGATCCATCTTTTAAAAGTTCATCATCTAGTTGTAGAGTCATGTCATAATTCTCTCTTCATTGTTATTTGGGGTCTGGTTGCCCTCTTCCTCATTTTTCATTCAGTCTCCCCCAAGGCAGGGGTTGTTAATCTTTTCTGTGTCATAAACCCTGAGTGAATACCTTTGGAGCCTTTGCCAGAATTCCTTTAAAAATGCATAATATAAAATATGTCTAATTACAAAGGAAATAACTTATACAGAAATACAGTTATCAAAATATTAAACATATACTGAAGCTCACAGGTGACAAATTGCAATCTCTTCCTCTAATGGAATAATATTGCCTGAAGAATCAGGCTCAGAGAACTTGAATCAAAGAAAATGAGCTACCTCAGTGAAGCTCAAAATCCCACCCAAAAAAGCCCCCCAAACAAACAAACAAACAAAAACTCCATAAGACCTTGTGAAAGCAGGATTGTCTTCCACAAGTGTGAGGCTGTCCAGAAAGCTCTGAAGTTGTTTATTAAAATGAAGCTGGATTCAGTAAGCAATTACCTACTATGTATGAATCAAATATGGTGTCCGTCTTGGACATTCTTTTCAAGTGATGGTAGATTAGATTAAGCTCTTTCTCAAAGATAGGAAGATATTAGGCCAAATAGTCAAAATGTTTATTTATCCTTAATATCCCTCCTTGGAGGTGCTCTGTCCCTACTACAGAGCAACATAGGACATGACTGCAGAAGACATGGAGGCACCTGAGAATTCAGTCAAACCTCACCAACTCTTGTTTCCCAGAAGGTCAACAGACAGACATGAAAAGAGACAGAAATAGAAAAGGGCTGAGATAGTACCACACACTCAGTAGCTGAGATGTTGCCACTCTTCCCGAAGCCTTAGCTGGGTCTTCCTTCTAACGTATCCTACACACTACTTCATGAACCTCATAGGAAATAGGCTGGCTTGAAAATTGAAAATGAGCACAGAATGCAGTGTAAAATTAGATTAATCCCCTGCTCTATCCAGTCTGTACAGTTTTTACCTTGACCCATTGGACCAGATTCCATTTTGAAGATCAGTTCATAATATCTATCAACTTGACCTTATCTGCTCAGACAAGAAAGAAGATGCTCTGGTTCCTTTCTAGGATAGGCCAGATCAGATGAGGTTAGCTCTTGGGATAAAGAAGAAAGAACATTGGCTATAGAATAAAAGGACTTGGGTTTAAATTCTATGTCTGACACTTGCTACCCATGTGACCTTTGGGAAGTCTCTCAACCTATATAAGCCCCAGTTTTCTCATCTGTAGAATGAGGAGTTGGACTAGATGCCCTCTTCTTCAAGCTTGAGCTTATTAGCCACTGTACCTTAACCACAATTGTGCAATATTTTGCTGTTTCAATGCCATGAATTTATATATTTCTCAGGCTATCCAAGAGCATTCCCAGGCTATATGATGCTCTACTGAAATACAGGAAATATATTGCTAGAGAAATGCCCAGTATCCATAGGAAACAATGTGCTATCACACTGTAGGTACATAACTTTTACACACAAAGTAGACGAACAAAAAACAAATATCACAGATCAAATAATATATACAATTTGCATAAATTATAATGTTATTCATTTGGTTCATTAATACATAATATAATATTGTTAATAATGATCAAAACCAGGTAGATAATAAAGGCCATTATATGTGTCCACCTTCATGTGCAACAAGTATTCTACTATGACTCAAAGACACAGGATATTAGGAACAGAATCATTTTGAAATCAGGTAAAGTCTCTTAAATGAAACCTAAAAATCTGTGATAATGCAAAATTATAAAATAAAGTATTAATTTAAATTATTATTTAGTTAAATTATTGATAGGTTCAATTCCATCATGCTTTAATAATTCATTAATGAGAACTTGATAGAGTTATGGAGGGGGGGCAGTCTTAACATAAAATCTGGTTCTTACAAGTGACCACATGTGACATCCTGAAATGCAAAAATAATTTGAGATATTTTAAATGTTTCTAATAATAATAAAATTGTCACTGACTGTTTAATTGGTATGTCAGCTTAAATGTTTTCAAATTCAAAACTGCAGAATCCTTCTCTTTCAATTTTATCCTGTAAAGATAAATCTATTCTCTAATCATCCCTGAACAAAATTAAAGGGTGAGGATGTTTTGTTTAATTTTAATCTACTGTCAAGTGTCTCCTATCCATCATAGAGAGCTGTAGATCCAAACTTAATTAAAGACTAGAAGCCTGGGTATCATTATCACCTCTAGTAGCTCTAAAGTGTACTTCAGGTCAATCTGGAATCCCATTGTAGGGAGAACGAACAGTTTCTATACTTTAAATAACCCAAGTTCACTCTGTGCTATTTATTTACTTATAATTTATTTTTACTCATTTATTACTGAATTACTTTTTTTTCTTAGAACCAATAATTCTGAAAGCTCTGCAAATGTATAGCCTGACTCAATAAAAATTGTGCAGATTGAGTTTTATGCTCAGAGGCATACTTTGATATAATTTTATCTTCAGATTTTTTTATTTATTTACTGAGGCAATGTTTTCAACTGAGTGTGGCTTCAGGGTTGCATTCCCCCCCCCCCTCCATTTAATCAATGGTTTTAGGCTTGGAGTATTAATCACTTTTAAAGGCAGGGAAATCAAGTTGAAATGAATGAGTGAAAGATTGCAAGCTGCATATTAAATCTGTAAATAGCTGTAAGACTATAGAGAATTTAGAATACCTTAGAGCCATATTAAAATTTCGAGACTTACTTTTATACATGGATTTTGATGTAGCAGAAGAGTCATCTATATATTCTTTCAAAAGTTGAATAAAAATAAGTTTTTAAAGCCATTAGAAAAAAAGTCAAACCTATTCAAATGACAAAAGGTCCCTATCCATGGACTTGCTTTTATTAAATATAATTTCACTGATTCCTCTAGCCTCTAATGACTTCCCTATCCCCTAACTCATATAGCATTTTAGCTTTACTTCTGTGCCTTATTCCCTTACCAGAACATAAGCTATAGGAGTGTGAGGATCATGCCTTATCTAAATATTGTATGTCTCCCAATATTTTCACTGTCCTGTCCATAATTCAGAGATGAATGATGAACATGCAATTATCAAGTTCTTAGCATATGCAAAGCATGGTGCTAAGTGCTGGGAATAGGAGTTCATATTCTACAGGGACAGACAACACATATATGAGGTTTCAGCCACAAGTCAGAGGAAAAATCCCATGGTCTTTACAGTAAAGCAGCAAAGCAGCTAGGAAGGCATCATCTTTAATATAATTTCTACTGATAAAATGTATTTTTCTGATTTTGAACATTTGACTTTGCTGACCTCACTTTCCTCCTATGTAAATTGAAGGGATTGGAAGAGGTGACCTTTAAGTTCTTCCCACCTCAAAAATCTACGAATGTGATCCTATTCTCTGAGACTTCCCAGGATAAACCCTGACTGGGGCAATATGAGTCAAGAATATATAGTGATCAATCCCTGAGAACTGATTTGTTTCTTGTGTCAGTCCTCAAGATTAGATTTATTCTGTATGAGAGGAGCCGTTAGCAATGGGCTTTGTCAGCAAGTTATGGTGATGTACTGATCGTTTATGATCTAGAAAATATGTCTTGAAATATCTTAAGAAGATTATTTAGTCAACACTATGAAGTAGACACTATAAAGGGGAGGTTCTGAAGGTAAGACAATAGGCCCTGTAAGCCTTACATGGACTCTCAGCAGTTCTCAACCTGTGGGTTATGTTCAATTTGTAACAATGAAAATGCATCCTGCACATCAGATAGATTCATAGCAATAGCAAAATTACAGTTATGAAGCAGCAACGAAAATAATTTTATGGTTGGGGGTCACCACAACATGAGGAACTGTATTAAAGGGTTGCGGCATTAGGAAGGTTAAGAATCACTGATAAGGGGTTATGTGGATCTGAACTAGTGAGAATAGAAGAAGAGACTCTGAATGTGAGAGAGTTTGCAGGGGTGGTAATTGACAGAAATTGATAACTGAATGAAGGTGGAGTCAGAGGAGGGGGAATTAATAAAAAGAGAAGATTTATAGTCTATACGGGTTTTGAATAAGAAATAGTGATGCTAGCAGAAGATAATTCAGTTCAGTTTGGGTATTTTAAGTACATTACTGGCAGTTGACAATATTGTTTCAGCATTTAGAAGTGTGGCACAAAACTTCACAGGAGAAATGGGGGGAGAAGGGACTGGAGAAAGACATTAGAGAGGTGCTGTGCCCTCTAATCAAACCGACTTCCAGCACTCCATAATCCCATTTGTTGTTCTTCCTAACAAGAAGCCCAGGGCTCATCTCACTAATAATGTGTACTTCATATGAAATGAGTCCTTCTCAGTTTTAAAGCTACTTCCATGGCCCTTAGTACTTTCTAATCCAGGACCTCTGGAGGGGAAGACAAATAGGGTATATTTGACCAACTGTTTTTTCTGTAGCCTATTAGCAGCATATCAGCCTCAGGTTAGGAGATATAAAAGGTTATTTATAATCCAGCACTACATGGGAATATGCAATGGTGGATGGGGCTGGGGTCAAAAAGTAACATGTGACAAGGGTCAAAATGCCTAGTTTGCATATAGGTTCTAATGATTTAATTCTGATTTTCTACCAGCTTCAGAATATCCGACTGTTCTTTCTAGTTCTGTCTTATCTGGCATTTTTTTCTCTTAAGTCTGAATCTTGATATGACTTTAGTCTTTGTTTCATACCGGTATAATTGTATGGCCAAAGCTACCAGGACCACTCCTGTGATATATTTTCATTAGTTCTCTATATGACTTACTAGATTCTAGGTCTAGGAAGGAACTTACTTCCTACTGCCCACCCTTCCCCCTACTCCCTAGCCTGGGCAACTCAATATTTTTCACTTTGATTCATAGGCCAGGCCCTATGGAAAACTTTCCTTCTCACATATAACTCAAATAGAACCCTTTCCTATCTAGGGCCCAAAGCAACTACCCTTGATGGCTTAAAGGCCTTTGTGCCTCTGTTATCCTGTCTGGAGGTTGTTAGGCTTTTGTCCCTTTTAAAGTTATTACACTCTCTATTCTGGCTATACCCCTGAGGCATAGTCTACATGATGAATCTTTAACAGGCTTCAGGCCTTGATAAAAAAAAAGTCTCTTTTTTCCTTTGTGATAGTAGTGGCATCATAGAACTGACAACTTGGGCTCAAAAACTATTGTGGGCTTACTTTATTATATTACATTATGTTGTATAGCCTTCCATCAAACTTTCTAGTTTAGAACCTTTGCTACTATATGGTAATACCCTTAGTGCCCCACTTTTGGCTGAGCTAAGCTGATAGACATGCCCAAGGAGCATTTTCAACCTGGCATAAGAATATTTTTCTACTCCAGATCCTAAGCCACTGGCTTTGCTTCAGCATCATCCCTTGGAGATGATTTTACAGGGTATGTGTCTTTATCTACTGACATCTTTCTATGCCTTACCCTCCTCTGATCTGGCAGACTTATTTCAGCACAGGGGGCCAATTTTTATAGAAATAATAATAGAAGTATTGGTAGCATATGAGATCTCTTTGTGCCTTTATTTTTAAAGTCAAGATTATAGATTAATCATCACATGGGATTCAAAGACAATGGTAACATATGTTATCACAATTGAGTGCTACAACTGCCTGAAGCTCAATAAATTACTGAATTTAATAAATTATTTTGAAAAGCAAAACCAGAAAAAAATGAGTTCTTAATGCTTAAGATAGATATAAAATAATTGAAGCAAAAATCTTATTTTAGAGTGCAGATAATAGGATAAATGACCTTTACAAATATGGAAAAACACAGGCAAATATTTTGTTTTGAGATATGCTTTAGAGGATATTTTAAACCTTTTGACAGATAAGGGAAATTGAATTACATATTGAATTACTTTTTTTTACACCAGATTCACTACCTGGTATTTTATATTAATCTAATTAAAACTGTATTCTCATTTAGTAAAATACTAACCAAAATGACTCATTTAGAGCAAATATTTTTTTTTCTTATTCCTATTTTCACATGGTTTCTCCTAATAATACTTTTTGGGGTTTCCTCTTTTGAGGCATAAACAAGAAGAGTTGATCAAATATTCACCAGAATAGCAACACTATATGAGCTAGCTATTTTTTACCACCTATGTCAGACTATGAAAGCAAGTATGTACCAAGTAGTTAGTGTGTAAGTAGCTATAAGAAATTAGTTAGTCGATCACTCATGTTTTAGTGAGCATGCCAAGTGAATGGAAATAACCCGCTGATGGCATTGTAGGTTTCAAAGGCTCCGTTTTCCCAAATATCTTCTTTCATAGTATACAAACTTCCTAATATACATGAATCACCCAGGCCGTACTGTCCAAATACAAATGTTATCTCTAATGGGTAACAAAACAAAAATCATCAGCAATAAATATGGCTAATACTGATGTTCCCAACAGAGAATCTTAGTTAGAAGGGAGCTTGAATATGTGATTTGCTATGACTTACAATTCATAAATATTCAGTTGTATCATTTTGTCTAGCTTGCCCCCTGGCAAACAAATTCTTCCTTTTAAAAAAATACTAAAAAATGGTCATCCGGCTTCTGTTTGAATAGTTTTGTGACAGGGAAATCCTTACCTGATGTATAACAGTATTCCATTTCTGTAAAGTTCCAAATAGAAACCTCGTTCCTATAAACAATTATTAAGCATTGAATATGTGCATTCACATAGGTACTGGGGATACAAGGACTAAAGTGAAACATTTTCTGCCTTCCAAAAGCCTACAGTATGGTAAGTAGACTGTAGGATATTCCAAGCTGTATCTTATGGACAAGGTACATAAGGAATGTCATCAGTACCCTAATAAAAGCCTGCATTACAATGGAAGGATATTCCTAGAAGCAGCTATAATGGCAGGCAAAGAAGTTCTTAGTACCTTGTTTCAGCCATTTATTATTTAGCGCCTTGTTTCAGTTGACGTTTCTTTTGAGCTTTTCCCATGACTATATCAAGTCTTTGTTAAGAAACAGAACTTGTGAAACCCACAGTGTGAGGAACTTGCTGATACAACAGGAAGAGGTGGAACAGGGAGGAGATAATGACCATATATAAGGAGAAGCCCAAACTGGGAAAGAGCAGAACTGAGAAGGGAACACTTGTGGTGGCAGAGTTGAAAAGAAGAAAACTTGTGGTATCCTGGCACTCTGTTTGGTCAGTCTATGTTGCTTTGTGTTTGTAATATTTTGTACAGAAGCCCTGGGACCTTACTGGAAGCCCTGAAAGAGGATTGTCTTGTTCTCTGGAGAAGTCCTGGAGGAGGGTTTCTGAGATCCTGGGACTTTACAGATTATTTGTGTTGACCTCTTGGATGTTGTTTATGAGTCTGTGTTGATTTCACAGGCAGATAGCAAATTGATAATGGTGCTAGCAATGTGCATGAATGTTGTTTTGGCTCTGTTAAGCTTTGTCTTCCCAGAAACAGGAACTGTGAAGGACTTGAGGTGGACTGGACACTGTGAGCTTCAATATGGAATTGGACAAGGAGCTGAATGAGGAGCTGAGAACTGCCTACTTGCAATTCTAGGTGACAATTGGGTAGATTCAGGCAGGAGCTGGGCCCATGGAAGAGGAACCATGGAATTTAGAAGCCAGCCTTGAGTCAAGATGAAAAGACCTCTCCTTGGGTACTGAGAAGAACATGACTTACTATGGCCTAGGGGTGGGAGAACTTTGTGCCCTGTACTTTGTACCTCTTAAGGATGATTGAGTTAAGGATGCTTGGGAATTAATCTCCAATCAAGAAGAAAGAAGACTTTTTGACTGAGAGATTAAGACAATGTGAACTAGGAGTGGAGAATTTTGACCTTTGTACTTTGTGTCCCTTAAGTAGGCTTGTTCCTTAAAGATGACTGAGTTAAGGACTTACTGAATGATATCTTTTGTTGAAAACTATGTGGCCACTTTAGTGATAAGTTGTTATATCATAACATTGTGAATGCTGTACTTTGGTTTCTGTGAATATTTTGCTTTAGTTTACTGCTGGATAAACAGAGAGTTCACTATACTATGTGATCAGAACCTTAAAGCTATTCACAGAAGCAGTCATTTAGAAAGCTGCTCATGCTTGTCTTTATAGCAGATATGAAAAAAATAACCACTAGAATTTATGTAGCACTCTAAACTCTGCATAACACTTTATATATATTTATCATATTTAGTTCTTAAAACAGCTCTGGGAAGTACCTCCTATTCCATTTTACAAATGAGGAAACTGAGGGGTTTATTAGCTTGCCCAGGATCACATAGCTGGTGAAGTAGGATTTGAACATAGACTTTCCTAACTTTGAGTCCGTTCAGCACTCTATTCACTATGCCACTTAGCTGCTAATGATCACAGAGGATAGAAGGCAGGGATAGATTATCACTTTTAAAAATGGGAGAAATAACCATGTTGAACACACTGATCCATCCTTCACTTACTGAATATTACATATACTTATATGTATATATACACAAATATTAAGCACATACATGTACCACATACATGAGATATGTATATATACATGTAGACACACATACACATACTATATATATACATACATATGTGTATGTGTGTATATCTACCTATCTTTCTTTCTTTCTATCTATCTATCTGTCTATCTATCTACCTTCAGAACTTTTGATCTGGGCAAAGCATTTAAAAAATATACTAGTTTTCCCTGACAATACAGCTTAATTAAATTCTAATTGAGCAGGTTTCTTTGTCACAGAATTAAAAATCAATAGGGAAAATATAAATGTGAAATAGCAATAATCAAATTTATTTTTCATATGATGAAACCAAATTGTGAGTTTTTCTGTAGTTCTCAACTTGTTAGCATTTTGAGGTCTGTGGTATAATCCCTAGAATTTTTCTGAATCCATATAGGAATGAAACAATAGCCAACACTTTGATAAAATGCTTGCCTGAGAACTCTAAATTCTCCTGAAAGCTCCTAGAATGCAGTGACTTTGTCTCGGATAACTCTGCATCCTTGAGAGCCTCAGAACCACAGAGGGTTTTGAACTACCCAGATGCAAAAAAAGAAAAGTTGAATAAATGAATGAAGATGAAAGCTATTTATTTGATCTGATAAATGCATGGGAAATGTTTCCTCCTTTAAAATGCATTCAGGGGTTTGGTGGGGCTAGGGAAAAACAAGGGGTTCTATTTTGTTTTATTTGGAGGGATTTTCTTCTTTTTTCCCATTACATATTTTGGATAAACAGAGTGACTTCTCAAAAGCAGATCAAGGACAGGTATGACTGGAAAAAATGGATATTACTTTTATACTTGGGGATAGCAAAACAATCAATGAATATTTCTCATACATTGGGTTATTTTCTGTGGAGAATTTAGGAAAATACTTGGACAAGATGTGAACAAGAGACGAAAGTTTTGAGGGGTTTTAATCTGTGGCCATCAAGGAGCACCCTCACTGATGAGATCAGGGATTCATCTCAGTATCTAAAGAAAGATGATTTCCTGCTGCCAAAAGCATAGATATTGGAGGGGTTTGCATCTTTGACAGAAAATGAAAAACAAACAACTATATGATGAGTTAGAGCACCTGCTGAGGCTAGATAGGATTTTGCTTTCTGGAATGATGACTATTTTTCAGTAACCTTTATATAACTTTTGTTAGACTTTCTATATGCTATTGTGTATTGAATACTATGTGGGCTATTTCTCCACTGGCCACTTCAGTGCATCATTCTAGTCTTTTCAGGCTTTTGTCATTGTCATTTTGAGGCATTATTCCTTCTAATACCTTTTTATTTCCATTGTTGTTTTGATTTCATTATAACTCGACAATCCAATAAAACCACCTTCCCCCTTTTTTCTAGTATTTCTGTAAATGTTTTCAGTTTACAAACATGGCTAAGGACAATAATAATCACAAGAATAATAGTAATAATAAAACAACAACAGTAACAAGTAGCATTTAGGTAGTGCTTCCTATGTACCCAGCACTGTGCTGAATGTTTATGACTATTGTCTCATTTAATCATCACAACAATCCTGGGAGATAGGTGTTATTATTATCCCCATTTTACAGTTGAAGAAACTGAAACAGACATATGTTAAATGACTTACACAGCAGCTAGGAAGTACCTAAGGCTGGATTGAAACTTGTCTTCCTGATGCCCTGCCCAGCACTCTATCTATCCACTGTGCCACTTACCTCCTTCCAGAGGAAGGATGTATATGCAAATCGTAAAAACAAATCTATTCATTTCAAGTACCATCCTATCTTTTTATCCCTCTTTCCAGAATGCCAGATAGGTGATGACAGTATTGGTATATGTCCTTAAGATCCTTGTCATTTGAGTGTTACTCCATGCAAATGGTAGAAGGGATGGTCACAGGGAGATTTGATGCTAGAGATGGAGACATCCATATATAAGCTTTCTTGAGATTTTATTATGTTTCTATTGACATGAAGAGGTAGACATCAATAAGGTACATGGGAACAAAGAAGGAAGATCAAATAGAGAAATTGGTACTAAATTACTAACCTGAAAACTCATTGAATTTAAGAATATTAGACTAGATAAATTGTTGTACAGCCTTCTTATTTTGTCAAGGAAGAAACTGAAGGCTAAACAGGTGACAAGACTTGGCCAACATTAATAAACGATAGGGCTTGGTAAAGCATATGCCACAGGTAGGTGGCCCAGTGGATAGAATACCAGACCTAGAGTCCGGAAGACTCATCTTCCTGAGTTCAGATTTGGCCTCAAATCTGCGGTGTGACCCTGGGCAAGTCACTTAACCCTGCTTGCCTTACTTTCTTCTTCTATAAAATGAGCTGGAAAAGGAAATGGCAAACCACTCTGATTACCAAGAAAACCCAAATGGGGTTATGTAGAGTCAGACACTCTCCTCCTGATCACAGTCCGCAGATCCAAAACTTGCTTAAACTTTGGAGATCTGATTTTTGCATTGAAAATGGAATGAATATTGAGAGTTGGGATCTGAGATAGTAAGGCTACCATGGATTCTACTTAAACAGGAAGAATAAAGGAATTGTGTTTTTCCTTTATGGAGACTTTTTCTGACCTTATATTGCTTGGCAGGATGTCATCAACAGTATCAGGAACTGTCAGGCACATCAGGCATAGCATTCTGTTATTTCTTCTATAAATCATACAGTTGATCATATCCATCCTAAGCATTTTAGTAGGTCAACTACTTTCTTGAAGTAACTGTTTGCCAAGGTCATCACTTAGTAGGATATATTTAAAACTTACCCTAAAAGACCAAGAACCTGTGCTGATAGATCATGTATGGAACTATGTGTATGGGGAATGTATTTCACAAGCTACCCTTTTCCTTTCCATTTCCAATTAATCTTAGTTTTTGCCATCTGGTCTTTCTGACAAACTGAGCAAATATGAAGGGAACCTATCACTCAGAGAGTTCACTGAGTATAATGGAGGCTAAGAGGTAGAAAGATTCATGTGGCTGATATCTCAGTGAAGAACTTTATCTAGGAATCCCCATAGAAGGGATCAAAAATTCCAAGCTTTATGAACTTCAGGAAGTGAGGGCTAAAAACCATCACCTGTTTAGGAAGTTATCTACCTGCAGAAAGGTTCCGATCATCAGACAGGCAGGAAACAAGCAAGGTTAGACACCTTTTAAAAATATTAAATTTAATATTTATTTTTAATTAACATAAGTTATATCCACAAGATTTTTAGTTACAAATTTTCTCCCCGACTTTCCCCTACCCACCAAACCAAAACAGCAATTCCCCCTGTATACTCCCTCCCCCAATCTGCTCTCTCCTATGTCCTCCTCCATCGCCCCTCTGACTTTCTGGTAGAGCAAGATGGATCTCCATACCCCAGTGCCTGTATATCTTATTTCCCAGTTGCATGTAAATAATAATAATAATAATAATAATAATAATAATAACAACAACAACAACGATGATGATACATTTAAAAACATTTGATTTTAAGACTTTGAGTTCTAGGTTATTTCCCTTCCTCCCTAATCACCCTCCCTTACTGGGAAGAAAAGCAATTCAATATAGGTTGTATATATGTAGTTATGTAAAACATTTCCATAGTGGATATATTGTGAAAGACAGACTATATTTCCCTCCATCCTATCCTGCCCCCCGTCACTTGTTCTATTCTCTGCTTTGTTTTGCAAAGTGTGTTCCTTTATAAAAGTGTATGCTTCTAACTACAACCCCCCAGCCTTCCCTCCCCTCCATCATCCCCCCTCTAATCTCCTCCCTTCCTACTTTCCTGTGGGGCAAGACACTCAATTTAGTGTGTATGTTGTTACATCCCTAAGCCAAATTGCCTTCCTATTTTTCCTTCCTATTTTTTTTGCCTTCCTATTTTTCCCCTCCATTGTAACAGTTTTCCCTTGCCTCTTCTATATGAGATAATTTACCCCATTCGGTCTCTCCCTATCTCCTCTCATTGTATTCCTGTCTTACCTCTCAATTTCACCTTTTAAATATCATCCCTTCCTATTCAATTGATCCTGTGCCTTCTGTCTATGTATACCTGTACACATATATACACACACTTACATATGTATTCATACACACGCACCCTCATATATAGACATATGTATGTATACATGTATGTATATGCATGTGTATATATGTATGTACACACATTTATATTCCATTCAACTATCCTCATACTGAGAAAGTTTCATTAGGTTAGAATTATAGTTTTTCCATGCAGACATGTAAATAGATTGACTTTGATAAGTTCCTTATGATTTCTTTTCCCTGTTTACCTTCTCATGCTTCTCTTGCTTCTTGTATTTGAATGTCAAGTTTTCTATTCAGCTCTGTTTTTTTCTTCAAGAATGCTTAAAAGTCCTCCACCTCATTGAATGACCATATTTTCCCCTGAAATATTATACTCAGTTTTTCTGGGTCAGTGATTCTTGGTTTTAATGCTACCCCCTTTGACCTCTAGAATGTCACATACCAAACAATTTGATCCCTTAATGTAGAAGCTCCTAGATCCTGTGTTATCTTGATTCTGTTTCCACAATGTTCAAATTGTTTCTTCTTGGCTGCTTGTAATATTTTCTCCTTGATCTGAGAACTCCTGAACCTGGCTACAACATTCCTAGGAGTTTTCTTTTGAGGATCTTTTTCAAGAGGTAATCAGTGAATTCTTTCAAGTTCTATTTTGCCCTCTGGTTCAAAAATATCAGGGCAATTTTCCTTGAGAATTTCTTGAAGGATGCTCTGTAAGTTCTTTTTTTTTGATCATGGCTTTTAGGTAGTCCAGTAATTTTTAAATTGTCTCTCCTAGATCTATTTTCCAGGTGAGTGGTTTTTTTCAAGATATTTCACTTTGCCTTCTATTTTTTCATTTGTTTGGATCTGTTTAATAGTATCTTGATTTCTCATAAAGTCATTAGCTTCCATTTGCTCCAGTCTAATTCTGAAGGAATTATTCTCTTCAGTGAGCTTTTGAAATTCTTCTTCCATTTGGCAAATTTGGCTTTTAAAGGCATTTTTCTCCTCATTGACTTTTTGGGCCTCTTTTGCCATTTGAGTTAGTCTATTTTTAAGGTGTTATTTTTTTTCTTCAGTCAGGTTTTTGACTCTCTTTTCATGATTTTCTTGCAGCATTCTCATTTTTCTTCCCAATTTTTCCTTCACTTCTGCTACTTGATTTTCAAAATCCTTTTTGAACTCCTCTATGGCCTGTAACAAATTCATATTTTTCTTGGAAGTTTTTGATGCAGGAGCTCTGACTTCATTGTCTTCCTCCCATTCCATACTTTGATACTTTGTATTTCCAAAAAGGGAATCTAAAGTAGGATTGCCGTGCTTGCTTTGCTTCCTTTGCTTGCTCATGTCGCCACTCAATTACTTGACTTTTGAGATTTTTGCCATAATAGAACTCTGATTCTAGAGGGGAGAGCTTTGTCCAAATCTCTGGGGTTTTTGCAGCAGCCATAGCTATGGGGGGGGACCTTCTCTACAGCCCCCACCAGCTTTGGCTCACTGGTCACACACCTCAGGTCCACCACCCAAGACCATGGTCCAGATCCAGGCAGGTTAAAGCAAGAGCAATTACCCCTCTGAATGGTTGCTTGCCCTCCTTTTGATCTGCAGACCAGGAGCTCTGAAGCAGCCACATGGAGGTGGCTGCACCACCATGCAATTTCCACTGCTTCTTGCCCAGAAGCAGAGGCTGGACCATGCTCTGGCTCCCTTCAGTTTCAACAAAGTTCCACTCACCTTTTACATTGTCTTTGGCATTTTGGGGTTGATAATACTGGAAACTGCCACAGGTGCTGATGATGCACTCTCCAAAAGTCCACTCTAGCTACATCTGGTCAGGGCCACCCTGGGGCTAAAACTAGTGGGCTCACTGGGTGGGCTTGTGTCCCAGCATGCTATGTTGGATCCTTGTTTTTTTTTCCAATGAATTAATTAATCTTCTTTTTTTACATCATTCATTTCCATGAGATTTTGAGTTACAAATTTTCTCCCCATCTTTCCCTTACCCACCACCTCAAAACAGCCATCCCACTGTATGTCCCCTCCCCCAATCTGCCCTCTCCTATGTCCTCCCCCATCACCCCTCTGACTTTCCAGTAGGTCAGGATAGATCTCCCTACCCCAGTGCCTATATATCTTAATTTCCAGTTGCATGTAGTTAATACTACTACTACTACTACTACTACTACTACTACTACTACTACTACTACTACTACTACTCTAATAATAATAATAATAATAATTATAATAACAACAACAACATATATACATATACTTTTTAACATTTGATTATAGAACTTTAAATTCTAGATTTTTTCACTTCCTTCCTCATCACCCACCCCCATTGGAAGGAAAAGCAATTCACTGCAGGCTATATATGTGCAATTATGCAGAACATCTCCACAGTGGACATATTGTGAGAGACTCATTATATGTCTCTCCTTCCTATCACACTCCCTCCTTGTCCTATTCTCTACCCTGTCCCTGTCCCTTTACAGAAGTGTGTGCTTTGAGCAACCCTCCTCCTCACCCTTCCCTCCCCTGTGTCATTCCATGTCTCATCACCATCCCCCCTACTCACCTGTGTGGCAAGATACCCAATTTAGAGTTTATGTCTTTCCTTCCCTAAGCCAAATTCAATGAGAGAAAGGTTTCCCCTTTCCCTTTTGCCTTCCTGTTTCTCTGCTCCATTGTACCAATTATCCCTTGCCTCTTCTATATGAGATGATTAACCCAATTCTCGCTCCCCCTGCCTCCTCACATTCTAATCCCCTCCCACCTCAGAATTTCACCTTTTAAAGTATCATCACTTCCTTGCTCCTGTGCCCTCTATGTACACATATATACACATACTCAGATACATGTTCATATGCAAATATAAACCCTGTTTATAGACATATGTATATGTATATCTATATATCTATATCTATATCTATATATATTTGTATTCACTTCACCTATCCTCATACTGAATCCTTTTTCCATGTTGGCATGTAAATAGTTAAACTTTGATAAGTTTCTTATGATTTCTTTTCCAACTTTACCTTCTCATGCTTCTTGTATTTGAATGTCAAATTTTCTTTTCAGTTCTGCCTTTTTCAGGAAGAATGTTTGAAAGTCCTCCACCTCACTGAATGACCTTATTTTCCCCTGGACCATTATACTAAATTTTGCTGTGTCGATGATTCTTGGTTTTAATACTAGCTCCCTTTATCTCCAGATTATCATATTCCAGGCCCTTTCATCCCTTAATATAAAAGGTGCTTGATCTTGTGTTATCCTAATTGTGTTTCCACAGTCTTCAAATAGTTTCTTCTTGGCAGCTTGTAATATTTTCTCCTTAATCTGGGGACTCCAGAACCTGTCTATAACATTCTTAGGAGTTTTCTTTTGGGGATCTTTTTAAAGAGGTGATTGGTGAATCCTTTCAAGTTCTATTTTGTCCCCTGGTTCTAAAATATCAGGGAAGTTTTTCTTGAGAATTTCTTGAAGGATGCTAAGTTGTTTTTTTTTTTTGGTCATGTCTTTCAGGTAGTCCAATAATTTTTAAAGTGTCCTTCCTGGATATATTTTGCAGGTCAGTGGTTTTTTTTTTCAAGGAGATATTTCACATTGCCTTCTAGTTTTTCATTTGTTTAGATCTGTTTAGTAGTATCTTGATTTCTCATAAAGTCATTTGCTTCCATTTGCTCCACTGTAATTCTTAAGGAATTATTCTCTTCAGAAAGCTTTTGAGATTCTTTTTCTATCTGGCAAATTTGACTTTTTTAAAGCATTCTTCTCATTGGCTTTTTGGACCTCTTTTGCCATTTGAGTAAACCTATTTTTTTTTCTTGTTTACACTATTTATTTTCATTACATTTTGGAATTACACATTTTCTCCCCATTTTGCCCCTGCCCCAACCCTAAAACAGCAATCCCACTGTAAAGCCCCTCCCCTGCTCTGCTCTCTTTTTTTCTGATAGGGCAGGGAGCATCTCCCTATCCCAGCCCCTGTATATCTTAATTCCTAGTTGCAGGT
>CM053601.1:114113981-114130120 GCA_028646575.1 Pseudocheirus occidentalis | reverse complement strand
CCATCTTGGCCAGTAAATCTGTTTTTTAAGGTGTTATTTTCTTCAGTCAGGTTGTTGACTATCTTTTCATGTTTTTCTTGCATCATTCTCATTTCTCTTCTCATTTTTTCCTCCTCTTCTCTTATTTGGTTTTCAAAACCCTTCTTAAGCTGATCTATGGCTTGTTGACAATCTACATGTTTCTTGGAAGCTTCTGGTGTGGGAGTTCTGACTCTCTTGTCTTCCTCCTGTTCCATGCTTTGATTGTTTTAGTCCCCAAAAAAGGAGTCTAATGTTCGATTTCTGTTCTTACTTTGCTTCCTTTGCCTGCTTATGTTGCCAGTCAATTGCTTGACATTTTAGCTCTGTGGAACTCTGCTTCCAGAGGGGAAACATATGTCCCAAATTGCTGGGGTTTTTGCTGCTGTTGGAGCTCTTAGGAGGCCACTGCAGCCCCCACCTGGTTTGGTTCAATGAAAATGTACCCCACGACCACCACTAAGACCACAATTCGGACTCAGGCCACTCAACACAAGAGCACTTAGCCTCTGAACAATTGCTTGGCTCCCTTGCAGTCTGCAGGCCAGGAGCTCTGAAGCAGCCATGCGGAATCTGCTACCGGGCCACCACTTCTACTGCTTCCTTGCCCTGGAGGCAGTTTGGCCCAATGGCTTTTCTCCCCCAAATTTAGCTGAGTTCCACTGACCTTCCACTTAGTCCTTGTTTCTTATGCCTTGATAATTCTGGAAACCTCTACAGCTACTGCTGATCCACTCTCCTGAAGGCCCCAGCTGCAGCTTGTCCTGGGTGCCCCAGGGCTAAGCTGCGGTTTCAGGCTATGCTGGTTTTTGACTCCCAGTGTGCTTTGGTGAACCCTTCCTGCTGAGTTGCCTTCAGTGGGAGATGTTTGTTTTTCCTATAATTTTGTGAGTTCTGAATCCCTAAAATTTGTTTAGAGTCATATTTTATGGGTATTTGAGGTGTCCATGTGGGAGCTGCAGAGCTTTCCTGCTTCTGCACCACCATCTTGGCTCTGCCCCTGTGTGTTGGACCCTTCTTGCTGGCCTGACAGGCTGCCTTCAGTGGGAGATTAGTTTCTCTCTGTCACTTTTTGGGTTCTGTAACTCTAAAATCTGTTTAGAGTCATATTTTATAGGTGATTGTGGGGGGAGCTCACAGAATTTTCCTGTTTCTATGCTGCTAACTTGGCTCCGCCCCTGTTTAGACACTTTTATAAAGGTAGTTTAGAGGAAAACAAGGGTTACAATAGTTGGAAGAATTGATAATAGAATCATCTAGGACTGGTCCTTAGTCAACAAACATTTATAAAGGACCTACTGTGTGTCATTTTCCGTGTTAAGTTACAGGAACACAAACAAAGCAAAAAGCAGTCTGTGCTCTCTATAAGATCATGTTCTAATTAGAGAGACAATATATAAGTAACTCTATATATACAGGGTACACATACAGTAATATACAGGGTAAATGATAGATAATCCCAGAGAAAGGCACTGACATTAAGGGTGATTAGGAAAGGCAGAATTACAGAAGTGGGATTTAGCTAAGACCTTTGGGGAGCCAGAAGGCAGAGACAAAGAGGGAAAGAGCTGTAAGCCTTTGGGATAGCCAGGGAAAAGGCATAGAATTGAGACATAAGTTTTTATATGAGGAAAGGCAAAGAGGTCAGTGTCATTGAATCACAGAGTACATGAAGAGGAACGAAACGTAGGAAAATGGAAAGATAGTAAGGGTATAGTTGTGAAGGACTTTAAAAGCCAAACGTGAATTTATGTCTGATCCTGGAGCTGGCAGACTCTTTAAGGTTTATTTAGTATCATCCTACTGTTTAATAGTTAGGAAACCTGAGGCCCAAGCAAAGAGCAAAGTTAAAAATTTGAACGCAGGTCTTCAGTCTCCAAATTTAGCGCTCCTTCCTCTTTCCCACACCGTGATGTTCTTGATGTAGCTAAACCTAACAGGTGTAAATGAGCATTTTCTTGATGTAATATGTGGTCGTCAGGTTTTATAAAGGCTTTGCACCCCTGTTAGGACTTGTACAGTTCTTTTAAACAGAAGTGAATAGTTGGATTTAAAGCTCCTTGAAGGTAGGGACTGTTTTTTGCTTCTTTGTGTATACTTAGTGCTTAGCACAGGGTCTGGCACACAACAAACATTTAATAAATATATGTTTATTATTTCTTGATTGATAATGGTAAATATGGGGAGTCTTTTTTTCAAGCGAGGTGACCTGAATCTGACAGACTCAGTGTGTGTTTCTATTCTTTCTCCCACATGTCCCTTCCCTTCCTTACAGAATGCAACAGCAGTCCGGTTAGTCTAAAGACTGGGACTATTTTTCTGCAGTGTTCATGATGAGTACAACATATCACCATGCTCCTGAAGCCTGGATGGACAGGTTATACTTACTAAATTTCCAAGGACAGGTTTAGAAAGTTTTAGCCTGGAGTTAGGAAGATCTATCTTCCTGAGTTCAAATCAAGCCTTACATACTTACTAGCTGTGTAACTCTGGCCAAGTCATTTAGCCCTGTGTGCTTTTGTTCTTCATCTGTAAAATGAGCTGGAGAAGGAAATGGCAAGCCACACTAGTATCTTTGCCATGAAAACCCCAAATGGAGTCACAAAGGGTTGGATACAACTGAAATAACTTGACAACAACAAAAACCTAGAAGAAAGGCTTTCATTACCATGAGTCAAAGTACAACTCAAACACTGGAGCTCTGTTAATTTAGAAAGGGTCACAGTAGGCTCTACTTGCAAAACTAAACCAGAAGGGCTTGTCTTTGGCAATAAATCTTCTTGGATGACATTTCAAATAATTCTTTTTTTGGTTGTCCCAGTCATGGGGATTATCTTTCTCCAAAGTTATGACATATTTATTTGTAATAGCCTGCTTACAGATTTTAGGTACTTCTCTCCATCCTGAGCTCACCTTCTTCTTCATACAGTTGTCTTCCTCATATGGACAGCTTGACTCTAATGATCAGAAAGAATTTCAGGTTTGTTTGTCTTTTTGGTAACAATCCCACAGTATACATTTTCATTTTAACCTTACTCTGATCTCCTAACAGTCTCACTAAGTAGTCACACAATCTAAGATCTTAGAGGAACAATAGTTTTAAAGCAACTTCACTTGCTTACCAATAAGAACCTCTCTGAAAGCACATGATCCCTGACAGATGTTTCAGATTCTTTCCCCTTTATTGGTAACTCTAATTAAGTCCCCACCAGCACTCCAAAAGGGTATATAAATCAATTGCCCTATTGTATCACTCCATTCTTGCAGTTTTCTAGATCAGAATATTATTCCATTTCCCACATTCCTCTTTGTTTTTCTCTCTTTATTACATTATAAACTCCTTCATGATAGTTACCACCTTACCTTTTATTTGTATCCTTAGGCCTTTGCAAAGCACTTGACACATGATAATATTTTAATAAATGCTTTTTTCATTAATATATTCATTCCTACCCCTCTACTAATAAAGACTACAAGAGACTAGGGCCAATATCTTGCTTTTCTGTGTGGATTTCAAGTAGGATCACCTACATGTCCCCAGAACAACTTTTAGGGACAGGACTATCCAAAAGAACCATGTTCCCAGAAAATCTCTGGAATTTTTAAATCTAGAAAATTGTTGACTGCATTGCCTTGCTTCCTTGGGCCCTGGAGTAGGTTGTGAAGTATAGGTGAGCAGACTGACATATGGCGATCTGAGTGTAAGAGATACCTAAGTAAATACCACACGTACTATTTCAAGTAAGTGTGGTATTTACATAGTCACCCATTCCATTTAGGAAGAGCTGTCCCTGCAGGGCCTGCATTAGCATTGCCACAACTGTCAGTCAGTACAGGCCCTGTTCCATCAGGTCTTAATCATGGAATCACAGAATAGTGGGGGTATATTGTCAAGCCATTTTCACTTTCTTAATGTCACCTAATGCACTTTTTTAATGGGTAAAAGAAAATTAGACTAACTGGTAAATACAAAGAAGTCTGAAATGCATGTCTTTTTGTGTATCTTTTTTAAATTTCATTTTATTTATTTATTTTTGTTCTCTTTTAAACTTCTTTGGGACTGTTACATAGATACAGTTTCAGTGAAGTTCTCAATCATAATAATTACATCCTTAGTCCATGGATACAAGAATCTCTATGCAAAATGTTTCCTTAGATACTGAAAGTTCAACTAATAGCTCACTGATAGTCACTCTTAACAAAAAATGTGGTACTAAAGTGGTACAAACATTTAAGAAATTGTAGAAATTGAATATAATGGAGATAAGGGAATGAATGCAACATAGCTGATAAGTCTTGAAGGAATGTTTTTTTTCTCAAAACACAGTCTTATTTTAATGTCCTGAGGTCTAATTGGCTCAATAATGTACATTGGCTTAAGTAATATGCTTACATATATCAGTAATTATGATTTGGAACAGCTCATCATTTGTGATGCTTTTAACTTAATTTACTGTAAATCAAATTACCTGTGAGTATATTTGATATTAAAATTTTGAGAAATAAAAAGATAGATGTCTAGTGATTTTAAATACTGGGTTTTGTTCAAAGAATACAGAATGTTCTGAGTATGGCAACTATTTTTTTTCCCAAAGGAATAGACAGAGAAAAAAAGAGTCAAGAAATAAGCATGTGTGTTGGAGTTGGTTATTCTTTATGAGAAATCTGAATAAACACATTAGTAATTTGGTTGAATTAGTAATTAGTTTACCATATAAAAGAATTTCTTCCTTTATAAAAATTCTTTTCAATAAAAGATGGGCTGCACATGTGGCAAGAGAGAAGATTAAGGAATGAAGAGTAGTCTGCCTGTTGTATTTGTATCCTCTTGTATCAGAGAACTCCAGGAAGATCTGGGGCACATTGAGTAAGTATACCCTTGCTAAGGAATTTTGGGGAAGAACGTAGATAAGAACCTCAGAATGGGCTGGCATAGATGGGTAGTGCTCTGTATCACTGAAATACCTACACTGTTGAGATCACTCCCCCCAAATTAAGCATTTTCCTACGATTCTCCTTTAACAATAATAGCTAATCGTAGCTGGGGCAGCCAGGTGGTACAGTGCACAGAGTGCTGGGCCTGGAGTCAAGAAGACTCCTCTTCTCGACTTCAAATCTGGCCGCAGACACTTAGCAGATGTGTGACCTATCACAACTCTGTTTGCCTCAGTTTCCTTATCTATAAAATTAGCTGGAGAAGGAAAATGCAAACCACTCTGATAATTTTTGCCAAGAAAAGTCCAAATGGTGTCATGAACAGTCAGACATGACTGAAATGACAGAACAAAATCATACCAAGCGTTTACATAGCATTTGAAATATTACAAAGCATTTTTGCAAATACTATCAGATAGTTTAAGCATTATTATTCTTATTTTACAAATGAGGATCCGAGTGCTAAAGTTGTTTGTTCAGTAACACAGATAGTAAGCACTGAACCAGGGAAGCAGATTTCAGGACTTAGGAAAGAGTCTAGAGATCCTGTCATTTAAATTTCTTCATTTTATAGAGGAGGATATTGAGACTCAGAGAGGTTAAATCACTTTCTCAAGGCCACCCTGGAAACAAAACTGAACTCATGTTGGTTGGTTTGTTTTATTATCTTTTATTTTGCTTTTCCTCAAACCTCCTTCTAATTTCACTATTTCCATGGATGATTGTTGTTCATTTGTTTCAGTCCTGTCTGACTTTTTGTGACCCCACTGGGGGTTTTCTTGGTAAAGATACTAGAGTGGTTTGCCATTTCCTTTTCCATCTTATTTTACAGATGAAGACACTAAGGCAAACAGTGTTAAAGGACTTAGATGGTACTACTATCCTTTCAGTTACACCTCTTTGGTCCCTCCTTTGTCACCTCCTACATTTAATCAATTGTCAAGTTTAATCAATTATATCTTTGCAGTTCTTAATCATTTATTTCTTTTTCTTTTGCATTCACAGTGTAACCACCCTCATCCCCTATTCTACTGTAATTTTCTTTTTCGATAAATTTTTCTAAGCTTCATTTTTTCTCTTAATCTTGCCTATTATTTTATCTTACTCCTCAACTCAGATAACTTCAGTCCGTCTACCATTGGTTACTAATATATGTAAACTCTAATTTTCTGTAATTCAAGACTCAATCACAATTTTCACAAAATATGTGCTTCAAATAAAACATATT
The DNA here is from genome assembly GCA_028646575.1 of Pseudocheirus occidentalis. Lineage (NCBI taxonomy): Eukaryota > Metazoa > Chordata > Mammalia > Diprotodontia > Pseudocheiridae > Pseudocheirus > Pseudocheirus occidentalis. The sequence goes on along the minus strand of CM053601.1, from coordinate 114,123,939 downwards.
ACCTTCATTTTCCCATTCTTATCCTGCCTTTTCATGTTTAGGTCTACAGTTACATCATTCTCTTCTGCCTCCCTTTGTCTACATTTATTGAATTATCTTTCTTATTCCAGGGCCCAACACAGGTTCCTCCCTGCATGATGTCTTCCCTGATATCCCTGTATAAAAACAATCTCTTCCTTCTCATATTTCTCACAGAACTTCCCTGTAAACATCTCTCTCACACCTATCACATTCTTCATTGTATGATAACATAAAAGAAAGTTGGGAAGAAAGAGATTAAAGAGGAAAAAAAAAGATGGAGAAGAAAACGGAAGAAAAGGAGATGAAAAAGAAGAGAAGGCAGAAGATACTTCTCTGCATTGAACCTGTTGCTCCTAAGAGGTAGAAAAGCAGAAAAATAATCCTATAAAAGGTGCTAGATTTGAACTTGAGTGAAAATCTTCCAGTATTTGGGAAAGGGTCCCTACCTCCTTCTCAAAGAAATACTACATCTGCTGAAAGCATCAGGTTTAATCTGACAACTATGGCTTTTGCAGTTGTTACCCATGACTAATGCATGTGAACAGTAGAACAGCACACAATGGGAATATTAAAGAAGCAGCCCACCCAAGAACTTGTTTGGTTGAGACGTTATGCCTAATCTTAGCCTAGCACAGTGGGGATCAGCTCATCTCAGCAGTGGAAATATTTATTCAAAATGTTAAGATCATCAAGCAACACTTATGGACAAATTCTGTGACAAAAAGAGGTTAGAGAGGTCTAGAGGGCCTTGGCCACATGTACTCCTTGTATATGTGGCTTACTAGCTGTGAGACTTGAAGTGAATACTTATCCCCATAGACCCTATGCTCACTGGTGAGAGTATATGACTTAGATTTATGGTTGGGATGTTAAATAAATAGTACTTCCTATTTTTTTATTTGAAGAAACTTTTAATTAATGTCATTGAACTATTAGTGGATGATTGTTAATGGGAAGTATATCAGTGAGGGCTTAAGAACAATGAAAGTAGGAATGGTCACCCTCAAGGAAAGTTGTTGAGACCCTATGAGTATGAAGAGTAACAGGAGAGAGGGAGACAGAGACAAAGATCGAAAGAGACAAAGAGACAGAAAGAAACAGAGACAGAGAAATACAGAGAGAATGAGCTAGAGACAGACAGAAACAGAGACAGACAGAGAGAGACAAAGACTCTCAGGAAAAGGGCTACAGAAATGTTTGTAGCACTGCTAAAAGTAACACTTAGAAAAAACAAATTATCTTTGCCGGGGCTTAGAATTTTCTAGATCCCTATATAAGGTTCACTATTAAAAATGCCATTTTGATCACAAATGTAAATATCCATCTAAATATAAACATACAAAGAGGCATATACAAATATATATAAGCAGGAAAATGGAGATGTACACATATGTGCATATCAATACACATATATGTATATATGTAGTTATGCATGTACACACACATAGAGACAGGTTAATAATATGTGTGTATGTACATAAAACATATACATACATGCCTATATATTCCTTTTGAACATACTAAAGGCCTTACCTCCTGTAAATAACATTTACTTTTTATTTATTTAGTATGTATTTTGTTTCTACAAGATTGTGGTGGAATCAGCAAGATTTGAAGTTACTTAAAGCAATAAAAACCAATCATTTCAATGTGGCATTTAGCAGTGAATGAAAAACAAGAACTTTTATTTAAAGAGTATGTCAATCACAGAGCCACCAAGATAATTTGCAGTTGTATGGCCATTTCATATCTACTGAAGGAAATTCAGGAAAAACAAAACTATGTCAGAATAACAATAAAGAGACTTGTGAACTCCAAGAATCACAAAATGCTGAGGCAAATGCTATTATAGAAAGAGAATCAGCATTAAACCACACAAAAGCTTTGTCCTTGAAGGTCATAGAAGCTGAATTTAACTGTTAATATCATATAAAAAACAGTAAGGGATGAATTAAAATTTCATGCTTTCCAGCATCCAGTAAGGAAAATGTAAGAATGAAAATAAAAAAGGAATTTAGAAAAGAATATTGTCATTCCCCCTATCTGGAATTCAAGGCATTCTGTATTCTTATTTTCTGCCATTCCTCATAAAAGTTGAGAACAGGAGTGGAGATGACTTCTGACTTGAGAATAACTTACATGTGGTGAACAAATTCTGATTTTTAAAAGGTAATATGCTTTTTGTACTATCAACTTGCTTATTTTCCCTTGCCTGGAGTGGATTGGAGGAAGGAAATGCCTAGTTTACTAAGATATTGCATACTAATATATAGGGAGCACCACACATCAGCTATTTAAACAGAAGTTTTGTTGCCAATGTACCAGGGAGCCTTAGATGAAAGAATAGGTAAAGGTGCTAAACTGGGGTTGTTCTCGCAGATGTGTCGGGTCCCAAAGCATCCTAATCAAGCTAAGCTGGTAATTGTTACAAGATAGAACAGTTTATGAAATTTGGTACCACCTAGTCTACTGCTGGTTGTAGTTCTACATAGTCTTCCTTTTTATTATTAATTTATTTTTAAAGTAAATAATAAAACTTAAATACATAATAAGAAAATAAAAAGAATTATAAACTTAAATACAAAGTAAAAAAAGAAAAAAGCATTGCCATGTGCATAGCAGAATGTAATAAAGGATTCAAAATACAGCAATAAAATACAGCAATAAATTTCCACTTCAAGAAAGCCTATGTAATAAATACTACATGTATTCCAGACTATCTGTCTTTTCTTTGCTTTTTGGTAAGGTTTCTTTTGTTCTCTGCTGTGCACGTTTAACTTTATTCTTTTTTCCCCTCCTTCCTCACCAATTTACCCCAAGAAGGTTAAAATTAAGTGCAGATATATTTACATTTACATGCACGCATGCATGCATGCATATATACATACATATACGTATATTTAGATATCTATAATTATACTCACATATAGACATATACATTCATAAGCATAGATGTAAGACCATACTACATGTGTTTGTCCTCTGTTTCTCTTAGGGTATTCCTTCATAGGTTCAAGTCTTTCCATATTTTTCTAAGTCTACCATCTCATTTCCTATACCACAGTAATATTCCGATCTTTTACTCTCTGTCTTTATTTTTATTTACTATTATTTTTAATAGTCTAAAACAATATTGATTAATGTGACTGACATATAATGTAGTTTCTATTTTTCTCTTTTGATTAAATCTGTTTTAACTTTGTTTGAGATCATGATTACTATTCCTGCTTTTTCCCCTAATAAATTCTACTTCTGATCTTTATTTTGTGTCTCTGTGTATCTATTTCTTATCCCTCCTGATTCCTCTACTTTACTTCTACCTCCTATCTTGCCCTCCTATTACTTAACCTACCCCCAAGATCTCTCTCTTATTTTTCCCCCACCCTGAAATCCCTTATCTGCTTCCCCTCCCTATCCCCTTAGCCTTTTTATTTATTTCTGAATTTAGAAGACTTTTATTCCTCTCTCTTTCTCTGTATTGTTTACTCTTTAACCCATTTCTGATGAGAGGAAGGTTCCAGAACTACCATCCTTCCTTTCCCGTCTAATTCCTTTGTGTCAGTTCTTCCTCTAGCACCTCATTTATATGATAATTACTCTTTTTACCTTTTCTTGGATGGTTTACTTTTTAGTATCACATCATATTCAGTTCTACCCTTGGTCTGGCCTGCTTGTCCAATGCAAGCCTTACAAATACGTAGGCTCCTTAAGAGTCTACCCAATATGGCGAACTTTTAATGAACATTTAACTAGAGGGAGATTAGAGCAACGGCATGATACCACAAAAATCCAGAGAGGTAGGTTGATCAACTATGCCAAAATGCTATAGTAAGGTCAAGAAAGGTTAATCTTGAGGAAAAGTCATCAAATTTATCAATAAAGAGATCATTGATGGACTCTGAGGGAGCAGTTTAAATGAGTGGCATAGTAGAATGCCAGATTGTTAGAGGATAATCAGAGGCAAAGTCAGTTAGTCAAATATTCAAGAAGATAGAAGTTAGACATTCCTGGGAATGGAGTGAAGAGAGGTAGGGAGAGGTGGAAAGGTAGGGAGATAGGTAATGATTTGTGGTTGTGATGAGGACAGAGAATAAGCTTAGGAAGGTGAAGAGTAGAGAGAAATGAAGGTATTGTATTAGCAAGCACGCTAGCTCACTCAGGACCTGGCTGTGCTAAACTGGCTTTGCTTTTCCTCATTTTCAATGTTTTAGCTGGTCTCTGTAGCTTTGAATAGCCTTTCCCTACTACAATTTCCTCATCTCCAGTCTAGAATTCCTAGTTTCCTCAGGTCACTGACATACTTTCTTACCTGATCCCCTTAACTTTTAGTTACTCTCCTCTCAAAATACACTTTAATTATGTTTTTTTTTGTGTGTATGTATACATATATATATATGTTTATATATGTATATATCTATTGCTATGTATTGTATTATTTACATATGCTCATATAATTTCTCCTAAAAGGATGATAAATCCGTTGAAAGGAGGGACTTTTTTGGTTTTCTCATTGTATATCTAAGGCCTAGTACAGTGCCAAGTATATAGTAAGCATTAAATGAATGTTGATTGATATATTGACATTCTGGGATTTTATTTTAATAACCTATCTTACTTTAATAACTCTTATTATAGGGCTTTAGCAATTCTTTTTTCTTTAGTGCAAGATTAATATTTAGTGGCCAGACTAACATTGAAAAACTTTTATATCAAAAGAAACTTCACACATGCCCTCTTCAACCAGTCACCTTGTTAACCTAATTCATCAAGGCACTATGAATAACACTTTTCTCCTTGACTTTGGTGAGCTTTCTTTAGTCTATTTGAGGTCGTCTGAATGAGAGCCTGTAGAGTATTATCTCACATTACAGGCTGAGATTTTTGTGGCTTTATAAAACTAGCATAGCACCTTATAAACATAAGAATTCCTTTTTCATTGAAAAGACTAGACACAGCTGGGTGACACTGCTGTCCCAGAGAATAGCTTAGTCATTGAACTGAAATGGAATGCTTCCCTCAGGTGATTTAGAAAATGTCATAATCTCTTTAACAGGTTTAGGGATATCAGGCAGGATAAAAGCCAGTTTAGGGGCTAAAAGGTACAATCATCACAATTTGAACTTTAATCTGGAAGACCTGCAGTTTTCTCTCTCTTCGGTTGCCATAGGGTCCCAAATTATGTTGGTTTCACATAATTTCAGCTCAAATAGTCAAAAGTGCCCTGAAGGTTACTATAAAGCATTCAGAATCATGCACTAAGCTGAATGAATCAAGCATTCAAAGTCTTCCAAACCTAGCAACACAGACTGTAACTTTTAAGTACCTCAGTGCTTCTGAAAGAAGTATAGAGCAAGAGAGAAGTCACTCCAGATTATTGCCAATAAAGGCATGAATGTCAAAATCTGTTAGTCTCTTTAGGGTCGGTGGTAACTGATTCATTGGAGATAGGCAAAAGAGGCAGATGTCTGAGATTTGTGAGCTTTGGGATGACAGTGTTAAACTGCAGCTATAACTGTGACCCAGCATCCTTTAATTGGAGCCATAAACTTTGCAAACCAAATGAAATAGTCAAAAATAACAGCTTTTCATGGAGCATACATTAACAGTCAGTGCAAAGGTGGCAGAAAGCTTCAATATGATGTATCAACAAAGACATCCTTCACATTAAGGAAAAATAGGTTCAAGAATACCCTCTGAAGCCTTGTTAGATCATACAAGGAGTTGCAACATGATTCTGTACAATGCAGTGAGGAAAATTAAGAGGCTGTTGGGTGTAGGTAACGTCAGCAAATGGGATATGACTAACAAAACATTTATGGATCCAGTCCATGAGGGGAAAGTAGTGACAGATGGAATCTGGAACTAGTCATGGTCAATGTACTTGGCCATTTGGCAATGTGTTGATCAAAGTGCATTTAGTCAAGCATTTGGCTGCTTTGTTACATTGTTGGATCAGCTGTTTCATCATAATTCTCTCCACCAATACAGATCTCTAGCCCTTTATTTCTTCTCATCCTATGTTAATCTCTGCTATGTATATCTATGACTTCTGACTAGAGGATACATTAAAAGTACCATAACTTTTTTTTTATTCCCTTGAAACTTGGGGTATATCAGTGTATGACTCTAGTGATCAATATCTTGTTTTTTTATTTTTACTAGCCGACTGTCATCCTCTGCTTTCCCTGTCATAAATACAGTAGATCAGCTTAACCAACATTTATTAAGCACTTACTATGTCCACAGAAGCAGCTAGGTGCCTCAGTACCTAAGAATGTGAGTCCTGGAGTCAGGAAGACCAGAGTTCAAACCCAGCCTCACACACTTACTAGCGCATGCACTCTGTATGTATTTACTTGTGTTAATCCTCCTAGAATAATGTAAATTACTTAAGTTCAGTAACTGCCCTTTGTTTTGTGATTTTTTTTTTCCTCCAGGACCAAGCACAGGGTGCTTCAAATATAGTAGGCATTGAATGTTGTTGACTTGGGTTAAATTGCCCTATTCTTCATGAAATAATACTGCCTCATTGAAATCACTTCTTTGCTTTCTAAGTGCTTATAAACAGTTCTTTAGTGATTTCTTCTATATACCTAGATACACACATGAGCCTTTTGCTCTACCATTCTAGTTCGTGAACTGAATGCTAAGAAAACAAATCCCTATTCTAAGGAGTCTATTTATGGTAAGAATATGGTAAATCCAATTGCTTTTCTGACCTGAACTTTAGAATTGATGAATCCTTTTTTAATCCATTAATAATTCAGATTTTTTTGAAATATCATCTGAAATTTCTGAAAATGAATTTTTTGCTTCAGGGTTTTTTTAATAGTTTCAGGTCTAACTTTCAAAGTGTTAGGAAATATTTCTGTAGTAAAATTATGGTAACAAACATTCACTGTACCATTCCAGAAGTGAAAAATCAATTACTTACACAAATTCAATTATTATCTTAATGTAGACAAAGTCACATTAGCTCAGGATTCAGGAGCACTGGCATCACTATTTGATTTGTAGCCACATCTCCTCCCCTCTCTCTTGGGTTGCTGGTTTTCTCTGTATTTCCAAGTGTATTTCCTCTCAGCATCTATTGGCCATAGTCACTAGTACTTGATCTCTTTCCATTTGTGTGTCTCCTGGGCAAAGCTCAATCTTCTGGTACAGGGGGAAAAGCTGGTGATGGCAAGAGAAAGTATTGTGGGAACCCATTTTCTTTACTTCTTCCTATGAGATTGGATATAATCAGGGAAGTATAAAAATTGAGCACAAGCTCATTTGGTAATTAATGTTAGAAAGAAAATTCCGGAAGTTAGGCAAATGAGACTTTTCCTGAATAGATCCTCTACACTGAAGCAGTCTTTTCTGAGCACTCATTCTTTTGAGATATGAAATTCGTAAGAGGGAGTAATATTGGTCCTTTACCTAAAATTTCTTTATGATTTCTCCTTTTTTTCTTTTTATAAGGAAGCCCTGTGAAAGCAGAGATATTTTCTTTCTCTATTTCTTCCAGAAATATAGCCTTATAGAAGACCTACAGACATTCCTGTGTAGGCTAGTGTCTAGAATATAATCAGACTAAGTAAAGTTGGAAAAGTCTCTGTAAGTGCATTAAGTAAGTATTCTTTGGGCACTGTCAAAATTCATCTGTCTTCCTTATCACAATTTGACTATAATAGTAGCAGCATTCAATTTTGAAGCACAACTGAACTTTTGATGTTTAGAAGCAGTAACTTTGTTTTATTCCAAAGCACACCTGAACCTAGCTTTCATAATTATTTAATTTTAGGGGGAAGTATTGGGAAAAACTTAATGACATGTAAATAAAATTTCCATATCCGTGCAATGCAAAAAGTAGGTGCTATCGTGCAGCCCTTCCAGGATTGGGAATACAGCAGAGGAAACCAGTACTTTTCTGGTCCCTAGAATACCAGAAGCTACCAGCAGAGCAAATATATTTCAGCTTCTCTCAGGGATGCACAATTCAGTTAAGCTCATTTCTCTCGGCTACCATTCCTGTAATACCAAGAGGAGTGGATCTTTCCTCCCTTGTCTTTCTCCAATACCATATAATGTTCAAGAATGTCTTATTTCTGTTTCTCTACACCATTTAAATCCTTTTGCAAAAGTTGTGGAGTAAACTTCTCTGTTGATATTGTGGCAACAGTCTTACTGACTTTGTACATTGTTGTCTAAGGATTAAGTATTACTTTGATCATTTAAATTTCATTGTGATCAAAACTGTCCAAAATATGTAATGGAAGAGGTAGAACATTTGTAGAGCTTAGATGGTGGGGGCAAAGGTCAGTTGGAAGAGTACAGGATAAAATCAGAGAATAAGGAGCAGCCTAGTTTGTCTGGAAGAAAGAGAACATGAATGGCAGGGTTTGGGTGGTAAAGTACAGAGCAGAATGATATAGAAGGCACAAAGAGATTTACATTTATTTCTGCTGCCTCCATAATGCAGGTGGATAGAGACCAGGGCTCGTGTTAGGAAGATGTGAGCCAGAACCTTAGACATTTATTTGATAGGTGACCCTGGGTAAATCATTAAACCTTTCTAAGCCTTAGTTTCCTCATCTATAAAATAGGGTTAGTAAAAGCACTTATTTCATTGAGTTATGAGGATAAAAATAGATGTTTTTAAAGCATTTTGAGAACCTTCAAGAGCCATATATTAGCTACTTTTACTTTATCAGATATTTTATTCATCTGCTGCAGAGTATGACTGAAAAATAGGATTTGAAAAACAGAAAAGACCTCTTGAAAGTCTGTCATCTCATTCTGACAAATCTTGTAATATTTTATAATATTCACTACCATTTGCATTTTAGGATTTTTCTATTACCTGAGTAAATTTTAGTTTAGTTTTTATACTAAATTAGGTTACTTTTGATTTTATCCACCATAGAGTATTGATATCAGCTATAAGTTTGTCTTTCTATATTTGAAACTATTCATGAATATTTATGAGCACTTTTTTTTGAATTCACAAGCTTCTGGAATTAAAAAAAATTCCAAACTATAATTGTGAAGATAGGAAAGAAATGATTTATATAATCGTATTATCTTTAAATTCCATACTATGGGTTTGTCATATAATTGTAATATTTTGATAAGTAACTCCTTTGTGTTGTATCTAAGATGGACCCATCTTTCATAAATTTCAGCTTCATAAAATGTCAGATGGTATCAATATATTTGTTAAAATTTTTTAACTTAATGCTTTTCTTTGTAAATTTCATGGGAGGCATGATTACATACATGTACATACATATACATCTAGTACATATATACATACAAGAGTACTAGTCAGGAAGAACTGAGTTTGAATCCTGCATCACAGGCAAACTTATGTTATTAGGCAAGTGATTTAACCTTTCTCAGCCTCTACTCTTTTTTTTTTTTTTTGCTTTTTGGAGGGTGAAAGGCAGGACAATTGGGGTTAAGTGACTTGTCCAAGGTCACAAGGCTAGTAAGTATTAAATGTCTGAAGGCCGCATTTAAACTCAGGTCTTCCTGATTCCAGGTCCAGCACTCTATTCACTGAGTTACCTAGCAGCCCTAGCCTCTACTTTTTTATCTGAAAATAGGAATATTAATCACATATACCTTTTAGAATTGTAAGCATCACAACTTATACATATATACACATGTCTCTCTCCATGCATATACACACATACACACTTCTACATGCATATATGTGTATATACACATATGTATATGTATGTGTATATATGTATATGTGTATATACACATATATGCATGTAGAAGTGTGTATGTGTGTATATGCATGGAGAGAGACATGTGTATATATGTATACATACCAATATATAAACACATACACACACATATACACACACACACACATACACACATATACACATATTACATATTTTTAAGTGTTATAGTTCACTTGTGCTGTTGTTTCTAACTCTGT
>CM053601.1:114101873-114113881 GCA_028646575.1 Pseudocheirus occidentalis | reverse complement strand
TACACATACATATACATATGTGTATATACACATATATGCATGTAGAAGTGTGTATGTGTGTATATGCATGGAGAGAGACATGTGTATATATGTATACATACCAATATATAAACACATACACACACATATACACACACACACACATACACACATATACACATATTACATATTTTTAAGTGTTATAGTTCACTTGTGCTGTTGTTTCTAACTCTGTCACTCTGGAGTTTTCTTGGGATGGAGTGGTTTTCCATTTCTTTCTCCAGTGGATTAAGGCAAACAGGGAATACTTGATTTGCCCAGGGTCACACAGCTAGTGAGTGTCTGAGGCTAGATTTGAACTCAGGTTTTCTGGTTCCAGGCCCAGGGCTGTATTCAATGCATCACCTATCTGTATGTTACTCTTATTGGCTGTTAAATTTTCTCCTCCTTTTTCCTCCTCCTCTATTTCATTAGCATTCAGCAGTAGGGAACCTGCAGCCTCGAGGCTGCATGTGGTCCTCTAGGTCCTCAAGTGAGGCCCTTTGACCAAATCCAAACCTCGCAGAACAAATCCCTTTGATAAAAGGATTTGTTCCATGAAACTTGGACTCAGTCAAAAGGCCGCACCCAAGGACTTGGAAGGCCACATGTGGCCTCAAGGCTGCAGGTTCCCCACCCATGGATAGTTCTTTATATAACCTTTTAACTAATGCTTTTATTTTAATTTCTACATGATTTCTTTCATTATTAGAGAGGCAAAATAGCCTAATGGATAAAAGAGATGACTTTAAAATCAGGAAGATTTGAAACTCTAGGTACAAGTCTTGCCTCTGACACATACTCCCTATGTTACCCTAAGTAAATCAATGCTACAAACAATTTTCTAAGACCATAAGTTACAGAAATGGGAGCAGAGACAGCAGTGCAGAGATGGGGCTAGTTTCCATCTGCATTGGTAAAGGAAGTTCATATTGAACCAGGAAGGAACCTTAGAAGTCATCTGGTCCAAACCCATCATTTTCCTTTTCCTTTAGATGAAGACTGAAACAGGGAGGTTACATGATATGTCCAGTGCTACCCAGCCTTAAAGGTATTTGAGCATGAATTCAAATCAATTATTTCTCTGACTTCAAATGCTGTGCTCTATTGACCATAACATACTACCTCTCCCAAACAGAATGATGCAAGGATCAAACCCATATCCTCAGTGTTATACCACACTCCATCCAACTGGGATATCTGGCTCATTACCCTAATGGGAATCCCCTACAACATTAATTTATAGGTTCAATCAAAATGACCACAACCACAACCATGAAGGTAAAAGCTGGTTAATAATGATCTGAGCCTATTTATGATCATGATGCCATGAGGTCAGTTATTAAATTGTGGAGATTAGGAAATGTTTGCTATGCCTTCCCTATATAAAGTCTCACAGTATGCTCAGGACCACCTCCTTCCCTTTTCTGTTCAGTAGCTATGATAAGAGAATTTTCTCCAAAATGTTTGTAACTATAGGAATTGGAAATAGATATGACATAACAGTTGCTGAAATCAACATTCTCACTTTTCTTGTTAGAGATTATGATAATAGTGACATTTGGAAATCAGATGGCATATTTTTTAGTGTTCCATATGTTAAAAATGAGTGATACAAGCTCCATCCCCCTTCCTTCTTTGAAGATCTCTGGAGATGTGTCATCTGGTTCTGGAACAAGGTTCATGACTTGGAAAGGAGGATGACCTTCAAATACAGTGTCACAGAATCATCAGTCTGAAACTGAAAGGTACCTTGAAGTCATAGGTTGGTAGATCTAGAATTAGGAAAGATCTCAGAGGTGATATAGTCCTGCAGCACCATTTTACAGATAAGGAAACTGACAGGTGGGGAGTTTAAAAAGAGATTTGCATAATGTTAGTCACTAAGGTAGGGATCAGGGCTGAGAGTTGAACTGAGTAATTTGATGCCAAATCCAAAGCTCTTTTCATTATAGTAAGCAAGATACAAATGAGATACTACAGCACTTATTACAGTGCCTGGCAAATAATAGGCACTTAATAAATGTTTGTACCCTCCCTCCTACCTAGTAGCATCTTACGTGAACTGAACTTTTAATTTCACTGCCATATAGAAGTTTATTTTTAATGCTGGAAATTTGTGAAGAGTAATGAGAGGTGACCATATTCTCTACAGACCGCTTCTCTTTATGTGAGATGAAAATGAAAATATCCACACTTCTCAGACGTATTGTGTCAGACACCAGATAACCACCTCAAGTCTCTAAAGATATCTTGTGTTTGGTGTGGAATGAAGGAATTGAGGGGGTTAGGAGAGCAAGTGGTTAATTGTGGGAATTGCATGAATCACACTGATTTCTTCTTGTAATTCAATTATAGAGCTATATCAGTTCCCTCTCTATTCAATTATGGATCTGGTCCAACTTCTGTCTTGTAAGAAAACTTTATTCATCTGTGGGAACTGGAAGAAGATCTTATTGCATTGTTTGAAACTCGCCTACACAGGTAGGAAACTGGACACCTCTACCTGCTGTTTAGAGACTCTTAATTAGGGACCTAGTTATGCTGACCAGAAACCTGGTCAGATCCAAAAATTGACTTGAGGAGTTTTCTTACAATTGTACATCTCAAGCAATCCATATGTCTTATCTGAAAAACCAACACCATTCTGATTCATTAGTTATGGTTTACATGTTCCTTTGATTGTTTGCAGATACTTGGGGAGAGTAACACACCTTTTTATCTGATTTCAGGGAATTATACCTATTTATTCTCCCCCTCTCAACTTGGAAAGTCCATAATCTTTCCTCCAATTAGAAATAAAATGAACTAATTTTATGTTGTATCTTTTTAATTAATTGGCCTCATTTGATAAAATGTTTTTAAAGTATAAAGTTTGTCACCCCTTGTATTTGTGATCCAGGCCTAATACTGAGAAGGTCTGGTCCTGCTTTTCTTTTTAAAAGAAATTGGCATGTGTTGTTTAATAAATCAATATGCTCAGAAGATTGAACTTTTGTTTCCTCAGTCATTTCATCTTTTACCCACAATAGGAATCAGTTTGAATTCACATACATTAGCTTTGCCACCTGAAAATGTTACATTCTCTGTGCATATTATAAAATGTGAATCATTGAAACTCTCTGGATCTTAAGCAATAAAAGACAGGGGTAGTTTGTTGTTGAAAATCCATCACAATTACTCCACAGTTTATCTTTCTAGACTTATCACTCCTGCTCATGGATGCTACATTTTAGCCAAAGTGACCCCCTCCTTCAGATCATCCTATCTCATTCCTGGAATGCTCTCCTTTCTCACCTCCTGTTTTGGAATGTCTATCTTATTTCAGAGCTCACTTTGTCACCTGATATATACCTGAAGTTTCATGGTCCCCCCTCCCCAAGTTGTAAGTGTTCTCCCCTGAATCTTGAAATTGTCTAGTGTTTACTTTCTACATACTGTGATGTTAGTGAAAGACTGAGGTACAGTGGAAAAAACACTGGCTCTAGAATAAGAGGAAATAAGTTCTGGTTCCTGTCTCTGATGTTTACTACTTGTGTTACTGGGCAAATTGTTTAACCCCCTTGTGACTCAGTTTCCACATCTGTAGAATAAGGGGATTGGACTAAATTTCCTGTCTTCCAGTTCTATATCTAGGATTCTCTAAACTTTTACATACATTCCCTAAAAACTGTAAAGTCCTTAAGGACGGGAACTCCTTCATTTTTTGTCTCAATTCCCACTGCCTCACATAATGCCTCAAATGTGGCAGTTGTTTTTCAGAGTTGCTTGACTCTTCATGACTTCATCTGTGGTTTCTTGGCAAGGATACTTGAGAGGTTTGCCATTTCCTTCTTGTAGCACCAATACAATTTTTAAAACACCAATGGTCACTATAAATATACATGCATAATGGTTGATTGCAGAATATAACAGACTCTCCATAAATAATACAGAACCAAAACATTTATTCAGATATCAGAAAACTGACTCTCCAAACCAGTAAACTGATTCTACCATGGTAGCAAAGAAGTTAATAATAAGCCACATTATTAACAATAAGTTAATGATAATAATAATAAGTTAATGATAATAATAATAAGTTAATGATAATAATAATAATAATAAAGAAGAAGAAGCCACAACAGCACAGAGAGCCACAGCAAACTTTAGCCTGTCCGCAAACCAACAGGAAATCAGCATTTACTCATAAGCCTAGCTGCCTCTCTCAAATGCATCCTCTCTTCCCAATCGTGTCTAGCTGCTCTGACTCCCAACTACCTCTGGGTTCTGATCCACCCTTCCACAAACTCCTCCTGCCACAGACTCCATGTGATTACATTCAGCCTATTAGGGGGGCAGAATATATTTTCAAATCAGGAAAGATCTTCAAATTCTCATTACCAGTACACTTCAACTCATTTTACAGATGAGGAAACTGAGGCAAACAGGATTAAGTGACTTGCCCAGGGACACATAGTAAGTGTCTGAGGCCATATTTGAATTCAGAAAGATGAATCTTCCTGACACCAAGCCTGGTATTTTATCTATTTTGAAACCTAGATGCCCAAAGTGAGATTACAATATGTAATTTATATAGATTAATGTGGAAAATCATAACAGATTGTCTTCTTATCAAAGGTAAATAAGCAGCTAACTGTGTGTGGAAAGTGCCAGTTGGTTTCCATGTTTAAAGATAAGTCAAAAGTGCCTGAGAAATGGCTCTTTAAGCTCTACCTTATTAGAGAAAATAAAGATTTCCAAAACTGGATGAAAAGGAAAAAAGAAGACAGAACATAGCAAATAAATGATTCCTAGGATCTAGAGTTGAATTAATAAAAGATTTTTGAACCGAGGTACTGGGCTGACTTCAGGAACCTGATGGAATTGCGGTAAAAGGAGGATTTTCTTGTCTTCTTACAACTGAAAAGATAATACTAGAAACCAAATGCTACCGAGGAAAAAAGGAAGATAAGGTACAACAATGAAGCTATTTCTGCAAATTTGGGAAATACTCATTTTTTTCCCTTTAGACCATGGCTTACTATACCAAGGTATTCTTCTTTAGTCAAATGAGGTGGCTGAGTCAGGTAGACCTGAATTACATTTAGCCTCAAACACTTCATGGCTTATGACATTAGTCAAGTCATTTGAACTCTATCTCAGTTTCCTCATCTGTAAAATAAAGGTAATAAAAACACCTACCTCTCATAGTTGTCTCAGGATTGC
This sequence comes from Pseudocheirus occidentalis, assembly GCA_028646575.1. NCBI lineage: Eukaryota > Metazoa > Chordata > Mammalia > Diprotodontia > Pseudocheiridae > Pseudocheirus > Pseudocheirus occidentalis. The sequence continues at coordinate 114,108,655 of CM053601.1, read as the reverse complement.
TTTGAAGATAAAATAAGACAATATTTGTAAAGTGTTTTGAAAATCTTTAGGTAGAATATAAATGTTACTTGTTTTGTTATTTTATTATGTACCTCAAATCCAAAAAGTAGAAATATAAGAGGAAGGAAAAAAATGACCAGATAAAAATCATAACACTGGATACCATAAAGGGTGTTAGATTTAGTAAAATAAGACTATGAGGAGAGGGTAGAGAAGCAAAAGAGAAAATTTCTACCCAAGGGGTTTGCAAACTACAGCCTGCTGACCATATACAGCCCACCTTCTGTTTTAGTATGGCATGTGAGTTAAGGATATGATTTTTAAAATAAATTTTGTAATATTTCTAGAGAAACTAACAAGGAAATTTTAGATATTATTTCACAAAGTTTAGGGATAGCAGCTATAGGCTTATACACTCTATGGATTATAAACAACTTGAAATTTTAAAGCAAGGTTGCAAAAATGAATTCATTGATACTACTGGGACTTGGTGGCATGGGATTTATGAATTGAAAAGGGCAATGTAAGGGTTTATTTTGTTAAGAGGAAAATAAGTGATAGATGAAGTAATTAAATGGAATTTGATGGTAAGATGCTTCTATTGGAATTCATGAATCAGATGAGAAACTATGATGGTAAGCACTTGAATCAAGATAAAAAGACAAAGAAGCTGAATTGACATCATAATGTAGAGTAGATAACCTGACCAGAGAGACAAAATGTATAATGAGTTTCAAATACAGTTCACAAAACTGAAACAGAGTTATATTAATGTTGGGAGACTCCATCTTCTGAATGTCTCATTCTATTAAAAGCAGAAAATCTATAAAATCTACTTTCTCTGCCAATACTTTTATGGAAGGGAGGAAAAGTAATATGCATCTTTTATCATTAGTTGAAATAATAAGAATAACTGATATTTATGTGGAATATCAAAGTTTGTAAGAGATTTTATTTTTATAAAAATTGAGCCCCATACCAGATTAATTAGATATGTTTGGCAAGTATTTTCTCCATTTTACTTATGAGGAAAGGGCGAAATGATTTATTCCTGAGTACTCAGGTAATAGTTGTTGGAGGAAACATTTAAACTAGTTACTTTTGGGAGATACAGATATGCCATAAACTTTGGGATAAAGTTATTATGTAATAACTGGTTTAATGATTTTAATAAGATAGGCATATCAAAAGTCATCTAATATAACTATATTGTAATTGCAAAGGCTTTTATGAAGATTTTGCATATGAGGAAACTAAGACTCAATAGGGATAGACTCCATAATACACTCCATATTGTCAAGAAAAACTTATCATTCATCTAAATAAGTCCTTCAGTCAGAAGCCACCTTTGCTCAGGTGGCATTTTTCTAACAATTGCTTCATGTCTACTTCCCATCTGACCACAGGAGATTTTTAGCAACTTGTCCAAAGTCATAAAGTTGTTAAGAGACTTAGTCAAGATTCAAACCAAGATTTTCTATTTCCAGTTCTAGCACTCTTTTCAAGCTACAATGCCACTTTCTTTCATGAATAGGGAGATTAATATTAAACACAGGCAGATGTGTATATCAGAAAATTATGAGAAAATATTTCTATAAGTTCGGGAAAAATATTATTATGCTTTTGTGGCCTATGGTTTTGAGATGAATAGAGCTCCATGTTGAAAAGAGGACTATAAAGCATAATTCTGTTAATGCAGTCTCAAAAAAATTATTCAGAATGAAAGTAGGAGTCCAGCATGGAGGTTCATGCCTATAATTTCAATTCCTAGGGATGCTGGTAGATCATTTGAGTTTCGGTGTTCTGAGCTGCAGTGGGGTTTAAGCTAATAGAGTATTAATATTACTTTTGATACCAATATGGTGAGGCCTTGGGATTGGGGAGCCTTCAGACTGTCTAAAGATGGGTCAAACTGGCTTAGGTCAGAAACAGAATGGGTCAAAGCTCCCATTCAGATCAGAAGTGAAATTGAGCACATGAATGGCTTCAGCACTTCCATTTTTCAGAAGAATAAAAAGATAAAGACAAGGAAGGAAGGAAAGAAGGAAGGAGAAGAAGGAGGTTGTATAGATTGATGAATAGACGCATAATCAAGGAAGAGATCAAAATAGTAGGCTTGTAAGAAGAGCATCAAAACAAGTAATGTTCCAAAATAGGCTGAGATTTGTGAAAAGTAATGCAAGAGACAAGAAGAATAAGGAAAGTTTAGGTTTGCCGCTTGTGGAAGTTGAAAGAAATTTAATAGATGATAGAATGTAGAAACCCTATATTATCATTTTGCTTACAGATTAGGACTTGCAGTGTCTGGTTACATTTGCTACCATTGCATATATGTTAAAAACGCTGAATGATGGCTTATCAAGGATGTTGTGGAGCACATTTATGCTGCAGGTAGAGAACTGAACAAGATGAACATAGAATCACAGAATCTCAGGCCTAGAGGTAACCTAAGAGGCCCTCTATTCCAACCCATCCTAAAAAAAATCTCCTCTAACGCATACATGACAAGTAATCATCAAGCTTTTGTTTTCTGACCTCAATAAAAGGGAATTCTTTATCTCTTGAGGATGCTACTTCTACTTTTGGATAGCTTGAATTCTTAGGAAGTTTTTTCTTCAATCCATCCCAAATTTGCTTTTTAAAAACTTTCACCTAGCAATCCTTATTTTGCCCTTTAGAATCAAACAAAACAAATATAATCTCTTCCATAGGACAGATATCTGTCATCAATATTTCAAATGCCTGAAAAAAATTACCCCATTTCTAAGGTTCTTTTCAACTCTAGAAAGTCATGATTTTAGGATAATCTAGGTGTTAAAGCTATTTTGGGTGCTAGACCACAATTTAGTATACATTAATACAATTCTTGGATAATTCATGTGATCATAGGATTATAGCTTCTATTTCCCATTTTGCTAAATAAGAATAAATAAAGAGCATGGAAGGAAATTAAGGTTTAAATATTATTTGTCTATATAACTTAAAGAAATAATTACATTTTAAGCTTTAAAATAATTCCTGCTCATTTGCATCTGGGTTATACAATGGATAGGGTTTTGGTTCTATAATCAGGAACATCTAAATTAAAATCTGGCCTTAGAAATTTATGAGCTGTATCATTCAGGAGAAATCATTTAACCTCTGCCTGCCTCAGTTACCTAATTTGTAAAATGGGCATAATAATGGTACCTATATAACAGGGTTGTTATAAGGCTCAAACAAGATAATCTTTGTAAAATTCTTGGCATATATTTTGGTACATAGTAGGCTCTTAACAAATATGAATTCCTTTTCTTTTCTCTATTCCTACTACCCCTCCACTCCCTTCCCCCCTGGATAACACTGAATCCAGTAAAAAAAACTTTTCCCAGTTACAGAACCATGATTAGTATTCAGTGGTTTGAATCTAGAGAGGCCTTGAAGGAGGACAAATACTCCAACCTACTCATCATACACACACACACACACACACACACACACACACACACACACACACACACGGAAACTGAGGCCCCCATACAATTGAAATGAGTTTTTAAAAGTCAGGTGTATTGAATGAAATAAATGGGATCAGCACCAATGTCATCTGATGCTAAACAAGTGCCTTTTTTCATTGTGTGGCATGGTAATAATTTATACTTGTGAGTAACATGAATCTAGATGATATCAATTACTTGGCATGCTTTTATTTTTATAATGGCTTAATTATCATTAACTCAATAAATTATTCTTTTTTAGTTTATATTATGACCTTTGCAAAAAGGTAAAAGCAAAAGCAAATACCAGTCTTTGGACTTGATTGCCAGTTATGATGTATTGTTTTCTACGAGGTTCAGGAAGGTTGAAACTTAAAAGTTTTAGTATACTTATCAGATAATTCAAGTTGAATTTTGGCACCTAGCATAATGATGACCTTAAAGAATCATCTCTACATTAAACTTTTAAAATGCTCATACATTTGAGAAAGTGGTGAGAATAAAGAAATTTTCCAGTATAGATAGCTAAAATGGCTCTTAATTTAGCCATGACAGTGAATAATTAATTCATTCAATCAGTAGTAAAGGGCATTGCTAACAGATTTTGTCTTGGATGGCTTCATGGAAGAGGTATTTTTAAAGCTGAATTTGAAAGGATGTTGAAGAATCAACAGGTGAAAAAGGGGAAAGAAGACATTCCAGAGGTAACAACATATACAAAATACCTGGAGGTTGAAGAATGAATGGCAAGTATAAGCAACTGGAAATAGTCCAAGTTAAATGAATTCTATTAATTTGTTCAACACCATTGCAAATGTTACTGATGTCTTAGTAGGATGTGTGTATGTGTGTGCGTGTGTGTGTGCGTGCGTGCGTGTGTGTGTGTGTGTGTGTGTGTGTGTGTGTGTATTCTGTACAGACTAGGAGAGAGAATAAAAACTAGACCTGTGAGTTCTTGATTTAGAAAATGTCAGATAAGGAAACTCCTATCAAATCTGTATGATATGGATGTGTACAAGAATGTATACAAAATCAATTTGAATTTGGATGAGAGTGCTATTTATTGACATCACTTTGAATCATAGGTAATAGCAATTTGTATGGCTAACCCTCAACTGAATAAATTTTGATCACCTGCCCACCCACCTGCCTGTCTATCTCTCTCTGTCCTCTTTCCTTTCTCAACTATCTGCCTCTATTGCTCCATAACTGAATTTCCCATTGTTAGTGAATTTTACTTATTTCATTTAGATCTAACCTTGTAGTTATTATTATCTCAGAATAACACTATGCGAAATGAGAATGACTAGAGGGAAAAGTAATATTCTACAGTACTATGATATCATGATCCTTTCTGAGCAGACAGACTGTGGTCCCAAACATTATAGCGGAAAACAAAAGAAACAAACAAAAATATTTTTTAAAAAAATTCTTGTGTTTTAAGCCCTAAACAATTAAATAGACAATATAAAAACAATGACAGTACTCTAAAAAAATTGATCTTTGGGATCCCTGTAGATGCTCTCTCTGAAAAGAGACAAATGATACATTTTAAAATAACAAAAAACCCCACACCCCTCCCTAATTACTGTCTCTTTCTGTATCACTTCTGCAGAACACCTGGTCTATAAATTTAGTGACAGAGCTTTCCCTAGGGTGTCATTTTTGTACAGAAAAAAGTAAAAAAACATCCTTTGCCTCAGTGGAGCTTATACAGGTTCATTTTGCACTTTCTCCATCTGTTTGTCTGGCTCAACTGTGGATACTAGTGTGTTTAAAGAAAGTTATACTGTTTGTCCAACAGAAATCTAGTCAGCAACCTCATCTCTATTTCTGTCTAGCAGAAGTGGGCCAGAAAGTTTTTCCTATTATAAAAAGAAACTAAGCTTTTCCCTATCTTTTCATCTGACTACCAATCAAAACACATGTAAGAACTTTATCTGAGAATCCCAACAGATTAATGGAAAGAAGAAGAAAAGATGTTTCTTTACAAAAAGAACCCAAATCAATTAGGGTAGAAATTAATGACTAGCAATAAAAGGGTTACTTCAAGCTCTATTGAAGTAACTGCCTATGTCTGAAAATAATCTATTTAATCTGCACTTTTAATACCTAAACCAAGGGAGAGAAAAAAAGGTATTTTCTAGCATATATTTTCTTCAGAGCCTTAGGAAAATACCTAATTGAAGCAGTTTGGTACAGTAAAAAGAGTATTAGGTCCAGTCTGGGGGACATTGGTTTAGATACTTACTCTGTCTCTTTGTGTTTCTGTGTGGATATATCATTTAATCTCTTTGGATCTCAGTTTACTTATTTGCAACACAAGGGGATTGCACAAGTACATATATCACCTCTGGAGTCCCTTTCTCCTTGAAAACTATGATTATGTAGAAAACATAACTAACATTTTAGTTTGATCTTCTAAAACTACATAAAACCAACAATACAAAGACAAGTAGCATTTCAATCATGGATCATAAAATTTTAAGTTGGAAGCTGTCTTAGTGATTATGTAGTCCAAATATCTCACTCTTATAGATGAAGAAATTGAGATGGCTAAGTGATTTGCCTAGTGTCATAGAGCTATTTGGAAGGAGAATTCAGATTTGCATTTGTGTTTCTTCAATCCCAGTCCAATCATTTCCCCCCATTATATCAGTTTTCAGGCATAAGGAGCAGATGTCCAGTAACCTTCTTTACAAAGGGGGATATATGTTCTTTAAAAATAGGAAAGAAAATATGACTTCATGCCTTCTTCCCACTCTGTAATTCATCCTGAATTTTACAAAAACGAGACTTACTTGCCAGACTAATTTAGCTGTGTTCGGTCAGTTCAGAAAACCAAGCTCAATTAGAATTCTGGTTCTTGTTCTCTGGCTAATTAGCCATCTAACTTTGGGAAGATCATTGAACCTCTCTGAACTTGCTTGGTCCACTTACAAATCAGGATTATTAATACCTGTGCTGCTAACCTCCCCAGGCTGTTGTGAAGATAGGTTTAGATTATATATGTATATATGTGAATATACGTAATATACACATATATGTATATATATGTGTGTGTGTGTGTACATACATTGTAAAAAAAGTATTAAAAATGTGAAGTCATAATGTCATAATAAACTTGAAAGTTGTATAATCCAAATCCTTCTTCTTGAAGTCCCACATACATTCCAGAATAGTAGACATCCACTCTCTGCTTAAGTACCAGAGATATCATTCCAACAGTCTTTTTCTTCAGTATTCACTCACTCCTTACATAAAATGACTTATATTAATATCATTATTTTTTAAAAAATTTTTTTT
>CM053601.1:114085777-114101373 GCA_028646575.1 Pseudocheirus occidentalis | reverse complement strand
TCACTTCTTGTAATGATACTGAGATTTAAAGATCTTCCATGCCCCTTGAACTTGCTGACATAGCAGGAAGGGGTGGAGCAAGAGAAGGCTGGAACCAAGCTGACATCCATACTGGTGACTGGAAGCAGCAGCAGCAGCAGTGGTGGCAGTGGCGCAAACTCCTTTTTCTTTAAGCCAGTCAGAATCTCTGCTAAGGACTCTTGCTGAGGACTGCCAGGGAGGAGAACTGCAGTGGGGCCAGAGCTGCCAGGCACAAGGTTGCCTGGACGCTGAGCAGTTGCCATGAGTGAGGAGAGGAAGACCTTTGCCTGAGGTTGCCTGTCCTGTTTTGAAGGCTTGAGAGTGTGGGCATTTACTTTAACTACATGTGCCAACTTTATAGCTACTATGTTGGCTTTGACTTTCTGGTTTTGGGACTCAGTCTTCTGGTACTTGAATAAATGCTCTGACTATATTTCTCATGTAGACAGCCTGTTACATTTTGTGATTAATAACCATTTCAGCATACTTATAGTTACTGTAGGCTTTGTGAATGCTGCATTGCTGATACACTTCTTCAGTCCATCAGCCCAGCTCCCAGATAGTAAGACTGTCCTGCTTCCTCCAACAAGAAAATTCCAATTCTGTCTCTCTGTCTCTGGAATTCTTGCTTACATACACACATTGGCCTCCTGTCTCAGCCAATACCCTTCTTCCATGTCAACAGGGGAGTTCACACCTTCTCAACAAGGGGCAAGGCTCACACCTTCCATACTTAGTCCTAAGTTTATTAAGTGCTGAGTATCTGCTAAACTGATTGCTGTTACTTAGGTGCAATTGGCAGTTTCAAACTCAATTTCTAGGGTTTATAAACTAAGGCATCTTTATAGAGCATCAGAGGTTGAGCATTTCAAATGGAATTCCCTTAAGGTAATTAGAAAGGAGCAAGGATCACGGTAGCAGAAATCTGGGAAATCCAGAAGTATATTTAGTCAATACTCACAACTACAAATAACTCAGTCATGGAAAGAAATTCTACTGGGATGTGCAATTATCGTGTAGAAAGTGGTCATATGCAGGAACTGATTAACAGGCAAAAATGAGGTCAGGGTAGTCTTCTACTTCCCCAACCTTTAACCAAGAGGACAAGGTATGATAAGGGCTTTGTAGCAAATCAGCTCCATCTAGGTGTGAGTGGAGGGGTGCTGTTGTTTAATGATAAAGGGACACAGGTTCCTCAAAAACTGATATGCTAATTAAACAATCCTCATGTGTTATGGAAGGATCTTAATAGTAAAGGGTCTGAGTTTTATGATTATTGCACAAAGAGTTCCAGAGTAGATGGGCAAAATATCATTACATCTATTTTCTATGAAGTTCTCTTAATTCCCAGTCAAAGTGATCTCTTCATCATTCAGGTAGTCACATTACATACTTACACCTTTCAACGACATTCATTCTTGTAGTACATTTACAATTGCATATTTTTGTGTCCTATTTCCTTTAAAGTAGGGTGTGTGCCCTAAACATGTCTAAAACTTTGAACATGATGGGAACATGAGTGTTTGTTGAATTAATCAGTTCATACTTTAAATGTGAAAATGAGGAATCTGAGGAGAAAGAGGAAACTCCTTACTAGGAGAATGAAGAATGGGAAAATGTCTAACACAGGGAAAAGAAAGGATAAAGATGATAGTATACTTTGAGTTAGAAGAAAAATATGAGGATCTTTGCTAAGAGGAGGCAATTGGACACTTAGGAGAAAAAAATATCTGCTTCTGTTCCAAGGGACTATGATGTGAACCTATAGATGTGATCAAGGAAGTGATTGCCCAGTAAGGATGAGAAGGAGAGGTGAGTACTGGAGTTTAGTGACTTTCCCTGAGGGCTCCTGGTGCTACTGTCTATTTGATTGCATTAGAATTATGTGCTTTCTTCTTGAGACGTGTATTCTGGAAATGACAGAAAACCTTCCAAGATATATCAAATCTGATGACCATAACTCACCTCTATGGATTTACATAAGCATGAATGATACTTCCAGAAGATATCGACAAAAATTACTAAGGAGTATATGACATTCTTAGCCAGAAACTTGAAGATTTTGGCAGTACAGATGATGGTGTTGTTTTTTTTTTAAACCAATGTTGCTTTTGGTAAGGGAAAAATGTCTGAGGTTAGGATTTCAGTTTCTAGACCACAGCTTAAAAGAATAACAGTCTCCTGGCTTGGGATGGAAAATATCTAATAAGGGATCTAGGGATGTGTTTTCATATAATGTTGCAAATCTAATAAAATGTTTTTAAATGAAAAAGGAAGGAGGAGAGAGAATATTGCTACTGCGTTCACCAAGCCACATTCATAAAAAGTATGTACAAAATATAAAAAATAATTATAGTAGAGATACCCAGAATTTAAAAAGAAACAAGATACAGGAAAGGACCTAGTAATAAAACTAGTACTGGGGATAAGCCTATGACTGAAAATTTACACTGGAATTTTATACTACATCCCCAAAAATATAGGTAAAGATGAGGGAGGAATATTACCACTTATTAAAATAGTCCTCAATCTCAGAACCAGATTTCAGTCTTGTGCAGAATGTGAGATTATATCTTACTGTAACTCATGCTATTGCATTTATGTATACATACCTCCTTTAAAATGCCTTGAGTTTCATTATTTAGCACAGTATCTGTATCCAGTATCCATTACATAGTGGTTGCTGAATAAGTGCTAAATCACTGACTGATTGCCTAATTTGTCATTCATCACACCAAGGTGCTTTGAATCTTCAGGTATAAATAAAACTCACCTTACTAACAGACCAGATGGATAACCTGATGATTGGCTAACAGATCAGTTAAGTAACTTGAATAACTCAACCAGCAGACCTAGAGTTCATTCTCCTACACCTCATTCTAATGCTCTTTCTCTTCTATCATGCTGTTGCTTTGTATCCCTGAAGTTTCCTATCTCAGAGAAAGGAAAACATGTTCATAATGCTTTATGATTTTAGCATTCAAAGGCAGAACCTTTATATATCTCATTCTGCAGTGGTCTGCAAGTTATTGGAGGCATCATAGAATGACTTAGCAAGATAGAAGACTTACATTACTTCATAATTTTTCTTGGTACAACTGTTATCATTAGTTACAGAACAATGGTAAAAAAGTGCAATTTTTATGTTGAGGGATAGAATTTGGAACTACAAACTTTAAAAAATATTAAAATTATTTTAACATTTAATTGGGGAAAAATACATTATGTTTTTAAAAGAGGATTCTAGATTCAGAGTTGGGAAAAAAAACCTTAGGGGGTATCTGGTCTACCTCACCACCTTTATTTCACAAAGGAAGAAATTGAAGCTCAAAGAGTTCCACTGTCTTGTCCATGGACACAGATAAAAAGTGCAGAGTTCAATGACTATGGTCTAATCCTGGACATCTCCCTGAACAAGCTCTGTCACATTATGCAAATGAGTCCCTTCTGCTCTGCAAGTTAGCTTCCTTAACTGTAAAGCAATGGGCTTCCATGAGATGGAATCTAAGATTCTTTCCAGGTTTAAAGATTCATGACAATAAATGTATTCATGCATGACTTATTAGTCTGAATCACTTGCATTGTGGGTTTGTTTCATTTGTATTATACTAATTAGTTCCCAAGAACCCTTAAAACAAGGTGCTATGCTATGGGAATATATTTATGTACATAGCTGTTTATCTTCATACATAGTGTGAAATTCTTTTACAATATCCAACATTTGAGAAGCTATTTCTTTCAACTTTCAATTTTTTAAAAACAAATGACCACTCAGAATACCTGGTACCAGTATCTATTCAAATCATGATACCAAATCTATATATAGATCAGTCACTTGGATTATGAACTGTGGCTTAGCCAACCTGTCTCCATAGAGTGATTAGTAACCTGGAATTTTCTTTGAACTTTAGAAAAAGGTAAAAAAGGAGAAAAGTAACTCAGGAAAGTTACAGCAGACATTTCTTTGATGGAATAAAATCCAAGCCTTCAACACATTCATATCTTTTAAAACTGATAATTCTTCTAACCTCCTACATATCTCCATTAGATTTTGAGGTACAACTCATGTCATCAACAATATTTTCACTACCAAAACCTCCATCTAGTAAGGTGGGTTACAGGGACCACAGAACTTGTAACCAATTATTGAAGAGAAAAGCTTTTCCTTCCTTCTCTTCTTTAGCTTAATAAGCAATGTTTCTTTAGATTAAAGTGATCCTTTGATAATCTACCTAAAGTTCATTTGTGGTCTACTTGGAGTTTAACTTGCTGAAAAAGCAAAAAATAAAATAAAATAAAAATCACAGCTAGCAGAACACAGAGAATTATTCTGTATGGGTTTGCAAGCAAGGTAGTCCACAAAAGGGAAAAAAATTTTTTAGTCAATTTAGTCAAGGAAAGAGAAGAATTTCTTTCCTTCTCTGCTCGTATCTTTCTTTCACTTTCCATCTTCCATCTCTTCTTCCTTCTTTTCATGCGTATTCTTTCCTAATAAACAATTAAATTGTAAAAAAAAAAGTAGATATAAATATACAGTCAGGGAATAATATAATGTATGAAATGGATAAATTTTTAAAGGCACTTATTGACTGTTTACTATGTGTAAAACATTGTGATATATATATCTATATATATATGAAAGTTAGAAAATCTTTTTCTCAAGAAACTCAAATTCTAATATTGAAAAGAGAACATATAAGAGAATTTTGCTACAAGTTAAATGATCTTTAGGGTGTGAGTCAAGTCAAAAAGCATTTAAGTACCTGCCATGCACCAGGGTACAGTAGCAAAACAGATGGCAAATATCTTCAGTGTCATTCTAATAATAAAACCATATTGTGATATAATATCAGCCATTTAAAAGTATCAAGGACTTTTACGGCAAGGACATTCTTTTCAGGGTCTTCAGAAGCTGTGATCACTGAGGAGACATGGTCTATAGTATTTGCAAAAGACACTGGAAAATGATAAGATCATACTGCTTCCCTAGACTACGGGTGAGGATGTAGGGCAGTATGGAAGAGGGGCTAGTATGCAGAGTCCTGCTGTTTGCGAGATTTTTGGCCTTACCTGGCATTCTGTGGTTATTAGTCAGTGGTTAGTGTTGATAGTGGCAGGTATGGCAGATCCCTTCATCAAAGGATTGTTCTTTTGATGTTGGTTTACAAGTACAGAGATAGAATCAGGGATGCACTGCTAAAACTGGGGCTCTTGGCTCAGGGTCTGAGAGGAGATTGTGGTTGGTGTAGGTTGACTCTCCTACCATGTACCACCTTTTATGTCTCCCTCAAGGTACCTTGTTGCTTAATCTAGATTGGTTTACCTGCCCTATAAGAAGAAGCCTATCAGTAGTTGGGTTGGTTGAAATGATTGATTTTTTTCTCCACTAGGGGTGCTCCCCTTAATTATGGTTACAAGAGTTATGCAGTAGGCTTCATCTTCTTCTGCTTTAACATTGATGATAAAGCTATCATGAGAAATAAGAGGTTGAGAACAGAATTCAGTTTTCTAGTGGAAAAAAACTGTGTTTCCTACATCTAGATTTTGTTGTTTCAGATATTAATTCAGATTCAGATTTTAATGTATTCCTTCAATTCTCATAATGTAGTGCTGTTAAATTTTGGCCTGCTATTAAAATTACTAATATAAAATGGCTTTGGAGAATTTTGGACTTTGTCATAGTGATGAACATTTTGAGCACAAGTATAATCTTACAACAATATTATTGATTAGAATATCCATGAATTGTAAGACAAGTACCTAAAATCATTCAACTCTAATTTCAATTAACTACATACATCCCAATAATCAAGTATGCCCACATTGGCATCCAAATTAGCTATTGACTATGTGACTCCACAACAATCCTTGAATTCAGTTCTAAAAAAGTTCAAGGGGGAAAATTCAGCAAAGCCAGTTGTTTGGTGTGTAAAGAGGAACAATCAGCTAATCAACGGAATTAATTGATACAAGTAAAAATGTGCTGCCTTTGGTACAAAACAGTCCCCTGGGTTTAATGGAAATAATGGATAATATAGAATTGCTGCAGCCTTGGAAGTATTAGTTTAAGTAAGTATGGTTGACTCTTATTCTTCCTTATCGAGCAGAGGAAATCACTCCCTGCTTGTCATGCTGGTTCATGGTGTTGTGTTGTATGATGATGACAGCTTATGGATTTTTCTTCTTCATGCCTCCCTTAATTAAAAGGGGGAAAGGTCTAGAAAATAGCGGTGAGTATAGTGAGAAGGAACAGGCAGATATGAAGCTTTTAGTAAAATACTTTAAAAAAATCTCTAAGTGACACTAGTAACTCCCACTCCCACCCTCCCATTTGGGACTAGCTTAGTACATTGGTCAAAGAGGCAACAATTAACAAACTACAATTTGAAAGATTATCTTATGTTTCTGTACTGAAATTTTTAGTTCTGTCTTTGAAATTCTAGCAGTTCTGAGGGAGTAGGAAAAAGGACCATTCATTTCCTTTAGATAGATTTCTGGATATTTTAAAGCTATGATAATGTCTTAAAAGATTTTTTGGAAATTATTGGAAGGTATAACACAGAGATGAATAATGTGCAATTTCTTTTGGTCATGGTACCAAGGGGAAAGTTGGTTAATTTATTTTGGGGGAAAATCCCTACCATTTTGGAGAGGGGACCAATCCTAGGGAAAGGAAAGGAGGAAAAAATTCCTTTTTTTTCCTCTCCTCTAAGAATTTTGCATTTTCTTTAGAGATATCAAACAAGAAGCCTGCTAGTGCACACTGGCTACTGACCCTGAGGAGGGCCAACTGGGGAAGCACCCAGCAGTAATTATTGTTCTATGAACAAAGGCATTTTATCCTCCAAACCCCTTCCCTAAGGAAAATCAAGGTAAAGACAGAGTGTGGAAGAGAGATGAGAAGATTCTTAAAAACTAAGTGGTGACCACAGGTTAACATTGTGGAGGGGGTCAGTTCCCAAGCTCAGGAATCTTCTGGGCAGTCAACACCTCCACTCCCATAGTCACCTTATAATGTCTGCTGTCTTCCTGGGACATGCCTTTCCCCACTAAAATAGCCTGCTCCTCAATTTCCATACCTCTTCCATCTTAACGGTTGTAGAACCCTACCATGCTATGGGGAAGACCTCAGAGATGATTGAATCCAGTTTCCCACCCAGTATAGGAATTACCTCTACATTATTCCTGATAGATGATAATTTAGTCAAGAGAGGGGAAGAGGGTAAGGAATAAGCATTTATATAGTACATACGCTGTGCCAGGCACTGTGTTAAGTGCCTTACAAGTATCTTATTTGATCTAGTTTATAATTATCTATTATTTCATTTGATGCAGTTAAACACTTCTCAACTATGGAATTTAATTACTTGACATAGGAGATTATTGCATTATTAAATCATTTTAATAACAAAATAAGCTTTATTCTTAGATTGTTTCTTTTCCTAATCTTTGTTCAGTTGCTGACAACAACTTATTACTGTGTTCTACTGGTCAATGGGCTGAACTGATGAAAATGCACTAATGTATGCCAGCACTATGCTAGGGTTTACACATACAAAAGCCAGACAACTTCTGTATTCAAGAGGCTTGAGTTCTATTTGGGGAAAACAACTCTTGTAGGAGAAGGGTAACCAAGGAAGGGTGTTTTGGTCTGGAAATTCCTAGAAATCATGAATGGAGCTATAGGAGAATCAATTACCATACTCTTTCCAGAATCAGTGGCAATTCTTAGAACAAGAAATTGAGAGCTGGGAGTGGGGGCTAGAGAGAGGGTGATAGTGGCATGGCTAATAGTAAGAAGATGCCTGGAGAAGAAGCATGAATGGGATGTAAAGTACGCTCTGGTCTTGGGCCAGCTAAATATAGTAGGTGAATCAAGTTTATACTCAGTGACTCATAAATTGAGACAGCTCAGTTTAAAATGGGAGTTCTGAAATTGAGTGGATGAAATTCTTTAGGGTGCCCAGTGATACAAAGAGTGCAGTGAATAGCAGAGGAGATTTCGGCAAGATAATTTTAATGGATGGCTGAATGTGACATGAAGCATCCTATTGGAAATACTTAGGAATTTTGGGCTCTGAAGTAATCCTGGAATCTCCATCCCTGACTCCAACAAGGAATGGGATTTGCCTGCTGGCCACAGATCCTTTTATCTATGATTAAGTTTCTGATCTTAGTGCCTTTCCAGACCCACCATCTTTCTTTCAAAATATAAATCCAGACAGACAGGAAAGAACTATTTTAGAGTCAGATTTACCAAACTGTTCTGCTTGCTAGTGCTGTTGGCTCATTCTCATAGCATAGACCTCACACTTGACTTCTCTGGACTTGACCTCTTGCTTTCCTGCATCTATGGCATTTAGATGCAAAACTATGATATGAACTTTAAGGTAAGTTACTATATAAAGAACGTAACTAAGTGAGGGATAGTTTTTCAGTATTGTAGAATATCTAGAATCATTTCTATTTTTTTCCCACAAGACCTGAGGGAGTATACTTGTAAATGTTTAACAATTAGCTTTCCAAGGGGGCAATAAATATGTACACACAATATATTTTAGTGTTTTATCTATGTTAACATTTTCCCATCACATATTTTTTTTTGCTTTTCTGGAGGGAAGAAGGCAGGGAAATTGGGGTTAAGTGACTTGCCCAAGGTCATATGTCTATTAAGTATCTGAGGCTGAATTTGAACTCAGGTCCTCCTGACTCCAGGGCTGATGCTCTATTCACTATGCCACCTCGCTGCTACCTATTACTTTCTTAAGCCTAGAAAATCAGTTAAACAATAAATCAAGCCTTGACTTATATCATTTGCCAGTTTCTAAGGTATAAATGTTCACACTGAAAATTTAACTATTTGCTTGCTTGATTCAGTATTAGCTGCCTCTAACAGACCTGATGCAATTAAATGGAGAAAATATGATATGACATATAACATATGACAAAATATGACACAGTTTACCTGATATGAAATTTGAAGAATTGTCTTCAAATTGTAGCTCTCTGATTAGAGGGGAGGGAATAAGCATTTATGTAACACTATATGTCAGTTATTGTGCTATGTGCTTTAAAAAAGTCATGTTTTTTGATTCTCACATCAGTCCTCAGTTGTAGGTGTTGTTATTATTGCCATTTTATAACTGAGGAAAATGAGGCAGACAGGATAAGTGACTTGCCTTGGGTCACATAGCTAGGGAGTGTCTGAAGCTGGATTTGAATTCAAGTCTTTCTGATTCCAGGCACAGCACTCTATCCACTCTCCTCTATTTCCTCAAAGCCAGCTATCCAGATGAAAACTGAAAAAGTCAATAATCCCTATGTAATATATGTACATATATCCATATGTGCATATTTACATATTTACATATATAGGTATAAATATAACATATTTGGAAAAAACCCACAACTTGAGAGCTATAATTCTTCTCATCCTCTCTGCAGCCTTTCATACTGACTCTGCAGACTCTGTTACTCTCTCCTTGATTCTCTCTTCTGTGTAGGTTTTCAGGATACTGCTCTTTTCTGGTTACCTCCCTACTGATCTGGCTGCTTCTCTATCTCTTTTTCTGGATCCTTATCCAGATCACACCCTCTGTCTGTGTTTGTCCCATAAGATCCTATTCTGGGACCTCTTCTTTTCTCCTCTTTATTACTTTCTTTGCTGATCTTATCAGCTTCCATCTTTTTAATTACCAAGTCTATGGTGATGATTCTCAAATCTATCTCTCCTGTCTCAACTTCTCTACTGATTTCTATTCTCACATTTTTAACTGCCATTCAGATGTCTTAAATTGGATATCCAGGAGATACTTTAAACCGAATCTATCCAAAACAGAACTCATTTCTGAACCCCTTTAACCTTTACCTTCTCTTATCTTCCTGTTACTACAGAGGACAACACCATCCTCTCATTCCTAAGGCTCTCAACCCAGATGTTATCCTCAGCTCCTTACTATATCTCATCTCCCACATCCAGTTTTTTGCTAAAGACTGTCAGTGTCACCTTTTAAATATCTCTCAAATACATAACGTTCCCTTCTCTGAGTCTGTCACCACTTTGGTACAAACTTTTATTCCCTCATGTCTGTACTATCGTAACAATTTGCTGATGGGTCTGCCCACCTCAAGTCTCTCCCCACTCTAATCCATCCTCCATCCAGTCATTAAAGTGATTTTTCTATAATGCATATTTGACCATGTCATCTCCCTTCTTAATTAACTGAAGTGATGCCCTAGCACCTCCAGGATTAAATTGAAAAATCCTCTGTTGGACATTCAAGGCTCTTCAAAACCTGGTTCTCTCCCACTTCTTTATTTTTTTTTTCATTTTAACCTTTGCCACATACAGTAGGAACCAGTACCATTGACCTCCTTGTTGTTTTATTAGTAGAACACTTCATCACTTGGGTACAGGATTTTTTTTTGGCTATCTCCTATGTCCAGAATGCCCTCCCTCATCTCTACCTACTGGTTTTCCTGGCTTCCTTTAAGAACCAATTAAAATTCTATCTTTGGTAGTAAACCTTTCCCAACCCCTCTTAATTTTATTCCTTTCCCTCTCTTAATTATTTCCTATTTATCCAGTATTTAGCTTGTTTGCACATATTTGTTTGCTCATTGTCTTCCCATTAGATATGAGCTCCTTCACTTTTCGTGACACTTTTTAAACCTATTACTCTTACTCTAGACCTAGGTTTTCTTAATTACTAGTGCTTACCTCAATTACTTCAACTATATTTTGTATTTGTTTATCTGTATACAGCATATAGCACACACTTAATAAATGTTTATTGACTGACTGACTTGAGAAGCAGTTTCAAAACCACTCATTTTATAGATGAGAAAACTGAGATTCATAGAGTTAATGTAATTTGCCCAATAACACACACTGAAGCTGGCAAAAAGACCTTAGCTCTCCTGATTCCACTTCCTGTGCTCTTTCCACTCCATACTTTCTTTTAATTCATCTTGGACAACATGCAGCACAGACATGTAAGCTCTTAATATATTACTTGTGATAAAGATGTTTCTGTCTAAAATCAATGGTACCAAATTAAATAAAAAGGGTTTCAATAAAGTAGATGTTACTTGCTTCCTTGTTCCCATTTTCTGTTTTCTTCCCTCCTTTCCCTCCTCTTTTTGGCCTCTCTCTTCCTTCCTATTCCTTTTTCTCTGAAGTTACAATGTTGTATTTTTTTTCTTTCATTTATTTTCACAGCAAGGCTGCCTCTGGCTGCTTGCCATCCTCTACTTTTGTGAGATAGACAAGGGATGTTTGTTCTGTGCGAGGTCGCAGCTTCCCGTTCTTTGAAAAGTCAAACAGTGAGGAGATTCAGCCAGCATTTTTTCCAGCTCATTTACACAGAGATGTTTCTCCTTGAATTTCCTCTTGAAAATGGGTCCCAGCAAGTGGAGCCTCTGGCAAACCACCTGACTTCAGACTCCACAATTGAACTGTGATGTCCCAGCATCCACTCAGATGTGGGCCCATTTGATGTGCTGAGCAAGGCCTCTCTGGATCACTTTATGCTTCCCTGAATACACTGAACCAAGGGCATTGATCTCATCTCTCAGCCTGCTAGTCCCTCGTGAAACGTCAGGCTCAAGTAGTGCATTGTAATACCACAACATGGTCACAGGCAAATAATTCCTCACAGAACTTATTTGGGACTTAGTTATGAAAAAAAAAACCCCAATGATAAATGTCAGTAAAATTGGCAAGTTTTATGAATTAAAGGCCTGTGACCCAGAGGCAAGGCTAGTATAGTGTGAAGTGCACTGGACAGAGTAACTGTCCCTGAATTCAGACCTCAGAAATCCTGATCAAACAGGAGGAAATGACTTTAGGATCTCTTTGGGGAAATCTTGGACTAATAGCAGAGCTTTAAGTCATGGCATTTCATCTTGGGAAAAGATTAACTATTGGTCTAGTGGTCTCATGAATCCCATGGTGGTTACTGTTTGGTTTTCTTTTGCTGGAACACTACTTTCAGGCCAGAGAGAGCTCCCTGACTTCCATGACTTTTTATGAACTTGAAACTGTCTCTTGTGGTAGTTCAGGAAGTAAGGAAGTAAATCACTCAGGGAAGAATTCTGGGTCAGATATCTTGGTTATCTCTCTTTGAATTCCCAAGACTTAATTCAATTCAGTTCAATTCAGCAAGTATCTACTAGGGGCATAAACATTACTTTATATCCACTTAGGTGGTGGATTCAATGACAAAATCAAAACAATCAATCCTTATTCTAAAAATAGGTACATTCTATTGGAGGGTGGGGAAGAAATACACATACAATACAAAATATAGTTTGAAGTAACTGAGGGAATCATTAGTAATTAAGAAAACCTAGGTCTAGTGCAAGAAGAATAGGTTTAGCAGGATCTTGAATATAGCCAGAGATGCCAAGTGTCATAAGGGAGGAAGGAAAATATTCCAAGCACAGGGGGTGAACCTACACAAAGGTATGGATACTGGAGATGAAATTTTGTAAATGTGGGCCTTACAAGGCTCCTGGTTTGACTGGAATGTATGCTGCATTGGCAGAGTAATGGGAAAGAAGTCAGGAAACACAGGTTTATTCTGGTTGGATCTCTTAGGTCTAGAAAGTTACAGCAGACTTGATATAAGCATTCCATTTCAACTCTTACTTAGGACAATCAGTAGTATCACATATTTTTGGATAGAAGGAATTGTAAAGGTCATTGACCACAACCCCTTTGTTTTATGATAAAGAAACTCTAGCCTAGAGAGAACTTGTACACTTCATATGGAAAGTGACAGAGTTGAGAATTGAACCTCATTGTTCTGATGCCAAATTGAATGCTCTTTCCCCTAATCCACAGTGTACACACATAGTGCTTACAGAAGGTTATCTTTGTAGCCTACTGCTCTAGGATGACATATTATAAAATGTTGTTCATTTAGATTCTTTTTATTTTATCCTGAATAAAAACAAATTAATAAAATAAAACTTCAATTCTATATTATGCTGGCAGTCTTCCTGCAAGATATTTAGTGTGGTTCTGATTGAATGGGATGATGCTTTGTTACTCCCTAGCTGCTTATTGGAGTGTAACATAATGGAAATAGACTGTTTAAAGGTCTCAGGATGGAAATAATCAGGTAGTGAGAACGGATTGGAGAAATGACTTTCTTCAAATAAGAGCATCTCCCCCTACCTATCTCCCCACCCCTGCTTCAGCTATCCTAATAACTTGGAGGGTTACAGTTCAATTCAGAACTTGATAAACCATAAATTTAGCTATATAAAGAAAGGAAAAACCATGGCAACATATAAAATTAACTCTCTCCCTTCTCTATGCTTTATGCTCCCCCATCTGAGAGAAAAATGCTAGAAGCAACAAGGAAAGTAATAATGAAGGACAAGTCAGTAGCATCTAAAAGTAATAAATTAAACTGTATCTTTTCACCCAGGACATGGAGAGGATGAGTGAAGTACTAGAGAGGAAGTATATGGATCTACTGATTAAGGACACAGTACATAGACCATATCAGTGACACAAAGGCAGGGTCACCGTGGCATGGAATTTTGAGCCCTTGAATAATTATGCTCCTTCCTGCCATAGCCCCCTGCTGCATAAACAATCTGATTAAAAGTTCAGTATAAACTATATGGGACCATATGAAATATACTGATTTATCAATGAAAATTTGGAATTATTACCTTATAGCAGTCGCCTTTTCATAAATTCTACTGTGATTTGAAACACTTAACTATACAGTCAAAATGACTATCTAAATTTCAATTACTATTGTAGTTCATTTGTGTTATAATTCCCATGTGTGCAATGTATGGGGCCACTGAATTTTTTGCACTACTTGTTTAAGGCATGAATACTGCCCCTTCCACTGCTATTCCAATGCTATTCTTCAGATATTCCAGGAAAACAGTTTAAAAAGTGAAGTCTCACCTCTTTTCTGTGTTGCCTGAAGTTCTCTAACATACAAATATGTGTAGTGGCATTTATTGGAAAGGAAGGTGGAAAGAAGAGAATTAAACTGCTTAGACAAGCTCCAGTCACTCATTCTGATAAAACTGGTAGTGGAGTCCAGCAGCTGTGGAACTGAGCTTGTCAGAAACACAAGAGCAGCTGCCCCATCTCCCAAACAGAAACTTTCCCCACACAGTTCTGCAGCACCACCATGACTCAGGACAATTGGCTTGTCTAATTTAGGTGAATTCAGATGTTCCCATATCCCATAGTATATGTCTAGTGCAAATGAGATAATATTCTCTTAATTGTGCAGGTTTACAAAATTATTTTATTTTGTATACTTCTTTTTTATCTTTGTATTTTTGTGCTTACAATGAGTGGATTCCTCCAAAGCATGGAGCCCTACTTGTGTGGGTCTAAGGGTGAAATTGCATAGATGGATAGAAAAATAAAAAGAACATATTTGGCCTCTGGATTGCCCTTGCCAATATCCTACTGTTTTATTTTGTTATACCCAAGAGATATAGTAAGAGGCAGGTAAGATAAGATAAGGGAATTTGTGCCAGTGACAGAACATTGAATTAAAACAATCACGGACAGTAACTTGTGTTTGCACCTGTGCCCATGTTTCCCCATGACAAGAGGAAGCTAAGATGCAAATAGGGAGTTCCTGAATCTGTCATATAATGATTAACTCATGTTTTGTCCCATGAGTCAGAATTGGGACTCTGTTGTACTACATGCATTATTTTGCTTTCTGGCAGGAGGAACAACATTGTGGTTGAAAGGGGGTATAGCAAAAATAAATAAACAACTGAACAGTAACTTTTATGGAACTCTCGGTTCTATACATATGTCTATATATTTGTATGGGCATGTCTATAAAGGGTACTGGCACATAGCAGAGAGTCTATTATTTACTGTTTATTTAGGTCATTGATTCTATGTAAAATGAATGAAACTCTTTATATTGAATGAAGGTTAGCTTGTCTGTGGTGTGAAAGGCCAACTTCATTACACTAACCAAGTCTCAGTGAAATAGAGAAGTATCAAGAGGAGACAGCTTCTGGTAGGTGTGGGTAGAGAATTCATTCTTATTGGGTAAATTCATATTAAATACCTGCCTTTTAACTAATGAATTATAGCTGCCACCAAATGAGCCTGAAACAAGCAAGCTCTAGCAACCTAATGCTTCCCCATGACTCCCAGCAGCAGGGTGGAGGGAGGACACAATCACCAACTTAAAGAACCTAAACCTTTTTTAAAAAAAAAAGTTCCCATCAGTGGCTAGCAATATCACTTAGCAGTTAAAGAGATCAAAACTTTAATGAATGAATGAATTAGCTGATGAATATCATAGTCATATATACAATAAATAAAATAAATATTCACCTATAGCTTTAAAAAACATTTTGCTACCACAAAACCTACTAAAATAGAGGATAGTCAAATGTCAAAAGATCCTTCAATTTACAAGATTGTGTTGCTTAAAAATTTGGATAGTTGTCCTGTTAATAGGAGAGAGAGAGAGAGAGAGAGAGAGAGAGAGAGAGAGAGAGAGAGAGAGAGAGAGAGAGAGAGAGAGAGAGAGAGAGAGAGAGAGAGAGAGAGAGAG
>CM053601.1:114050514-114085277 GCA_028646575.1 Pseudocheirus occidentalis | reverse complement strand
AAGCACACCCCAGGACCACCACTCAAGACCACAATCCAGATCCAGGCCACTCAACACAAGAGCCCTTGGCCCGGATGGATCGCATCAGCCCCCCTGCTTTCTGCAGGCTGAGGGCTCTGAAGCAGCCCAGTGGAGGCCGCTGCGGCTCTCAGACGTTCCTGCTGTTACGGCCGCCTCCCACTGCTTCTTTGCCCTGGGAGCAGTTTGGCCGGATGCTCTTCTCCTGAGTTAGCAAAATCCACTGACCTTTCTCTTAGCCTTTTTCTTCCTTCTGGCCTGATAGATGTGGTAACTGTGCTTCCAGTGTAGCCGATCTGCTCTCCAATAGCTGCGGCTCCCTGCCCGATGCCCCAGGGCCTGAGCCGGATGGGGTTTTCGACTGCGGGTCCCAGACTGCTGAGAAGAGCCCCGCCTGCTGTGCTGCCTGTAGCAACAGATGTGCTTTCTGTCTTGTGGAGAGTTTTGGAGCTTGAAAATCTGTTTTAGAGTCCCATTTTATGAGTTTTTTAGCGTGTTTGTGTGGGAGCTGTGGTGCTTTGCTGCTTCTATGCCGCCATCTTGGCTCCGCCCTCTAAGTTCTTTTTTTGATCATAGTTTTCAGGTAGCCCAATAATTTTTAAATTGTCTCTCCTGCCTCTATTTTCCAGGTCAGTGGTTTTTTCAAAGAGATATTTCACATTGTCTTTTTTTTTTCATTTGTTTGGGTCTGTATAATAGTATCTTGAATTCTCATAAAGTTATTTGCTGCCTTTTGCTCCACTCTAATTCTGAAGGAATTATTCTCTTCAGTGAGCTTTGAGATTCTTTTTTCCATTTGGCAAATTTGACTTTTTAAGGCTTTCTTCTCCTCATTGGCTTTTGGGCCTCTTTTGCCATTTGTGTTAGTCTATTTTTTAAGGTGTTATTTTCTTCAGTGAGGTTGTTGACTCTCTTATCATGGTTTTCTTGCATCATTCTCGTTTATCTCCCCAATTTTTCCTCCACTTCTCTTATTTGGTTTTCAAAATCCTTCTTAAGCTGCTCTATGGCTTGTAACCAGTCTACATTTTTCTTGAAAGCTTTTGGTGAGTGAGTTCTGACTGTGTTGTCTTTGCTTTGATCTTTCTGTCCTAATAAGTTATCTAAAGTTGGATTGCTGAGCTTTCTTTTTGCTTCCTTTGCCTGCTCGTGTTGCCAGTCGGTTACTTGATTTTTGGGCTCAGTAAAACTCTGCTTTCAGAAGGGAGAGCTCTGTTCCAAATTGCTGGGGTTTTCACAAGTGTCAGAGGTATTAGGAGGCTGCAGTCTCTGCAGCTCCCACCAGCTTTGGTTCACTGAAAACGCACCTCAGCATCATCAGCCAAGACTGTAATCTCAATCCAGGCAGCTTAAAGCAAAATCACTTAGTCTCTGAATGATTGCTTGACCCCACTGCAATCTGAAGGCTGGGAGTTCTGAAGCTGCCCCATGGAGGTGACTGCAGGGCAACCACTTCAGACTGCTTCCAGTTCTGGAGGCAGTTGGCCAGACCCTCTCCCCCAAATTTAGCTGAGTTCCACTGTCATTTTCCCTTTGTCCTTGCCTATTATGGGTTGGTAATTCTGGAAACCTCCACAGCTGCCAGTGATCTACTCTTCTGAAAACTCTAGCCACAACTTCTCCTGGATTGCCCGGGGCTAAAACCACATGGGGCTGGGCTCTGCTTCTAGATTGCTGGGATGAGCCTTTTCCATCCATCTGCTGGGATGCCTTCAGTGGGATCCTTGTTTCTCTGCCATTTTATGAGTTCTGGAGCTCTAAAATTTGTTTAGACTTTAGTGTCATATTTTATAGGTATTTGAGGTGGTTATTTTGGGAACTATGGAGTTCTCCTGCTTCTACACTGCCATCTTGACTCTATCCCCTCTTCCGTTTCTTAATAGCCTTCTTGAAATGCGGTACCTAGAAATTAAAATTATATTTCACATATGAACATGAAGGTGTGTGTGTGTGTGTGTGTGTGTGTATGTGTGTGTGTAAATATTGAACAGCTACCACTTCCAGGTTCTAAATATTCTGCATTAACATTTTTAAATTTCTAATCCCACAGTGAACATTTATTGAGTTTGTTACTCTTTAAATCCACCAACTATTTTTCAGTGGAATGGTTGTCTAGCAATCTGTTCCTAGACAGATTATTTCAACACACACACACAGATAATAGACAGATTGCCATTATCTCCCTTATTCCATTATCCATTTCTTAAGGTCAGGATCTGTACTAATAAATTACAAGTATTCATTAAACAATAAATATTGATAATCATAGCAATGAAATAAGTTTTGGGAGAAATACAAAGTAACAATTGTATTAAGAGCTGTGACATTTCATTAGGCTATTCATCATATGCTCTTCCCTCAAGGAGTTTCCAGACTTTTTGAGGAGACAAGACTCATACATACATAATAATTATACACATACATACACCCAGAATAAACATATACTAATAAATAAATATACACACACACACATATATATATATATATATATATACATTCATGTATATATAAAAAAGTATAGATTATTATATATCATATATTATACATACATTATATCTATTTATATATGTTATATACTATAATATATATATTGGATATATGTATATATGTATTCCCACAACTTATTTATAATGTTAGAGCATCTCTCCATTTTGCCAAAGTATATAGCACTAAATATAAAATACATATTTAAGAAACTAAGGAAGGAAAGAGTAATTTCTGGGAGAAATTTCTTGGGAGAAATTGAGGTTTCCCATCAGGAAACTTCACTGTCACTTTTAAGAGTCATACTTCCCAAGAAGAGTATGTGTATTTTAGAATCACCTGAAAAATGTCACTTTTCAATGATGCTTCTTAATTAGGCTCATCATATTTCATTCTCAGAGGGGAAAAATGCGTTAAAATAATGCAGTCTAGTATTTTTATTAGGTTAAGAAATAAGTTCTTAGTATTTTGCCATATGTCAAATTTTACCACAGCAGAGAAGTGTCCTATCCTATGTCCTGTTCCCATTAATGGCTTCTGACTGATAGCTCAAGAGAAATAAAATCCTTAGAATACACTTATCCCATTAATACATGATTGAATAATAATCCCCATCCTATATTTTGCAGATATTGATAACTGTGCTATGTAGTTGGGATAATTTATAGTATTCCCCCATATTTCTTTTTCTAAATGAAAAATAACCACCCAGCAAAGATATGAAGCAGAAATCTAGGACCTAGGCAAAATAAAGAGTAAATCATTGTCCAAGTTTAAATCCTGCCCCACCCCACATACCCCCTCCCCCCGAGTCAGCTAGAATTCTTTGGTTCATGGGATGACAGATTTAGAATTTTAAAGGGATTTTAGCTACATCTGAGGAAATCAATGCTCTCTGTGGCAGAGTCACTTGTCCATGGTTACACAGGGAGTAAGGGCCAAAATTATGTTCTGGACTAATATCCTTAATTCTAAATCAACAATATTCTCCCTCCCCCCCCCCCCCGAAGACTTCTTAAACTTAAATATCCTCACCATCATCTCACACTTCTCCAAGGGAAATCCCCCAATGTATAAAATGCCATTTTCCTTATTTTAGCCCACACAATTACTAGTATTGTCACTAGCTGAGAAAATTATCTCATCCCCCTTACTGAACCCAAGTTCAGTGTTTGAATGTTTCTTCTCTTTCTGTAGTAAATCCAACAGATTGACCACATGCTGTGTCAATTAATTTCACTGGTCATCTATTCCTGAATCTTGCCACTTTGTCAGGTTCTCTTATTAAATACCTTTAAAAAGGTTGATCCATTTTCACAATGCCTCCACTTTGGTTCAAGCTACTTATTTTAGGTGTCAGTACTATTTTAGGATTGCATAGCCCAAGTCCCTGCCTCCCATCTTTGAGATGCTTTGATACATACATTCAGTAGGTTCACTCCTCAGGATGGAGTTTTAAAAAGAGTCACAGCACACCAGGAAACACATGGAAGGCTTCTGCTTTTCAGATTTCTTACCCTTCACCCCTGATCTGTAGTGAACTCTAATCTCACCCTGCCATTATTTTCTATGCTCTGGTGATGTATATCAGTTTTGTCCAATTTGCCAGCAATATCAAATGGGCATCTTTTTTTCTCTCTTTATAGGTATATGGAGGTGGGTTTGCCCCCAAAGAATAATTTAGTTTTAACACCCTTCCTCATGTCTGCCTGTGAGGGAGAGATTGGGATCCATATGACCAAAAGTGGGTGTGCTAGTGATCACCTTTAGAGGTAACCTTCTATCCATTGCAAAATCAGCTAATGAACTGGTCTGCTCTTTGGTATTGGTATATAGACATAAATATAGATATAGATATAGATATATAGACAAATATGTATGCACATGTGTGTTTGTGTATATGTTTGTGTGTATATATGTATATGTGTATATATGTATATATATATAATATAGAGAAAAACCATTGAAATTTATTGAAAAATCTTTATTGTTTATTAAAGTGTTTCAAAAAAATCTGAAGAAATTTTCCTTAAAAAAAACAAAAGACAAATCTTTCTTCAGATCAGTGTTTTCATTAACCTGGGAAGATTCCAGGTGAGGAAACCTGATCTCTCATTGAAGATGTGCAAATGTTCTGTACTTAGAGCCTTAGAGAGTTATTTAAGGTATTTAGAGTTTTACGTGACTTGTCCAAAATGATACATGTCAGAACATGTTAGAGATAACAATTGAATGCAAGCTTTCTTAACTCTAAGGCTTTTCATTCCTTTGCTAATTATAGATGTTGCCTACCTTACAGTATTGGTAGTTACTATTTTGACAATATTTTAATGTATTTTAGTTATTATGTAGAAATGTTATCTCAAAATCATGTGCATGAATCTACTGATAAATAGATAGACATGCCAAATGTGTCAACACCTATCTAGGTTTCTCTATTAATATCACTGAAAATGTAAGGATATCCTATGTAACAAGAGTTTGTAGCAGGAGATGCTTTCATTTTATGTTAATATTTTTTAGACCTGCATGGAAATATTCACCAATTGTGATGAATTTTTACAACATTCTTTCTATTATAGACGGGCTGCAAAGAGAAAAAAGCCTCTTTTGGCCTTTATCTCATTTTTTTTTCAATTCACTTGTCAGGAAACAGGTACTTCAGAGTGAATGTTGTTAGGTGAGATGGGGGGACCCTTCATTACTAGACTCTTGTGATTTTTATTTTTAATTAAACTTTGGAGGTTTGAGATAAAACTTTTTTGGAGCTACTCCTCCAAGGCTTGTCAGTTTGTTCACTTGTGCCTGTAATGCCATGAACCAGCAGATTCCCAAAAGAATGCCACTGTGAACAGCTTTTAAGGTTCATACTACACAGTAATAGTGAATACTCTGTTTATTCCATTAAAAATCAAGGCAAACATTCACAATATAATATTCACAACATTACATCTTATCACAGAAAGTCACAAAATAGTGTTCATAACAGCTTAACATTAGAATGGCCACACAATTTTCACCACAATGGTCACAATATTTAGAATAAGGAACAAAAGAATAATCATCTGGTTTCCCTAAGGGGGAAACCCTCCTTCTTTAATCATTCACAATACAGTAATCAAACTTCCACTCATGGGACAACCATTAACTTAATCAGTCACTAATCTTGATTCACAGTTACTAAATATCATTAATCACTAGTACAGTCATTAGAAAACCACACAAACTCTCCACCCCTTGGTGTCCAGCAAACCTCAGTTTCATCCAAGGGGAGGACTTTTTTTCATTTTGACTCTGGGTGGTCTCTCTGATTCCCTGGATCCCCTTACATGGTCTCAGCACCCTCCTGAATCCACTAAACAGTCACCTGGATTCAGAAGCAGACAGCTGCCAGATTCTCATCTAGTCCTCAGAGGTAGACAGCTCCCAGGTGCTTGTCCAGTCCTCAGGGCAGTCTCTAGCACACACTGAAGTTCACAGGGTTCAGCACATCTCAAAACCTTCACCACTTCTCTTGATCAGCCAGGCCATGAACAAAGTCTCATCCTGGTTATGCTTCTTCAGTACTCCAGCAATTCAGCTGGTCCTAGGACCCAGAAGGAATATTGGCCTTCTGGGTGGCCTTCACCAGATTCTGGTCTCAGCAAGTATCCATCCCAGGTCTCAGTCAGCTTCCAGATGCTGGGAGAAGAACACTCTCTTTCTCTCTCTCTGTCTCTGTGTGTCTCTGTCTCTGTCTCTGTCTCTGTCTTTCTGTCTCTGTCTCTCTCTCTCTCTGTCTCTCTTTCTTCCTCTCTCTGTCTCTGTCTGCCTGTCTGCCTGTCTGTCTGTCCCTCTCTCTGTCTCTGTCTCTGTCTCTCTCCAGTCCAGCACCTCATGCTGAGACAATCCTGCTTCCTGCAATAGCAAAATTCCAATTCTGTCTTTGAAATTCTTGCTTATATACACACACTGGCTTCCTCTCTCAGCCAATTGCCTTCTTCCATGTCAACAGAGGAGTTCATGCCCTCTCAACAGGGGATAGGCCTCACACCTTCCATACTTAGCCCTAAGTTACTAAGTACTAAGTATCTGCTAAACTGATTGCTATTACAGTGTCCTTCCTGCAATTCCTTACACTGTTCTGGTATTATGTTGTAAGGAAAAACAAAATGATAGCAGGGGATGAAAAGAGAATGAGGCCTCTCAGGGAATGAAAAGGAAAACAAAAAAAGAAACACTTTGTATACACAATTGCTTGTTTTTAATTTTATTTTTTTACTTTTCATTTGAAATAAAACTGTAAGCAATGTTTGCCACTGCTACCACCACCAGAAAAAGATTCTCCAGTGAAATATGTTCAGCCTAAAGAAAAAAGATTCTCCAGTGAAATATGTTCAGCCTAAAGAAAATGCTGTGTTCGATCATTGATGGATGTATGTATATCTGTGTGTATATAGGTTTATACACATACTTGTGTGTGTGCATGTGTGCGTGTGTAGATAAATAGAATAGAGAATAGTACTGATACTGTACCAATATATAGGTGGAAAGTTCTCATGGAGTTCTCAAATATGGGATTGTAGGAGGGAACACCAGTCAGCGGTACTTCAAGTCAACCTTGATCCCTTTAATTATTATGGAAAACTAAGCCCCTTATAAGCAAGAATTAAATAAACCTTGTCCATATCCAGTTGACACTTAACATTTGAGCACTGGTTTTCTATATATACCATGAAATACTGTCTTTCCAAACCGATACTCCTCCCTTCCAACAGTTTTATGATGCACCTTAAAGAGCTTTTTCCCACCCTCACCCCTCAATTCTGGCTTGAGATAAATCTTGTTTTAAATCAATAACATCTACTGTAGATACAGCCCAAGAATGAAAACTTAACTAAGAGGAAGGGACTCAGGCAAGACAAACTCTTCCAAGTAACATAAACTTACTGCCATATAATCCAGATTTCACCTTCATAATGTGACCACCTTAACTAAAGGCCTAGAAGGGAGCAGTGATGGGACATGTGGGAATTATTCCAAGGTGCAATGGAACTACCATTTCTCCTCCAAATCTCTAACAATATATGATACCACCCCCTGCCCCCAAACACACTTAGTTAACAAATGCCCAGTGAAAAGATAATTTCCTATTCTTTATGCAGGTAGAGAATTCTAGGGGAAAAGTTATCTATCTTTTGAAGATGATGCCAATGATAGCCTTTAAAGGAAAGGTTGAAATATAGGGAGTCTCCATCACTTCAATTTGCTCTAATGGCTAAGAAATACACAGTGGTGTGCTGGATTCAGTTCTTATTGGTTTGTGAGAGTGGATTGTTAAATTTCTAAATGTAAGCATTTATACTATAGAAATTGTCAAATACTACAAATTAAGGCTCAATTTACTGTTTTATCAGTTATCTATACTTAAGAGAGTGTTGGACAAAATGTTAATAATCCAGATTAAATATTAAAATGTCAGGCTTTTTTTTTTGAGATCTGATTGTTAAAATATTTACCAGTACACCCCTACCTGCTTCTCAGTCTCTTACCTCCCTCCCTCCCCCCCCTCTCTCTTTCTCTCTCTCTCTCTCCTTTCTTTTGCCTGTTTTCCTCCCAGAAGAACTTAGCTGTAGACTGTTTCTATGCAGAGAAACTACTTTGAAAAAAATAGTTAAAATCAGCCATTCAAGGAATTATTGGGGAGGTGGGACTTGAAATTCAGTTAAGAATTTATTGACTAAATTCCAATCTTTACCCCATTCCAATTTGTGTGTGTGTAATCACAATATTTCCCTGAACCCACATAATTCTTGGTTCTTGCTTATCTTTTACACAACCACTGTTAGAAAATGTGTTACTTGTGGTTGCAATATTAATAGGAATGGAGATCATGGCTATGGGAAGAAAGTATGCCGATGCATTTTAGATGCAGAGAACCTACGCATGTGGAACTCTATTTATTATAAACTATTCAATCTAATTTCTAGTTCAGATGATATATTTAAGAGACCTGCAACAGCAAATCTTATAGCAAAGTTCTTTTCTAAAATTTATAATCACTATGATAAATGATTAATTGTATCCTAATGACTTGGTGCATTTAGATTGTCATGCATAAGCATAGCAAGTCAGACTTTCCCTAAATTAATTGGAACACTGCACCATACTATATGTTTATCAATTTATGAACTTTTCATATTGCTGTCACCCCTGGGTATTCACAAATGATAAAATTCAAAAAAATACTATTCAGATAATTAGTTTTTACTTGCTTTCCCAGTGCATGAAATTCATATAGCCTGTAAACTGCATGACATAGGCTAATATACATTGTCTCTCCCAAATCATTGAGGGAAAGAATTCAAGCTAGAGAAACCTGACACAGAAATCATTCTAAATATAACCTATGGAGTTAGTATCTGGGAAATTGACCATAATCATATATTGTTATTTATTTAGCCAGATTTTCACTCAATTTGAAGAAGATGCTTTGTATAAAGTGCCTTTGTAACCTTGAAGTGCTATCCAGATGGGAGCTATTATCATTAGGATGCCTGCCTTCATCATCATTATTGTCATCCTCTTATGTAACCCAGTTCCTGTTTATGAGCTGTATATGAACACAGGAGGCATTATTAAACAGTATTATAAGTAATGAGACTATTTTGAATATAGAAACTACACTAGGGGGATAAATCTAAGCCCAGGAGATGGCTCAGCTTTGGTTCAAAGGAACACATCTGAAAAACATGCAGAGCAAATGTTAACAAACAAACAAAAACCAACCTAACCAGGTACTAAATAATTCTAGAATGATCAGGGAAGTGCAACGGGGTTAATTGTGAATGCAAACACTACCAGTTCTTTCATTAGATCATCTGATAATTAGCTTTTAAAAAACTGTACTCATTGTGTGTATGTGTATGTGTGTGTGTAAATACCTTTGCCAAAAGGTATTTCTGAAAAAAATAGCAAATAACTCAGCATTTAGTCATGTAGTCATCAAAAA
This sequence comes from Pseudocheirus occidentalis, assembly GCA_028646575.1. Lineage (NCBI taxonomy): Eukaryota > Metazoa > Chordata > Mammalia > Diprotodontia > Pseudocheiridae > Pseudocheirus > Pseudocheirus occidentalis. Next base: position 114,075,784 of record CM053601.1, on the reverse strand, counting down.
TGTAATATAGCTGTCTAACCTTTTGACTCTAAATTAGAAAATGTTAGGGTTGGAAGGCATTTGTTGCCTTGCTAGCTCAACAGGATCAATATATAAGTCTATGGCAGTAGAGATAATCCATTCTAACTCTTTCATTTTTTTCAGTTTATAGGAAATTTGGAACAGGATGAGTGAAATTATTTGTCCAGGGTCATAGATCTAACACATGGTTAATGTTTTGTTTTGTTTTCTAATCATTCAACCAATCCGCAACCACTATTAAGTGTCTTCTATGTTCAGGTACTGTGCTAGGCCCTGGGGATATCAGCACAAAAACTGTAAGAATCACTAATTTCCTTTCTCATCAGGAGCTTGCCTTTGAGTGCGGAAGGAAAAAAAAGTGCACATATAGTTAATTTACAGAAAATAAAAACAAAAAAAAAACACAAAGTAGGTGAATTCAAGTTGGTTTGGGTGAGAGGACATGTAGTTGCAGGGATCAGGAAGAGTTTCATGTTGATGATGGCACTTGAGTAAATTCTTCAAATAAAGGAGTCTCTGAATAAGAGATTCAATAACACAAGAAGGTAGTATATTCTAGGGTTTTGTGTGTGTGTGTGTGTGTGTGTGTGTGTGTGTGTAGATCAGAAGGGATTCTATGTGAGGAACAGATTTTAGAGGAGTTTAATTTTATCAGAAAATGAGGAACAGAGGATAATGGCCAATGGGACTAGAAATATCAATTGGGGACAAGTTATAGCAGGCTATAAGAGCTCAAGAGAAGCCTCTCTATTTTATTCTAAAGGCAATAGGTAACCACTAGAGTTAATTGAGTTGGGGAGGGACATGGTCAGAAATGTACTTAACTCAAATCTCTTTGGCAGTATATAGGATGGACTAGACTAAAGAGACACTAGAAAGAGGGAGTAGAATTAGGAGGCTGTTTTATATTTATGGATTACTGGGATGCCCCCTCTTCAAATGCATATTTTTCTATGTTTTAATATAACTCTTCCATAAAATACCAGTCCATTTTTACCTTTTGTTCTTTTTGTATCTGAAAAATAACCGTACTACCAAAATTGTTGACCTGTATTTAATTCTCATGACATCGTGAATCTATGTGTGGAGGAAGGGGATAGTAACAGGGAGGGGTATCAATTTTTCCCTCTTCTGCTTTCTGACAGAATCCAAGAATGCAATATGGTGACAAGTTGTGCATGAGAAATGCCTTTATATGATACTAAATGTAAGTTTAGTCTTATGTAAAACACTCAACTAAACATGAGTCATCAATTAAATGGAACTTTAAAAAAAACAAAAGAGAGAAACAATTAACTCAACCACAGGATATACTCTCCTATCATAGGTAATAATCCACTTATAAAAGCCCACAGTTCTAAACTAAAAGCTATTCTAAAGGAGTTTATCTTGTCATTATTTGTTCCTGTAGCCTCTTAATTATAGTATTTATTTCACTGATGGTCTTTGTCCCTTCAGGGACCTCTTTTGAGACCTGTTTATCCAATATTATCATTTAATTTTCAAAAGTAACATGGGTATAGGCATGTATTTGAAATATTCATTAGTCTTAAGGGTATTGCTGATTTCCCACGTGTATTTAGTTATATCTGATAGATTGTTAACACAATTTTAATTTACTCATTCAGATATGTAGAAAGTTCCTACTTTATGTTAAGCACACTAATGTTGATTCAGGATTATATAGTTTCAAAAGAGAATGAAGGAGTAATAATTTGATTTCCTCTCCACCCCTATCCTTTTCCCTTCACTAAACACTAAAATCACATTTCTTAATTCAGATTTTGTGCTGTCACTTTTAAAAGTAAATGTCTCCAGGATTACATGTATCTGGTCATGGGGTACAGCAAGTAAAGAGAAAATCTAGTTTAATTTTCAAGAGACCACAAGGCAACAATGACATATTTTATTAGATACAGCTGTAGTCATTATGCAAAGCACAGACTATTACAGCTTGGATACTAGGACTTGGCAATCACTCAGTGGTCATATCAGTGACCATTATATACATAGAGTCTGTCAGAAATGAGAGACAATAATTTATTCTGAAAAATCATTATTTTCCTATGTCTCCAACTGGATCCTCTGCCCATTTTCTCCTTTAAAAAATAATTGGTTATTTGGTTATAATTGAATTGTGTTCTAAAGAATTTTGTGATGAAATATAAATCATAGTTATATACTAATAAAGAGGAGATATGACTCAGTTAGACATGACTAACTCAACATTGACATTATGTGCAATTAGCAAAGAAGAAAAAGAAAAATTGGATCTACTATAAATTATACAAATTATGGAAATTTATTCAAATCAAAGAACTTAAAAACTGAATTCTGTAAATATAGCACACAAGTTATTATAAAACAATCAAGTGGTATATAGTGTTCAGTAAAAGTGGTGCATTAGATAATTAGAAATGCAAATGTTTGAAAGGTTTGGTCTTTAGTCATGTTTTTAACTACTAAAACATTTTTTAAATTGCTTTTTACTGAGGTGGTAACAAATAGACCTGGATTATAATTTACTTATAAAGTAATGCTTTTCAGCCTATTTTCTCAAATGCAAAATCATAAGGCCAAATTTTTTTAAAGGAAAATTTAAGGTCAGTTTTATGAAATATTATCATTATATTCTAAATTCCTTGAAATTCATCCTTATTATACTCAGTTTGTAATGTAATAAAATCTATGAACCAGAACAATCAGTTATTGTTCATCAAATTAAGATGAGGCTCTAAATAAAAGCCTACTCAATATTGTAAATTCAAATTCACAATTTTAAATGATTATATTGCTAGGAATTTTTTGTCTTATTCATAAAGCAAGTGATGAGTGAGAGAGACCTTTTAAGTACTACAAACTCCAAGAAGCTGTAGCATGTGCAGTGACCATGTCCTTGGCAAACTGTCTAGGCAAACAAGCTATACCAGACTGAAGGTAATCAACAGGCTTCAGACCTGTATGTGAGTTAGGGGGTTATATAGCCCAAGTATGTGATGACTTGTCCTAGTGGAATGGGCAGATGAGAACAATTTGTTCCAATAGCCATAAAGGCCACTGACACAGGTACTGTGAAGCACATAGAGCTTGGTCAGACATCAAGTGGTGATGGTGGGTCATCCCCAGTCATCTCAACTTTTGTGTTGCCGCTGGACTTTGTGCAACTTTGCCTCATTTAAATCCAATTCACATACAAGATATCACCTTGTGATATCATTGGTCCTTTTTGAAAATGAAGGACAAGCAACAACTGTGTGATCATGGAAAGTCTTTTAATTGGCTGTGGATTCAGAAGATTTGCTCCAGAATCAGAGATTTCTGAGTCAGATATGAGTGTGTATACAAAAGGGGTGATTCATCCCTAAAGCGTTTCTCTTCTTTTTGGTTTAGAATGTGGTAGGAATACTTTGAGTTGGTTGAGCAAAGGTCTTTTTTCTGACCAAGCTACAATAATTGAGATCTCAAGTTGACTTCTGTCTTTTTTTTTTTTTTGCTTTTTAGAGGGCAGTTGGGGTTAAGTGACTTGCCCAAGGTCACACAGCTAGTTTTTGTGTTAAGTATCTGAGGCCGGATTTGAACTCAGGTACTCCTGACTCCAGGACCGGTGCTCTATTCACTGTGCCACCTAGCTGCCCTGACTTCTGTCTTTATATTTATTTCTTCCTAATCTTAGGTAAATGTAGGTTCTGAAATAAAGGTGCCCAGATGACCTTATGAATTTGGGATATTCTGAGGTGCCATCACAGGTAACAATCAGTGCTGATATTGAACAGTAGCAGAGGCAGTGACGAGAGGAATGAATGATAGTGTCAATAGGAAAGCAGCCTGGTCCTGAAACATCTGTTTAACCAAACAGAGATGCTGAGCTTTACAAATGAGAGGCACAGCAGCCCAGTGGAGGGACTCCTCTGTGTCCAGTGCCAAGCACCTCAGCAAACTTTTTGAGTATTCTACATTTGAAATATGAGGAATGAAGAGCTAAACTGCCCTTTTTGGTTATCCACTCAAGTGTTACTTAGAAGTTCCCAGACTATCATATCTTGCTCCTCAAATAACTAGAAGATTGCTCATCATCACAAATTACAAGTCCTTCAGTCATGTAAATCTGGAAACTGGATCACCGCCCTCCCTGAATTTTCTCTGTGTCTCTTAGACTGGAACCATGCAGGAGATATCAACACCTGTTTCCAGTTTCAAATCTAGCTGATGATTGGTCATTCTATCCCTATTACTGTAGGTGAAGTCATGTTCTGATGAGCTTTAAATGTGGAATAAAGCTGAACATGTAGGATCCTAGAGGTAATAGGGAATTACTGGAGTTTACTGAGTGAATAAGTGATGTGATCAGATCTATTCTTTAGGGAAATTACTTTGATATCTGTATGTAGGAGAGATTGAATCAAAGCAACTTAAGACAGGAAGATATGTTAGAAATTTTTGCAATATTCTAGGAAAGAGATGATGAGACCCTGAATTAGAGTGGTAGCTTTATGACTGGGGAGAAGGGGATAAATGTAACAAAGTAAAGAGGATGGTTTAAATAAGAAGCTAGGTGGAGCAGTGGATAAAGTGCTGGGTGAATCTGGAGTCAAAATACCAGAGTTCAAACTCACACATTTACTAGCTGTATGACCCTCAGTGTCCTCAACTATAATATGGGGACAATACCAATGCCTACTTTCTCAAGCTTGTTGTGAATATTAAATGAGATAATGTAAAGTGCTTTATGTAGTATTTGGTATATAGTAGGTATTGCCTAATTTTTTATATTTATTATTTATTTTAACATTTAAAAAAATGAGTTTCAAATTCTCTTTCTCCCTCCCGTACTTCTTCCATAGACTGGAAAGACCGATCCGGTTATGCTCACTTCACTTTGAATCTGTTCATATAAATGTTAGTGTGTTTTTCTGAAACCATTCCCCTTGTCATAGCACAATAGTTCTCTTTCACAATTATAGGCCACAAAATGTCCAGTCATTCCCCAGTTAGTGAACATCCTCTAATTTTCCAGTTCTTTGCCACCACAAAAAGCTGCTTTAGATATTTTTGTACATATACATCCTTTTCCTTTTCCTTTCATTTCTTTGTGGTATTGCTAGACCTGGTAGTGGTATGCTGGATCAAAGAATATGCATGTGGTGTTGTTAGATGTGAGAAATGTAGAGGTACAGATGAAAAGATTTGGCAACTGACTGAATATCTGGGATAAATGAGAGTTGGGAGCAGAAAAGGACAACAAACTTGTGAACCTAGGTTAATGGTTTAAACTAGTCAAATAATAGGCCATCAAAACTAAACCTTTTTTTTATTTCAGTGGCTCATTCTTTCCACATAAATTCTTGAGAATACAATTTTTAAAAAAGCAGTTACCTGCAATTTTTCCAATGTCTTTTATTTATCTTTTAAAGTGGGTTGATTAAAGAATATTCTTGGTTTCAAAACATTCCTTTAACATATTTTCCTCAGTCATTTACCTGGGAAGTTTTCCTGGAATGTTTATTTTGAAAAGAGGAAAATGGTTAGAGAGTTTGAGTGATTTTTTCAGAGGTCACGTAGATCCATTAAGGGATCGAATTGCACCTCAGAACTAGGTTTTCTGACTCCAAATTCAACACTCTTTACATTATAACACAGAAAGTGTCTAATTTTTGTGAAAAATTTTAATCACTAACCTACACTTCTAAGATTTAAATTGTCTTCAGAAGTTACGTCTTTTATTGTTGTAATAACACAGTTTTATCAGTTTATTAATGATGTACTTTAGCACAATGTGGTGAGTTATTTACATATGATAAAAATGAAAGAAAAACCACCCTTAACACAGACAAAAAGATATCCTAAAAATAAAAAAAAATATTTTTAAGAGACTAACATATGTTATGATTTCTGATCCTTGATACAGATTGCTTAATGAGGAGAAAGAAGAGTATTTGAATTTGAGAGATGGGAGGACAGATAAGGAATATATATATATATATATATATATATATGTATATATATATTGAATAAATTATATTTGTTAAAGATTAAGATCAGTGAGAAATTATAAATACATTCAAACACACATATATTATGTCTTTGTGTGTATATATACACACATATATCTGAAGAGTTTTAGTATGTTATTTCATTGTTATTTTTCTTGATGAAATTTTCTATTTTTATGATTTGTTTTTGACCCACTAATTATTTAGGATTGAGTTATTTAGTCAAATTAGTTTTAATTATTTTATTAAACATAAATTATTGAATATAATTTTTGATTCAAATATAAGGAATAAAAGAAGCCAAAAACATTTACAAATAACACAAAAACCCTCACACTTCCCATTGTGAATACTTCATTCATGAATAGAATTGGTAGGAAGAAAAATAACATTTATTATATTTTAACACACAGGCTGCAATATCAAAAAATGAAAGTAGTACAATATAGAGACTAAAAAGTATAAAACTGATATGATGTGCAATTCAAACAACAACAAACTTTTAGCAAGTTGTTGGTGATGACAATTAAATATGAATGAAAGAAACTATAGGTACTGGTTGTAAACGTTTTATTCAGAAATTCACCCGCTGTAAGTCATCTGATACAACAAAGAGATCAAAGAATCTAAAAATACTTTAGTCAGTAAACATGACTTACCAAGCAGAAAAATGACAGCTAATGGCAGCATCGCATTAGAAAATATATTTGTTGGGGTGGCGAGGTGGCGCAGTGAATAGAGCACTGGCCCTGGAGTCAGGAGTACCTGAGTTCAAATCCGGCCTCAGACACTTAACACACACACAAAAAACTAGCCGTGTGACCTTAGGCAAGTCACTTAACCCCAACTGCCCTCCAAAAAGCAAATATATATATATATATTTGTTTCTAATATATTATGAAGAAGGATAATCAAATGTCATGAACAGTATCACTGAGTTCAATGAGTACCTCCTAAAAGAAGCATGAGTTGTAATGGTTCTCTTTTCTGTTCATTCAAAAAAAATATATTCTGTATTTACTTACTTATGTATCTACTTTTTGTCTCCATAGAATGTGAGCTCCTCGAAGACAAACACTACACTTTGGTCTTCTTTATCTCTAGAACCTGGTAAGGTACCTAGGACATAACAGGTGTTCAGTAAATGCTTGTGGATTTGAACTATGGAAAGGATTCAAAACAGCTTCTCTCCAAACTTTAAGGTGACATGGCTAGATAAAGCTATTACCTGATTTATCAGTCTAATAATGTCAAGGCTTTATCTTAGTGAACTGTCACAAAATAGGGGATACTTTTGTTCTCTAAACATCAAATATTGATGTCTGTTTCACACAGGGAACTTGCTCTTCATCTCAGTATAATCATCTTGACACATTATGACATATCAGGGTGCTATCTGTCACTGCTCAAACAATTCATCATCTTCAGGTTAAATGTCCCTTGAAAAAACCTATATGATACAGTGGACTTGAGTTTACTCTGCAAGTGCTGATCTTGAAACAAAAGTTTTTTAAAATTATTATTTAAGTACTTGAAAACATTGCTTAGGAAGAATCAACTTTCCCTTCCTTTATCTTAGAATCCCTAACCCTGTTTCATAATTTGAAAATCATAATAAATGCTAGTAAGTTAGTATTACTAACTTTGGGGAATCATTTTGGGCCAAATAGCTTCAGGTGAACAATCTGAACAATCTAACTCACACCCAGTGCAACACTAAGTGGGACTGTTAATTTCTCATGGGAACCAGAGAAAATTATCTCTATATAATAAACATTTTTCTCTCAGGATAGCTTAGTTATTTTCCAAGTTATGGCTCCTAACTCTGATTTTTTCATCCATGGCATTCAAAATAAAAATGAAATTTAGTTACAATTTTCTCTGATTTTGCTTTTGTATGTAGTTAAAGAACTGGAAATTGTTGTTTCCCACAGTCATATTTTTCATAGCCCTTGCTATCAAACTATCTGGGCTCAGCAAAACTGGTTTCATGGTATGTCAGTACTCCACATCTTTTAATTTCTACCTTCCACTGTTCTTCTCCCTTTCTGAAATAATACCAATAATACCACTATCACCAAAACTTAGGATAATAAAAGTAACAACAATTTCTCTGTAAACAGTGTACCTGTTTATATATCAATATTGAAACAATACATAATTATTATATTAATTATATGTTATCAATATATTAACATGTGTTGCATGTTATAGTTATGAAAAAATTCTATTGTTATTTTTCTTATTGTGCTATTTCACAAAATGCATCTGTTAAGCTAATAATAAAGCTAATAATAAATACCAAAAAAAGAAATAACAATAACAACAAAAGTTATTATCCATTATCTCCTATCCTTATTTTTCTGGTTTTAATACAGTTACTACCAGGCCAATGAATTGCTGACCATAACAATGAATCAGTTAAGCCCCAGTCCTTTTCATTCATGAAGATGGCTGATGAATAAGTTATTACTTTACCTTGCCTGTTGCTACTTCATAGTAGTAATTTCTATTGAGTTTTTTCCCTATCTCTTCTCCAAAAGTGATTTTATTTGGAACAGTAGCTCTCACTGTGTAATAGTTTAAGCTTGTTTTCCTGGAATCTGGCCCACACTGTCAGTTGATAGTCCATTGGACCTCTGGAATTTTTGGTTGGATGCATTGTTCATGTCCTGGTGTGTTAATGAGTGGCAATCAGGTTTTATGCTTAATATACCTGGAAAATCATTATTTCCTTTTAGAGACATCTGGTCTATATGTGTGTCTGAAGGAATAAAGCCTAAAAATTGTCCAACAAGGTTGGGTCAATGTATTTTGATGAGAATTAGTATTCTAAAGCTCCCTCACTTTTCAGCAATAGAAAGACTTTCTGAAAAGACATTCACCATCACATGTACTAGCAGTGTTACTTTGAGAGAAATGAAAAGCAGGAGATTTTTTCCTAGTTAATTATTTAATCTATATTTAGTAATCAAGGACTGATGTAAAATAATAGGGACTTCTTTATTTCTTCACGTATTTTTCTTCTTCTTTTTTTTTTTTTGCTTTTTGGAGGGCAATTGGGGGTAAGTGACTTGCCCAAGGTCACACGACTAGTTTTTGTGTTAGGTGTCTGGGACTGGATTTGAACTCAGGTCCTACTGACTCCAGGGATGGTGCTCTATTCACTGTGCCACCTAGCTGCCCCAGGACTTCTTTATTTCACAAGGACTCAGTTACTCTACTTTTTGTAGTTATAGAAATTTGAATGTATTTATTATTAATCAAACTTTTCAAGGTTGAGAACCAATTTGGAGCTTGAAATATGTACGACTTTAAACCAAATAAACAAATACCACCTGTCTTGCACTTTCCTAGATTTCTATGCTGCTTGCTTCATTTATAATTTTGGGTCAGGTCTTGGCTTCTGTTGTAAATTATATGTAGAATAGGTGACAAAACCTCATAATACCCAAATGAATTGTCCTCAGAATCATAAATTATTATGCTGATCATTGAATAGCTTACCAGGCTAAACTAGCAAACTGAATTTTATAGAGAATCTGAGCCAAACAAGCAGATTATCTTCTTGAGAACAGATGACTTCAATAAAAAATTCCATCTCCCAAAAAGGCCAAATGCAATATTGCAGAGCAGAATTTAAGATTAAAAATGCCATCTAATCCAATATATTGAAAATCCTAGGCCTTTATGTGTCTAGAAAGTGATTTTGCTAGAGAAATGTTACTAAATGTTAAAGAAAAGAAAACTGCCGGGTTGCCTTTCTAAAATAGAATTAAGTTCACTCATCTTTTATGACCTAGGTCATGTTCATGTAAACAACCACATGTAGAATTTGTGGGGATTTTTGTGCTAGATCACATAGACCAGTAGGAATTGAGAAATAAATTTATATATGACAAAGATATTATTAAATTTGGCTCTGTTCTTCGGACATTGTAAAATTGAGAATTGCTGGAGTTTTTTGAAGGATTCTTTGCTTTTCCTCAAGTTTACCTGTCTAATATGTTTGGATTCGCAAATCATAGATACACTAGGGCTGTTTCTGTACAGTGAAAAACTATAGTCTAAGATTTTGACGGCAGATTTGCAAAGTTCCATTTTCTCATCAGTAACAATTTGGAGGGGGGAAAGAATTCACACTTCCTTGCACATCTTTAGGCTGTTGTGTTTTACTGCCTAATCTTCATATTCCAAGCCATGACTCTTTTCTTTTTTTTAAGAATTTACTTTCTAAATGATTTTCCTTTCTTTTTCTTTTCACTCATCTAATTAAATGTTTAATTTGCCTTTAAAAAATCACAACCAAATGATTTCATTTGAAATATGGCTCTAAAAAGGAAGACACAATCAGTAACTGAGGAAAAGTTCAGACCTTTAGAATACTTAGATTATTTAGTTTTTAAAAAACTACACCTAATTATTTCTTAGTTAGACTGGGGATATAGTTTAACTCAATAATAAAAGAAACTTGTTTTCATCTTAAGAAACAGTTTCTGTTAGTAAAATTCCAGCTTAACTGAAAGGACTTCAACTTTATATTCTACAGCCTATTCTAATATTTAACTATTTAGAAAATATCTGGATAGTTTCTAGTTTGTCCTTACTCCCTTCCTTATGTACGCTACTTTCTATGCAAACTGGTCAATATAACCTTGTACATACATATTGTGCCTCTGAACCTTATTAAAGGCTGTAGCACATTCCTGGAATGCTCTCCATCCTCACCTCCACCTTCCAGAATCAAGGATGTGAATCAAGTTATGCTTCCTATAAAAGATCTTTCCTTATGCCATAAGTAGCAACAACTGTATTTGTTGGGTGTGTATTTTACATTTTATTGTCTGTATACATCCCATATCTAGTAGAATATAAGTTCTTTCAGAGATATTTTCTTATATTTTCTTTTTGTATTTGTATCTCTAATTAATGCCTTAGTTCAGCACATGGTATTGACATGGCTTATGAAATAATTATTGAATGAAATAAATCTGACTTGTAAAGAGGTGCCTAGAAAAGAACTTAACCTATTGGTGGGCCAAGTAACAAAAATATAGGTGTCACCATTTAAAATGACTAGGTAGTTCTTTTATTCTGTTATTGTCTTGAAGTTCATATAGAACCATAGGCATTTGGAATAATTTAATTTTTAAAGGACTAAATGAAGACCCAGAATGCTTTAAAATCAAAAATGGGCACTAGTAACCAAATGTCCGGTTTTCCAGCATAGTTATTATTTTAGGGCACTCTGTGTTATATTACTAGCCTATAGAAGGTCTACAACTGGCATCTATTTATTGTTTAACTCTGCATTTTTCTACTTTCCTAATATTTGATTTATTACTGAGAAAGCTACAAGTGGTAGAATGAAAAGAACACATATTCATCCATCTTTACTTGCCATTGCCATGTTTCCACGTAACTTTTGCATGGTTATAAATTTTTTCAACGTGCAAGTCAATGTACCGATAACCATCTAAAAAAATTGCAACCAAGCATGTAATACCCCTTGAGATATAGTCTAAACAGTTTAGTATTTATTCCTAACTTTCTAATTTACCAAAATACATTCATATCTTGATTCTGTAACTCAATGTTCTATTCATCTTTCTCAGAATTTCAGTATATATAATAAAAGTGACAAAAATAAATCCATATCTTCAGCTAAGTTATAAATAAATGTTGAACAGTACAAGAAAGAGGATAGAGGCCTCTATCACACCAATCAAGAGCTTAATAAAGAGACTTGCCCTCAGATCCACGGACTTCCACTTCACTTTACAAAATGCTTTCATATTATTTCATTAAAATTGACACTCATGCTTGCAATCCCATGAGGGATTGTTTTGAGGATTGCAACAGAACTGAAATGTGGCAGAACCTAGAATAGTGATCACTTCTCAGTTCATTGCACTGTTTAAATGTTCTACTGCATTTCTAGAGAAATAATCATAAGAAACTAAGAGGAAGGGTGGAAGGGTACAATTCATTTGATTCAAATATCAAAGAAGCATCTCTGTAATCTTCAGTTATGAAAGGTAGGATAAGTTCAGGTTAATGACCCCAGAAACCTTTATCAATTAATATAAATATTTTTTGAAAGGGATGTTATACAAGGGCTAGAACATTCCTTTATATAAAATTCTTACTTCAAGTAGGTATCATTTTTTCTATTATTTTTTTCTACTGTAGATATTAATATGGTCTGATGAAGACAATTTTGTTTCAGTAAAGCAATCACTTCAACTTCAGTGAGTGTCTCTGAGGTATCAGCAACCAGTATCAGCAACCAGAGGCCTAAGGTCTGTGCTACCTTACAAAGTTACGATGCAGTTTTTTGCTGATTATACTGACCTGTAGTGAGAAGATCCCCAAAATATGACAAACATTTGACTGTATTTCTTTCCATCATGACCTTTTTTACAGACCATTGAAGTATTTAAATTCTCTATAAGAGATTAGAGTGGTTAAAAAGCTTGAAGCAGAAACCAAACAGGAAGTTATAAGATTCCAGGCAGGAGGTAGTAAGAACCTAAACTAGACCTAAAATGGTTATGTAAATAGAGAGGTTGAAAAATTAAGGAAACTACAAGATGATACTGTATGTCACCAACAATGCTCTAGCATGCATGTCTTTCCTTAACCTTTCGCAGAACGACTGTTCTTATCTTTGCCATCTTTTCTGGGTATCAGGTGAATCCTCATTGTTGATTCAATTTGAATGATTTTTATGTAATTAATAGTTTCCAATTCTTCTCTTGAGAAATATTTATCCATACACAGTGGTCTCCTATTTCATCTAGGGTAAAATGTAAACTCTTCTGTTTTGTATTTGAATCCCTTCACAGCTAATCTTCCCAGCCTCATTGAGCGTTATTGTCCCCTCATACTCTGACTCCAACTAAACTGGTCTCTCTGATGCTCCTACTCTGTTTTCCATGTCTGTGACTTACTATTGGCTATCTTTCTAATTCTTGCATGTAGTCCTTCCTCATCTTCACCTCATAGAATTTTTTTCTTCCTTCAAGCCTCAGCTATTTCTGTCCCAATGTTTCTTAACTATGTGTTATGCTATTAGAAGTCTGGTGAATCGTAAGGATTTTAACAATAATGTATTTTTAATTACATTAAATAAAATATGTATCAGTACAAAGAAAACCACACATAAGTACACAGAATCCAGGTTAAGATTTTGTGCCAAGTCTACGTCAGTCTTAAAAAAAGTTTCAGACATGTCTACTCCTCCACCCCTCCCCAATGGTTATTGTTGCCATCCCCCAGGTTGCTTTGAATTTCAACTATTTCATAACAATTCTATTTGTATTCCTTCTGTACACACACACACACACACAAACACACACACACACACACACACACACATACTTTAAAAACTCTTCCTGCATGCCTGTGTACTGCTTTCTAGTCTAAGCAATTTCGAGTTCTTTCCTGGGTAATTTATGTTTTACGGTTTATTGAACCCTTGGTTGGTTTCTATTATTTCTGATTTGTCATTTTCTAGTTTATTATGCTGATATATTTTCCATTTTTATATCAGTACCAAATAGTTTTAACAAATATTGGTTTTTTAATGATAATATTTAGAAATGCATTCTGCCTTCATATCATTTACAAATGTTTCTCCTAATATTCTAGAGATGCTGTGCTCTTCCAAATACATTTGAAACTGAAAGGCCCATACCCTTTGACCCAAAGATTATATTCCTCAGTTTTTATCTTAAGAAAGTTAATGCTAAAAAGGCTTAAAATAAACTAAAAATGTTTATTTCTCTACTTTTTGTAATATCAACATCTTTTCAACAATGTATGTACCCAAGTTTGGGTAATGTCTAAACAAATACTAGTATATGGATGTAATAGAATATAATATTACTACCCAATAGTATAGTAAATGACAGTTATGAAAAACACAGAAAAGTATGGGAAGACATACAAACTGTTGCAGCATGTAGTAAGCAGAATTAGAATGACAGCAGTGAATATGACTAAAACAATATCATTCTGTAGCATTCATATAACACTTTAAGGTTTTCAAAGTACTTTCCAAATATTATCTCATTTGTCCTCACAATATCCCTGGTAGGTAGGTGCTATTATTATACCCAATTTACCGGTAATGAAATTGACCTAATCAGAGGACAAGTGACTTACTCAGGATTATACATATGTAAGCAATTAAAGCTGGATATAAATTCAGTTTTTCCTAACTCCAAGTCTAGTGCTCTCCCCATTGCTACAAGCCTTTGGCCAGCTCTAATTGGTAATGTCTTTTCTTTGAGCCTAAAGCTGACTCTTAAAATTTATCCATTTCTATTTATAGTCTGTCTAGGTTCATGTAGAACAATTTAAGTCTTCCTCTTCTATGTGCGTGACTTTCTGATTAAGGAGGTTCAGGATTCACGTAAATGGAACACTCGGCACTTCAAAAGATCCAATACAGTTTATTTAGAATATAGGCAAGTGGGAAAGAAGCCAAAGATAACAGAGTAAAGGCTTAGGAATGGTAAAATAAGAGCAACTATGATTCATATATACACGTATATACATAAAGTTCATGATCACCACCAATGCGGGGAAGCATCAACACCTGACTACCTGTCAGGGTCCCACTGGGGACAGGCAGGGCTCCAACTGTATAGTAGAATATATATATATATATGTGTGTATGTATGTATGTATATATTTACAATCATCACTGATGCAGTGAAGCACCAACACCTGACCACACAAGCTGGCGAATCCTGGATATAGCCATCAGGGTTTTACTCAGGAGGGTCCCAGGCAAGAAGTCTCCTCCATGGGTGAGATTCCAATTTGGGGTCTGAATCTTACAGTTTAAGTAGTGCTGAGAACAAAGAAGACATACTGCCAGGTGTTTTTTTAGCAAGTATCATATCTTGTGTGAAGCCGGGGAAGGAGGCCAATCCCTCCAAGGCTCCCCTCCTCCCAAGAACAATATTTCCTTGAAGTGGCTAGTTCCAGGAGTTGGGTAGTTAACCATATCTCTTCTCAAGGCCCTGGCCAGGGTCCCAGGTGGAGCACAGCCCTCATGTTTCCAGGATTTTCTGTTCCAAAACAACTCAGGTTAATAGAAAGGTCCTATTGACGGCCTTGGTTTGTTTAATCTTATTCTTTACAGAGGGCCTTATCTTGTCCCTTCAGTGACATAAGTAATTGTGTGTATGTATATAATATGTATATGTCTCCATGTGTGCATACACATGTACACATGTGTTTGCATGTATTCACACATACATTTTGATGACCCATATTGGAATCCACTCCTTTAATCTTCATTTATCTTTCATTCATGATTAGATGAGCACCTGCTAAAAGTCTTGTTAGATGCATTTTGGGCAATAATGGGTTGAGCTAGTTGTCCTCTTAATTAGAAGAACCTGTGATTTCTGAGAGCATGAAATGTATAACACTATATACAAACTCAGAGAGAACAATGCATGTTACAGCACCAGTGAATTTGAAGGACATTGGAGAATATCATTTGGAGATATCACTCTCAACCCTATATGGACAAATAAACCCTATCCCAGAAGTAAAGAGTTAATGCCTTCCTCTGAATACTCTTTGTGTTATAATTAATGACCATATTTATACTTTGGGAGGTGATGAAAGGCGGGTAAAGTGCCATTCTGTATCCAGCTTCTTAGAAATAGGCCTTGATATTTTTTGGCTGCCTTGATTATTACTGATATTTATCCCTCTTTTGCTCACACTTTATAATTTCTTATCACTACTTGTAGTCACGCCTAGGATATTTCCTCTCAGAGTAGGATAGATTCAAGTGTTCTATGCTCTTTTTAATTTGCAACCTCTGGGATCCTCACAAAGCCTGCTAATTAAAAGGAGCTGTGAATAGGCTGACTCAGATGCAGCTGCATTGAGTTGAGTGGGAGGGTGGCTTAGATAATAGCTTGTGAATGTCTTAATTTACTTTTAATGTAGAAAGTAAAATCTTTCATTTAATTTGCATTTGTTTTTACTCTTTAATTATTTGTTGTCCCATGATTTTACTTTTTTATCTAAAGCTTAAATAATTTTATGAAAATGATTCATTACCTAATGTTACTCTACTACATCAGATGCTACAGTGTTGAACTGCACTTGGGAACACAACTTTAGAATCTAGTTTCTCCAATTATAGTCATTTTTAAAGACAGTAATAATGTGCTACATTAAGGACCATGTAAATCTTTGCAAAATTTCTGAAGGGGACATGCAATTAGTACCATGAAAATAAATAGCATTCATTTCTATTTCTCTTAAATTTCTGACTTCTACCTGAATTTCATTTCCCTATATATTTAAGCAATTCTATGGTAAATGATGCTACAAATCAACAAGTTTCTATAGGTCATTGAGCACTGAAAAGGCAGAATGAGAAAAATTATTGTAACGCTAGTCTTATTTATAAATGGATAATTAAGGATTATAGACTCTAATAGGTAATATGAGTCTTTAAGATGAGACTATAGTGGTCTAACAGGCTACTACAAAGTGTCCAGACATGTTTACTCCTCTTTGAGATTGTAGCTAAATTCATGTGACAAAAGGACACGCCGCACAAAGACTTGTTCATATGAATTCATGATGGTTCCACAAGTAGGGGAGATTTGAGAACAACCGCATCCATTCCTTTCAGGTTTGCATTATTGAACAAATAGTAATAACTCATTAATTTCAGTGGAACCAATGGAAAGAGAAACTTCTAACCAATTTGGTTAATATTTTCCTTTTGCTTTAATTTTTAAAAATTTGCTTAAGCCCCAGGTAACTTGATAAGTTCACAAACATTTATCCTTTTGTGAGTATGTGAAGGATCTGGTATTTTTGCCACTATAAGTATCTCTCTCCACCAATAAGATCACAAATTATCTAAGGCATAAGTAGATAAGTCCTAGAGATCTGATTGAGATAGAGGATTAAGTGATTTCCCCAGAGTTCAGTGCTCCAGGACTTCCTGGAGCCAAGGAATCATTCTCTCCATTATGCCACAATTGTTTTAATAGGACAAATATGCCATACTGTGGTATGATAGAGTGTTGGATCTACAGTGAGGAAGACCAACAGTCAAATCTTGTATCTGATATTTGCTAGTGACATGACCATAAGTAAAGGTATTTCATCTATGAAGTTATTGAAAAAACCCACAAATATTAACTGGTCCTAGGTTTATTCATCTCATAACCTAACCCTGAAAGAGAGCACAAAGATTTAATCTTATTGAGAGACCATCAAGTGCAATGCAAAGAGCCCTGCATTTGGATTCAGTAGATTTTGTTTGGAGTTTCAAAGCTGTCATAAGCTTACCATAAAGACTTACCTCTGAACTTTATTTTCTGCTCTGTAAAATTGTGATAATACCTGTCTTGCCTATCTGACAATTCTGTCATGACAATCAAATGAGATAATGTATGTGAAAGCACATTCATCCATTCATTTATTCATTCATCCCTCCAGAGTATGTTTATTAAGGTTCTAGATGCCAGAAACTATGCTAGGTCCTAGGAACATGAAAACAGAAATTAAAGAGTGCTTACCTTAAAGGTCTTTATAATCTATTAGGGGAAAACGGTATTTATACAGATAAGGAAATACAGAGTAACCTTTTTTTAAGAGTAAATATTTATACCAATTAAACTTTAAACTATTTCTGATAAACTCTCCCTACAAATGCTAGGTAGCACATTCTCTGACACTTATAGTCTAAGAGAGTTGCCCCCAGAATGTGTCCAGGGGCTTGTGCCAGAGTGGGGATTTAAACCCAGGCCTTCCTGGCTCTCTGAATCAGTAACCAAAACTTTTCACTTGGCACCCAACTCTTGCCTTTGGCTCCAAGAAGCTGTAGGATGTGCAGCAGCCAAACCCTGACAAAATGATCTTGGCAGATGGGTTAAACCAGGTTGAGAACAACCAACAGGCCTCAAACCCATTGGTGAGTTAGAGGAATACCAACCTCAGAAGATGAAAACTTCCCCCAGTACAAAAAAATGGATGAGAACATTTTGTTCTAACTGCCATGAAGGTGGCTGAAGGGGGCACTGTGGAGTGCTAAGAGCTATTGTCAGACATGAGGATGCCAAGGTCATCCACTGAATCCTGGACCATCACCAGTCATCCTGACTTTTGTCTTGCCACTGGATTTCAGTGACTCTGGAAGAGAGTGTGAGGTTGAAGACTTTGTGCAACTCTGCCTCACTTAAATCCAATTCATGTGTAAGTCAAGACATTGTCCCATGATATCATTGGTACTTAAAATAAATCAAGGATGAACAACAATAAATAATCAATGAAAGGATTTATTAAATGGCATTATATAAAATGAATTTAACTATCCATCAATAAACATTCATTAAGTGCTTACCATGTGCCAGGCACATAATATCATTTCCCTGTTTCTCAAACATACATGAAACATAAATATGTCAGCAATATTTCCCCCCTCCTCCAAATCACCTACTATGTTTCCACACACTCTACTAGGCACTGAGGATACAAAGGTAGAAGTAAGGTAGCCTTGTTCTCAAATAGCTCACATACCAGTGCAGAGTTTGTGTGTGTGTGGCAGAGGCGGGGGGATGCAGATAGTGAAGGAGGGTGAGATAATTACACATTCACAGAAAAGTAAACACAGGATATATATAACATAAATACAAAATAATTGGAATGGAGTTGGGAGGCATGGTGAACAATGAGAGGAATCAGAAAAGGACTTTTTAATGAGCTAACACCAGGGCTGATTTTTCAATGTATCTGGGAATTCCAAGAGTGTCTGGGAGAGGGAGATCATACCCAGCAAAGGGAAGACTTATATGTAGGTGGGAGATGTAAAGGCATCTGGTTTGTCTGTTTCTATACATGCATAATGCATATACACTACTAATTCCCATCATCATCATCATTTATATATAATATTTTAAGGCTTGTACTTTAATCCTCACAACAATCATGGGAGGTAAGTGCTATTATTATCTGCATTTTGCATATTAGAAAACTGATCCAGACAGAGCTTAAATGATATGCCCAGGGTCACATGGCTAATATGTGCCTGAGTCTGGATTTGTACTCATATCTTCTGACTCTAAGTCAAGAAACTCAGTCTACCAGGCCATTTAGCTCTCTTTGAGTATGTCAGGGGTAGTATTATAAGCCAAGAAAATCGACAGAAGACAGAGAAGTCTTTAAATGTCAACCAGATGAGTTTATGTTTTAGTGTATAGGCAATTTTAGGGAGCCACTAAAACATCTATAGAAGGGACTTAGCTAAGTGTGTGTGTGTGTGTGTCTGTCTGTCTGTCTGTCTGTCTTTCCGTGTTGAATATCAATTCAGCAGCATGTGAAAGATATATTGGAGAAGAGAAAGCTGATGCAGGGAGAACAATTTGGGAAGTTATTGCAAAACAAAGGCAGAAGGTGATGGAGGCCTCACCAAGGGTAGCAGCAGCTTCAAGTAAGGAAGGCTACGAGACATATGACTTGGGTTATTAGAAACAATCAGTTTGAAGGGTTGATGGGACAAATAGAGGTACCCATGGGGGAAAGTCAGAACTGTGGTCTGAAGCCCTAAATAGTAGATAGGGAAATACATAAAAGTTTGGAAACAACCTACCCAGAAGGGAACTGAAACAGAAGAATGGTGAAGTTTCTAAAGAAAGGAATAGAAATAAAAGAGTTCTGAGTCTAAAAACATCTTGAAAGGTGTTTAAGGAGTGAAGAGGCAGAAGAACAACCAAAGCAGAAGAGGAGTGGTTAAGCAAATAGGGTAGAGAACCAGGATAGGGGCCAAAAGAAAAGAGATTTTCAACCACTATGAGAAGGTGCACAGAGATGAAGGGGGATGAAGGCTTGGAGTACTTGAAGAACATCAGTACGAGAAGGAAATTTTGAGACAGCAGTTTTAAGAGAATATAAAATCATGAAAATTAAAGTTGGAATGGATGTTGTTGAAGATACAGTGGGTGTAAATCACCAATTGTTTTAAAAAGTTTGCCAATGCCAGATAAGAGAGATGACATACTAGCAAAGTCCAGAAGGAAGTTAAAGGTGGAATCATTAGCATTGGAATGAAAGTTATATTTTGTTTTTCTTCCTTAGAACTGTAGGAATATTGGGTCAAGATCATTAAAAATCTCATATAAGAAGAGAGGAGTTGACAGAATTCTTGTTGGATGGCCTTGATATTAGGGAATTATTAGGAAAGGTCATACACTAAGAGTAGTTGTATGTATGAGGAAACCAGTAAAGACAGAAGCATAGTAGAAATTTTTTTAAGAATTAATTGTGGGAAATTCTATTGGATATCAAAATATATAGGTATTGAAATAGATTAGGTATCAAAGTAGATCTTGCCAAAATGAAATTACCTCAATCAACCAAATTTTGGAACGAATTCAAGTTTGTAGGTGGCTTTCTCCAAACTACAGCAGTGCTGGGTTTGTTTTTTTTTGGCAAGGCAGGTGTGATGGAAGATAACAGAGGTGAAGGATTTTCAATTAGCACTGAGAAGACAGTTAAAATGATCATACAGGAAGTCAAAAGAGGCCAAGACAAGCTTTAGTAGCAGAGTAAGGGATTCCTGCCATTAGGGGGAAAAGCAGATTCAGGTGGTAGAAAGAAGAAGAAGAAAAAAAAGATATAATGAGAGGTTTTTATCAGAAAGAGAAATCTACTTTGACAAAAACCAAAGTAATTGTTTTTTTAATAAAAATCAACAAATATGTCCACCATGTGCCTAATATTTTAAATATTTAAGTAATTTTCATAATCTCAATAAGTGTTATGTGTACAGCATTTCTCACTTATTAATTAACTAGAATTTGAAATGAATTTGAATGGGTAAATATTCATAACTTTTATTTTTCTTCTTATTAAATGCCAGCAAATATTACATACTTTTAGAAGAAATGGTTCATCTGTTTGAGATAAATATTGACATGGATATTTAAATTCAAACACTGTGAATGAAGTCAAAACAAGACAGTACAAGGTTAAACTTATACAGTAAAATGATGAAATGAAAAATATGATGGAAAAGATGTGGTACCTCTCTTTGTATTCAGATTGTCTTCTTTTTAATTTTTTAACTTCACTTAGTAACTAGATGCTTACTTCAGGGAGAATGCTAGAATCTAACCATGCTTTTCTTCTGCAAATAGGAAAGATCTCCTGGGGGAGACCAAGAAGGGCCATCTACAGAACATGGGATTTGAGCTGACTCTTGGAGAAAACCCAGGATGCCAGTCAGCAGAGGTGAAGAGCAAGATCATTGAAATCATGGCAGGATGCCAGTTCGAAAGCATAGAGGTGGAAATGGAGTGCAATGTACAAGGAACTTCAGGTAGGCCATTGTAATTGGATCATATTTTATGTGAACTCAGTAAAGGGGAAGAATAATGGAAACATTGGAAGGGACTAACTTAAGAAGAATTCTAACTGTTAAATAATATGAAAAAATAAAGCAGCACTTTCTGTTCTAATAGGCCCTTCTCAGTAAGTAATACAATTTCTATTTAAACCCTATTAGGAGAAAGCTGTTTTTGAATATTTTTCTTGTTCTCATGTCTTTATAAAAAAGTAAACATCATTTATTCACTTGTATGTGGTGTTGCCCTACAATACATATTTTTTTACTTTTAATTATCTTATTAGGAAGTTGATACAAATGTACTTTTTACTTATGGATCACTATATTAATGTGAATTATTATTATTCATTGATTCATTCAGTCCATACTTATTAAGTATTTACTATGCATAAGACAATTTTAGAGGTATACATAACTGGCTACTCTTACTAATAATAACGTATGATTAGATCTCACATCAGGTATGAAGAATATTGACAGCACATCAAGTCTTTCACCTTCTGAAAATTGTGCATCTATAGTTACCTTTTTTAGCATATGGTTTGGAAAGTATAAGAACTAAGTAGAGAAAAAGAAATAGAATACATTCAGAGTTGGCTGATATTTTTGAAAGACCTAAAAATCATTCAATTCCCTCTTCAATATAAAGGCAGAGAGCATTTCACAATGTTAGGTATTTATAGATTGAAATGTCAAGTATGTAGGAAGAGTGAGAGCTAAAGATACTCAGGCTCCCAGAATGAGGAGGAGGAGTACTCAATAGACTTGGAAACAACTGAAGGCACACAAGGCTAATGATTGTATCAATCAAGCAGTTTTTATCAATGTGCAATAGATGGAAAAATAGTTGAGAAATGCAAAGTATGTGAGAAAAATCTAAACCATTTAAGAAGGAAAAATAGCAAATCTTCAACTGTATTAGAGAAATAGATGAAATCTATTGATATGTGGGGCATTTAAAAATTTCATCTAACTTGAGGGAAACATATTGTCAATATTTCAAGCTATATATTACACATGGTTTAGTCAAGTTAACTTAAACAATGAAGATTCATGATTAAATTAGATGGAAGCAGAGAAAGTGACCAGCATGCCCCCACCACAGCCCCATGTAATCTCATATTTTTATGCTAAAATATTTCCAAGAATAACTCAATACTGAAACTTTGTTTTCATGCTGATAGACCTGTAGTCTTTCTCCCTAATTACAAGTTAGCCATTCTTCTTCTAGTTCGTGGCATGGTAGGATGGAAAGATAATTGACTCTGAAATCAGAGTACCTAGGTTGAAAACCTTTCTCTGATACTTATCTGTATGGTGTTAAGCAAATCTTTAAACCTCCACAACCCTCAGTATCCCCATCTGTAAGTTAGGAGGCTATAATCCATGGCATAGGGGACCTTGTTCAACTTTAGATCTATGTTTTATTTCCCATTGCCTGTCTTATCAATAGCCTTTGTTATTCATAGGGTTATTTCAACCAATTTAATTTAAGGTCTCTGTAATTCTCAGGCTAACTTAATAATTATAAGAGTTTATATTCTGGTGAAAACCTTTTAGAAAATTTTATAACCAACTTAATATTGTTATCTGCTGGAATATTATTGATGTATTATTGGCTTGCTATTTAAGAAATAAGTTTAAAAGAACCAGAGGGGGTTGTTTTGTTTTTTTCCTAATTAGAGATATATTTTTATGGGAAGTAACCCACCTGCTAAAATCATTTTGGACTCATGTAGTATACTACAACTGTGCTTCCTACTCCATGATAGCTTCCAAATTGCTTGCAGGTGCAAATCAAGGTGTTGATGTTAACACATCAATTCTAAGGGATGTGATACCTATGTAACTAACATTATTTCTTTTTTCTGACAAAGGAGGGAAGTAGAGATGTTCCAGCAGATTCTT
Source organism: Pseudocheirus occidentalis (assembly GCA_028646575.1). Lineage (NCBI taxonomy): Eukaryota > Metazoa > Chordata > Mammalia > Diprotodontia > Pseudocheiridae > Pseudocheirus > Pseudocheirus occidentalis. Next base: position 114,052,465 of record CM053601.1, on the reverse strand, counting down.
TTGAGGCACTGATTTGAGGGTGTTTCAAGTTGTTAATAATTATTAGTATGTTTTTTAGTTGATGGTTTATTATTTACATTTGTTTTTCTCCACTTTGGGATGTTTCTCCAACAATGGATTCAGAATGGATTGAAATAAAACACGATTTGGTTAAGGCTATATGAATGTTTAAAAAGGTGAGGTGGAGTGAAGTTATTCTTTTATGTAAAGATAGCTCCAAGTATTGACCAAAAATCTATATAAATTGACAACAAATTGCAAGGGAAAGAGAAGAAAGGCTATAATATAATAAATATGATAGGTGATATGATATTATATGATATAAAAATCAGATAACAACATAACATAACTTAACATAACATGGCTATATTTCAGTATTGCTTCAATTTGATGGAAAAGAAAAACATTTCTAAGGTACCTACCATGTATCAGGCACTGCATTAGGTAGGAATCCAAAGACAAAAACAAAATAGCAATTCTTTTAAGGAATTCACCTTCTTCTAGATTGCTCAGTTACCCATAGGTACAATGAAATGTGCCATCTTTGACTTCATTCCTTAGATTATCTGTAGGTTTCTCTTGCAGAGGAAAAAGATTTTAGATGCAGACACACACTGGACTTTCACACTGGTGAATGAGAATTGCTCTTCAGCTGATTGCATTGTAGACATACAAGTTCTCCCTGTCAAACTTCTTTAGGAATCAGTATCTACTGAGATTCAGGTGTCAGAGAATCATCAGACCTGAGAACTATTTGTGGATTTTCATAGTTTTGTTGAGTGCCTTATATTTAGCTAGTTATGAAGTGTTGTTTCAAAGCTTAGCTCAAGCATCATATAATACATGAAAATCTTCCTGATCCCTACAGCTGGTGGTTCCCTTTCTCCCAAAGTAATTTCATATTGAATATACATATATATGTATGTGTGTATATATGTATATGTGTGTGTGTGTGTATATATATATATATATATATATATAATCTTCAACATATACTCAGATCATTTATAGAATTTCCCTCATTAGAATATAGGCTCCTTAACAACAAGGACTTTCTTTCCTTTCTTAAATGATTTTCCAGATTCTAGTTATTTATTCTTAGTTTTCAACATTTGTTTTGTTAAGATTTTGAGTTCCATACTATCTCCCATCTCTCCCCTACCCTCACTCCAAGTTGGTAAGCATACTGATTACTCCTTCCCCCAGTCTGCCCTCTCATATATCACCTTCCTATCCTTCCCCTTACTTCCTTACTCTTCACTTTCTTGTAGGGCAAGATGGATTTCTATACCTCATTGCTTGTATATCTTATTTCTCGGTTCCACGTAAAAAACAATTTTTTAACATTTGTTTTTTAAAACTTTGAGTTCCAAATAGGCTCCCTTCTTCCCTCCTCACCAAACCACACTGGGAAGACAAGAAATTCAATATAGGCTATACATGTGTAGTTGTGCTAAATATTTCCATGTTGTGAAAGATTAACTATATTTCCCTTCATCCTATCCCCTCCTTTGTTCTAATTTCTCCTTTGACCCTGTCCCTTTTCAAAAAATGTTTGCTTCTGGGGGGCGGAGCCAAGATGGCGGCATAGAAGCAGCAAAGCACCACAGCTCCCACACAAACATGCTAAAAAAACTCATAAAATGGGACGCTAAACAGATTTTCAAGCTCCAAAACTCTCCACAAGACAGAAAGCACATCTGTTGCTACAGGCAGCGCAGCAGGCGGGGCTCTTTGCAGCAGTCTGGGGCCCGGGGCCAAAACCCAGCCGGCTCAGGCCCTGGGGCATGGGGCGGGGAGCTGCGGCTATAGGAGAGCAGATCGGTTGCACTGGAGGCACAGTTACCACATTTATCAGGCCAGAAGACAAAAAGGCTAAGAGAAAGGTCAGTGGATTTTGCTAACTCGGGAGGAGAAGAGCGGTCTGGCCAAACTGCTCCCAGGGCAAGGA
>CM053601.1:114021427-114043874 GCA_028646575.1 Pseudocheirus occidentalis | reverse complement strand
CTGCCCTGAGGACTGGACAAAGACCTGGGAGCTGAGGACTGGACAAGAAACTGGCTACTGTCTGCTTCTGAATCCAGGTGACTGGTGGATTCAGGAAAGAGCTGGAACCATAGCAGGGGATCCAGGGAATCAGAGAGATGACCCAGAGTCAATATGAAGAAAAGGCCTCCCCTTGGACAAACCTGAGGTTTGCTGGACACCGAGGGGTGGAGGGCTTGTGTGGTTTTTTTAATGACTGTACTAGTGATTGATGATATTAGTAATTGTGAATCTAGATTAGTGACTGATTAAGTTAATGGTTGCCCCATGAGTGGAAGATTGATATATTGTGAATTGATTGAATGGATTAAGTGAGGAGGGTTTTCCCCTTAGGGAAAATGGATTATTATTCTTTTGTTCCTTGTTCTAAATATTGTGGCCACTGTAGTGAAAACTGTGTGGCCATTCTATTGTTAATCTGTGATGAACATCACATTGTGATTTTCTGTGATAAGATGTAATGTGAATATTATATTGTGAATGTTTGCCTTGATTTGTAATGGAATAAACAGTGTTCACTATTACTGTGTAATCCGAATCTTAAAAGCTGTTCACAGTAGCATTCTTTTGGGAATCTGCTGGTGCATGGCATTACAATCTGAGACTCCAAGGAAACCAGAAAAATCAGGATACAGAAATTAGGAAGGAGTGAATTTTAGAAATACAGGGCAGTGAATGAAAATGCATTTTCAAGGGATGGAGTGCTTTTCATGAGGTTCAGTTAAGGAATGCAGTGTTACTGGATCAGAGTATGTAGAAAGGAGTGATGCATCAGAAGATTGGATGGATAGAAAGGGTTCATGGTATAAAGGGAAAAAGATTTTGTATCTTATCAAATAAATAATATGGAGGTATTTGAGATTATTCAATGGGGAAATGACATGGTCAGATCTTAGAAAGTTTTATTTGAATAACTAAGTAGAGCACTAGAATGGGGGAAAATGGAGACAGAGAAATTATTTGTAACAGTTCAGGAATAAAGTGATCAAGGCCCAAGTTAGGGGTCTGAAAATGTCAGAGGAGAGAAGAGGGCACATATGAGAGATGTTGTAAAGGTAGAATTAGTGGTAATTGGCAACATATTCGATAAGGCAATAAGAATGAGGAGCCTAGGATGACATCTTATTTCCATGGTTTTCTCTAAGGTCATCCTTAGGACATCTATCTAGGTCGGGTATAGCAAATGGAGAATGATCTAGCCTGAAAAGTGAACAGAGGAGAGTAAGCTGAATTATGTTGTTTTGTTTTGCTTTTTAAGTGACTCAGGCTTCACCCTAAAACAAAGGACCATCTTTTTACCACCAGTATTGGTCCAATAATATTATATGTGCATTAGTGGTGGAACACAGTATCATAAAAGGAATTACAGTTGAAATAGATAAATATACACTGTAGGTATGAACACACTCTAAGGTAGAACAAAGAGCAAGAGAAAGAATGCTGCTAGGAAATGTATGACCAGGAAAAAAGGTAGACTAGTCATGTAGGAAGGGCGTGATTGGTTGTTCGCCTACAAGTTTTACTGGTAAGCACATACAGTGTCTAGTGAACAAAAATAAACCCTTCAGCATGTAGGTGGATTTCTCTATTGAACAAGGGGAGGGCATGAGATTCATTGTGATATGCATTATAAGTAATAAGTAATATTGAAGTAATATTGACATCACAGATAAATTGGAGTATCATTAGAGGAATAGACAGTTTAGAGTTTAAATGCCTTCTAGAGGCATCTACATGCCACAGTGGATAGAGTGCTGAGCCTAGAATCAGGAAGACCTAAGTTTAAATCTGGCCTCAGAGGCTTCCTACCTCTGGGACCCTGGGCAAGTCAATTAATCTCTGACTGCCTTAATTTCTTCAGCTGTAAAATGGGAATCATAATAGTAACTCCCTCCCCCCCCCCGCCAGCGTTGTTGTGAGGATTAAATGAAATATTTGTGATGCACTTAACATGGTGCTTGGCCCATGGTAAGTTCTATATAAATGCTTGTTCCCTTTCCCTCATCTTCCATGTCCTAAGAAAATAGAGGAATCATGAGGAATTAAATGTTAACCTTACTGGATGTTTTTTTTTTGTTGTTGTTGTTTGTATGGGTTTTTTTGGTTTTAATTTTTAATTTATTTTTTTCGTTTACTTTTTTAAATTTATTTTCTTTTTTACATCATTCATTTCCATGAGATTTTGAGTTACAAATTTTCTCCCCATCTTTCCACCACTCACAACTCCAAAACAGCCATACCACTGTATAATCCATATCCCAGTCTGCTTTCTCCTATGTCTTCCCCCATTGCCCTTCTGACTTTCTGGTAGGGCTAGATGGATCTCCCTACACCAGTGCCTGTATATCTTAATTCCAAGTTGCATGTAGTTATACATATACATATACATATGTATAGTTGTACATATAGTTATATGCACATATACACATATAGTTATATACATATACATATTCTTTTTTTTAACATTTGATTATAGAACTTTAAATTCTAGATTCTTTCCCTTCCTCCCTCATCACCCACTCCCACTGGAAAGACAATCAATTAAATATAGGCTGTACATGTGTAGTTTACACAGAACATCTCCACAATGGATATGTTGTGAGAGACTGACTATATGTCCCTCCTTCCTATTCCACCATCCCCTTGTTCTATTCTCTACCCTGTCCCTGTTCTTTTACAGAAATGTGTGTTTCCAGCAACCCTCCCCCTTCCCTGCCCTCCCCTCCATCATACCACCCCTCATCCCCATCCCCCCAATTCTCCCGTGTGACAAGATACCCAGTTTAGAGTTTATGTTATTCTTTCCCTAAGCCAAATTCAATATGAGTAAGGTTGACCCTTCCCCTTTTGCCTTCCTGTTATTCCCCTCCACTGTAACAATTATCCCTTGCCTCTTCTATAAGAGCTGATTAACCCATTTCTGTCTCTCCCTGTCTCCTCTCATTCTGTTCCTCTCCTACCTCACAATTTCACCTTTTAAAGTACCATCCCTTCTTATCCAATTGATTCTGTGGCCTCTATGAACTCATATACACACATACTCAGATTGTATTCATACACATGTATATACCCTCCTACATAGACATATGAGTATGTACATGTGTATATACATTTGTATTCCCTTCACCTATCCTCATACTGAAAAAAGTTTCATAAGTTAGAATGATCATTTTTCCATGTTGGCATGTACATAGTTCAACTTTGATAAGTTGCTTATGATTTCTTTCACAGGTTTACCTTCTCATGCTTCTTGTATGAGTGTCAAATTTTCTGTTCAGTTCTGGTTCTTTCAGCAAGAATGCTTGAAAATCCTTCACCTCATTGAATGACCATATTTACCCCTGGGACATTACACTCAGTTTTGCTGAGTAGATGATTCTTGGTTTTAATCTTAGCTCTCCTGATCTCCAGAATATCATATTCAAGGCCATTCAGTCCCTTAATGTAGAAGGTGCTAGATCCTGGGTTATTCTGATCATGTTTATACAGTATTCGGATTGTTTCTTCTTGGCAGCTTGTAATATTTTCTCCTTGATCTGGGAACTTTGGAACCTTGCTATAACATTCCTAGGAGTTTTCTTTTTGGGATCTTTTCCAAGAGGTGATTGGTGAATTGTTTCAAGTTCTATTTTACCCTCTGATTCTAAAATATCTGGGCAATTTTCCTTGAGAATTTCCTGAAAGATGATTTTTAGGTTCTTTTTTTGACAATGGCTTTCAAGTAGTCCAATAATTTTTAAATTATCTCTCCTGGATCTATTTTCCAGGTCAGTGTTTTTTCTTAATAAGATATTTCACTTTGCCTTCTATTTTTCATTTGTTTGTATCTTTTTAATAGTATCTTGATTTCTCATAAAGTCATTTGCTTCCATTTGCTCCACTCTAATTTTGAAGGAATTGTTCTCTTCAGTGAGCTTTGGAGACTCTTTTTCCATCTGGCAAATTTGACTTTTTCAGGCATTCTTCTCCTCATTGGCTTTTTTGGCCTCCTGTGCCATTTGAGTTATTCTATTTTTAAGGTGTTATTTTCTTCAGTCAGTTTGTTGACTCTTTTATCATGATTTTTCTTGCATCATTCTCATTTCTCTCCCCAATTTTTCCTCCACTTCTCTTATTTGTTTTTTTTAATTCCTTTTTAAGCTCCTCTATGGCCTTTGTCCAGTTCATATTTTTCTTGGAAGCTTTTGGTGTGGGAGTTCTGACTGTGTTGTTGTCCTCCCATTCCATGCTTTTGTCTTTTTTGTCCCCAAAAAAGGAATCTAAAGTTGTATTACTGGACTTGCTTTGCTTCCTTTGCCTGTTCATGTTGCCAGTCAATTACATGGTGTTTGGGCTAAGTAGTAAAACTCTGCTTTCAGAGGGGAGAGCTCTGTCCCAAATTGCTGGGGTTTTCACAGCTGCTGCAGCTATTAGGATAGTGCCATTTTTTGCTGCCCCCACCAACTTTTGCTCACTGAAAATGCACCTCAGGATCACCACCCAAGACATCATTGCCAATCCTGGCAGCTCTAGGCAAGAGCACTTAGCCTCTGAATGATCACTTGCCCCCCCTTCAATCTGCAGGTCAGGAGCTTCTGAAGCAGCCACATGGAACAGCTGAAGGGCCGTGGCTTCAGACTGCTGCTAGCTCTGGAGGCAGTTTAGCTAGTCCCTCTTCCCCAAATTTAACTGAGTTCTGCTGACCTTTTCCCTTTGTTCTTGGCTCTTGTGGGTTGGTGATTCTTGAAATCACCACAGCTGCTGATGATCTGTGCTCCTTAAACCTACATGCCTGGCTTCTCCTGGAAAGCCTGGGGCTGAAACCACATAGGGCTGGGTTCAGCTTCAAGTGTGCTGCAATGACCATCTGTGAGGCTGCCTTCAGTGGGAGCTTTGTTACTCTGTCATTTTTGTGAAGTCTGGAGCTCGAAAATGTGTTTAGAATCGTATTTTATAGGTACTTGAAATGGTACTTGGAGGATCTCAGGGAGTTCTAGTGTTTCTATACTGCCATCTTGACTCCCCCCCCCGGGCTCTGTTTTTTTTTTAATATTATTCAGGCAAACCAACTAAAGACTAAAACCATTTAAAACATTTTTTTCACATTGGAATAAAATTTATCACAATTTTATTAAATTCAATTGAGTAATCAGAAGATTAAATTTGAGTATATTTTGTCTTTTTTTCAGGATTGACATTTCTAGTAAGGTGATGACTGAAAATTGGATATATAATAATCCAATTTTTTTAAAATTTCCATTGACAGCCAAAGGAAAGGGCCTCAGAATTCTTTGTGGTCTCACAGACAATTTTTGGAAATTCCCTGCTGTATTTAAGTATGCAGAATACTACTTCTCAGAGAAAGCATAGAAATATCTTGTCCAGCTCTCTCATACTTCAAATGAGAAAAGTGATGCCCAGAAAGTTAAAATGATTTTCCAAGGTCACATGTTAGTAAAAAACAGAGTGAAGAGTTGAAAATGGCTATTCTGATTCGAAATCCTGTGTGTTTTCTTTTACAATCCTTTGTCTTACTGATGAGTGAGGTCACAGTTTTCAAGACAGAAGACACTCTGATGTTTTGAGGTCTAATGTTCAATCAAAAACATTTATTAAGCATCTATTATGTGTTGGCCTCATACTCACTAGGTTAAATGCTTGTCAAGTCTCAAGGTAATACTATAGGATATTGTAATATTGATGGGAGACTATATATTGTACTAGAAAGAATTCTGCATATAGTTTAAGAAGGTTAGTTTTTAATTCCGTATCATACCATTTGGGTTGCTGTTTTTTAGTTGTTTTTTTTTTCAGTCATATCCAATTCTTTGAGAACCCTTTTGGGGTTTTCTTGGTAAAGATACTGGAATGGTTTGCCATTTCTTTCTACAACTCATTTGACAGATAAGGAACTGAGGCAAACAGAGTTAAGTGACTTGACTGGGGTTACACAGCTAGTAAGTGCCTGAGGCTTCTTAATAGAACTCAGGATGAGAAGAGGTCCTCACTATAGGCCTGGCACTGTATCACTTAGCTGCCTCAATTGTACTCTCATAGCTGTATAACTGTGGACAAGTCACTTGATGTTTTGAACCTCACTTTCCTCATATAGTGCTTCTTCCCAGTAACTTACACTTTTGGAAGCTGTGTGAAAGATGAAATGTAGAGAGGATTAACTAGAATCTAGAGTCAAATCATCAGGTTACTACAGAAATCTAGTTAACTAGTGATGAGGGCCAGAACTAGCCTAATGCAATAACAATTATGGAGGTGGAATCCACAAGACTTAGCAATGACCAATAGTGGATATTAAGGAAAGGGAAGAGTCAAGGATGATTCCAGAATTATAAATTTGAATAACTGGAAGGATAATTATCCACTCAAATAAAATAGCCACCTTTTTTTAAAGAAAAGCACACTTATGGGGAACATAAATGTGCCCCATAATTTATTGGTTCAGGTTTGAAATGCTGATAGTACTTCCTCGGTATTTCAATTTTGAAACAAAATTTTTCTCCCTATAGAGAAGAAGACTGAATTTTTCCTGATTTAATAGAACCTATAGTCTTTGAAATTAAGTGCTCAACTATTTAACAATGTTTTTTTTATCTGAAATAAATTTGCTGAGGGTTGCATTTTTGTGTTTGTTTTTAATACAATGAAGGACCATTCTATTATTTTTATCCTCTATGTAAGATGGGAAAATTGGTTATATATTTTGGAAGATGATATTTCATTTTATGTGTATGAAAGCCAGCATATAATTAAACCAGTTGAATTTTAAATTGTAAATCCTCCCAGAGGCAATAATACCAGAGGCTCATATTCTTTTGAAGTATATTTATTTAAATAGTGATACATATTTAAGTTTTAAGCTAGAAGATATTTGAAGACTCCTGTGTGGAGTGTTGTTTTTAAAGCAACTACTTTCTACAAATTACTTTAGTAGTATACTTTTCAGACAATAGGATTTTTGTACTCTGTCTTTAAGGGAAAAAACATTTTAAGAGATAGCAATAAATTATTTGCTATCACTGAAACATTTGTGATTTTTACTTTTAAAATGGTTCAGAAGATCAATTTTTTGTTGTTATGCAACAACCAAGTTATGACTAGCATTGAAAGTTATGAAAAGGAAACTATATCATTATCCTTACTTCCTTAAAATGCATATTTTATCTGGAAATTTATATGTTCGCTTGTTAGTAGCCAGAAGCTGAATTTTAATTGTAGATTTTCATATCTTCCTGTATGTTTGTAAATCCAGATTAATTCTGCATATGTAAATCCAGCAATCCAAGAAAACAAATGGCAGGACTTGTTAAAAATATTTTCACTTTTTTTTTTATCATGAGCAAGCTAAAGGTACTTAATAGTATGACCTTAATTTTTAAACGATGTTCCACTTGTTTCTAACTTAACTATGGCAAGCAATTTGGTCATAAATTATGCATCCTTAAAATGACTTTATATATGTGGTAACCAAAATATCTCAAGTGAGTAGCCATATACCTGGATCCCTCACCTCAGGTGAGAACCATAATAGTGACATGGAAAGGGCCCATCAGCAACTGGTTCTTGTTTCTCTTGTCCAATTCATAATATTCATATTAGAGCTCTATTATAGCTCCTAGTTTTTGAGGGTAGCTTTGCTACAAAGCCATCCTGTGCTCTGCTTTGGATATCTGTCACACTTAAAATCTATTCTTCAAGAATGTACTTTCTTTTAGGAGAATAAATTGATCTCATTCCCTCCCCCCCCCCCCCAATTGTATGATGCTCATTAAAGGAAAACCTAGGAAGCCAAATCAAGATTTTATTTTGCTTGTTAGATAATATTCTCCTTGATGCTCTTTCTCTCTTGAAAAACATTCCATTCCACTTAAAAATAAGGGAGGAAATTAGAAGGGAAGATAGTAATGGAAGATAAGCAAGAAAGGAAAGAAGGGAGGGAGGGAGAGGAAAAGAAGAAGGGAGGAAAAATGGGAGAGGAGCTAAGGGGAGCTATAAACTTGAATTCCCCCATATATTCATCTCTTTTATCTTCTCTCTGACCAAGTGAATAAGTCCTTCTAGTCAACATTTTATTGTACTTTCTTCTATTTTTGTACTTCTACCACAATATGAACATTTTACTGAATTGGAAGGAAGTAATTAAATGAATGAATGAAACAAACTTGAACAAATATAATACCTCAACATGGTTTTCTACTCACGTTTTATTATTCTGTTTCTGTTAGGGTAGCAGAGGACCATCACTCCACCTCCTCACCACATAGATGTAATAGTAATGTAATTTGATCCCTTTGTATTGGCAAAGGTAACATGTACTTAGCACTTAGTAATTAATCAAGCCTCTGTTAAAGAAACAGAAGGTCTGAATCCCTGTTGTTGATGTAACAGGAAGGGGTTGAAACAAGAAATGGCTGAAAGAGGAAGGAACTAATGCTGTGTGTATATAAGGAATAGCCTCTGCTGGGTCAGACAGATCTTCTTGGAGCCTGGTTCTGGAAGCTAAGACAGACAGGCCGAGGCTGGAGAGAATGATTTTTATTTTGAGAACCTGGATGTAGTGATTTTGATTCTGGGAACCAGGTGAAACTTCTGCTGAGTCTGAGAGTCAGCCAAATTGCTGAGGATTTCTGAGGACCAGTCAGAGCTGCAGAAGACCTATGAAGCATGACTGTGGTGTTGGTGTTTTGTCTTTTTGTGGCTTTGTTAAACTTTGATTTCTCAGGGGGAACAGAGACTGTGAAGGATTTAAGGTGGACTGGACACTATGAACATCAGTGTGGAACAGGGACTGCACAGAGAGTTGGAAAGGGAGCAAAGAGTTGTCTGCCTTTGAACCCAGGTGACAGTTTGTTGAATCCAGGTGGGAACTGGGACCATAGAAGGGGATCCAGGCAATCTGAGAGCCTACCTTGGGGCAAGATGAAGAGATCTCTCTGTGGATACTGAGTAGTGATGGACTGAAGTTGTAACTTATTTATGACCTTGAAATTGTAACTTATTTGTGACTGAGGGCTGGATGGCCTATGTATTTTACACTACCTCTTAAGAGAGTGCTGAGTAGTGACTGATATTGTAACTTTGTGTGCCCCACGAGTGGAGAACTTTGACCTTTGTATTTTGTGACCCTTAAGGAGGCAAACCTCCTTAAGGATGATTGAGTTACTAAGTGATGGATTGACTAAGTGATTATATTTTGCTCAAAACTAAATGACCACTGTGGTGAAAACTATGTGGTCATTTTAGTGATAAGTCATTAAGAATGCTGTACTTTGATTATCTGTGATAAGTTGTAGCATTATGAATATTGTATCTTGATTTTCTGTGAATGTTTTGCTCTGATTTGTTATTGAATAAATAGAGTATTCACTATACTATGCAATGAGAACCTTGAAAGCTGTTCACAGTAGCATTCTTCTGGAAAGCTGCTCATGCTTTGATTTACAATGGAGCATATCAAAACTATACCTCCTGATTTAAACCATGAGGAATATTTGAGATCAGTTTCTAGCTATGTATGACTCAAACTTAAACATCTGCAATTTAAAATTTATTGACTGTTCCTACTAAAGTCGGTAATAGATATCTAATTTTTTGCAGCTGTGATTTTCCAGGAAGCATGATATATGAGGTTTCATTGAGGGGTAGGGAATGATGAGTCCCACACAACCACCTCTACTACTTCTGTGTTTCTACATATTTTTTTCTGATCTTAATTGAATTAGTGCCCTGAGATGCAGCTATGATCTGTATATTCCAAAAGTATTTATAACAATTCTTGTTGTGGTGGCAAGTAACTGGAAACTAAGGGGATGCCCATCAACTGAGTGCCTGAATGAATTGTGACATATGAATGTGATAAAATACTATTGTGCCTTATGAAATGAGGGAGGACATATAAACTGATATGGAGTGAAATAAACAGAACCTTAAGAACAAATTTGAATACATTTGTAAACCAGTGGAATGAAATGAACAGAAAAAATGGGAACAATTTATATAATAACAGAACCATAAAAGCAAGCGAATTAGAAATCTTGAAGAAATATGATCAATACAAGGACTATTAATGATTCTAGAGTATATTGATGATGATATCCACAACAGAGAGGTCATGGACTTAAGGTATATAATAAGCCAGGAGACTTTACAAATATAATAATAAATATTATATAATAATAAAATATAATCTAGTCACATTTGTCTATCATGTATTAGTAAACTGAATTTTTGTACCATTGTATGCCATTCTATTATATATGGCTCCCTAGACCTCCACATCTCATTAATTTTCAGTAATATCACTCCATCCACCAGTTATACTATGATACTTAAACAATTCTGACTCCTTGGTGAACCAGTTCAACTATAAATTCCCCTTTATTTTTGAATCTCTTTCCCCTTTTCCATTAATCATATTTCACCAAACCTCTAGCTTGCCCTGATCATTCTCCTCCTTCACTTTTTTTTCACAAGCCTGAAAGAACAAAATCTCCCAAAACATAGTAATTGTGTTTCATTGTGTAAGGTCAAACCCTCAACTGTAAAGTGGTGATCATAACAGCGCCAGGGTTGTTGTGAAGATCAAATGAGATATTATTTGTACAATACTTAACACTATGTCTGGCAAATAGTAGGTGCTTAATAAAGGAACTTTCTTTCCATTCCCTCCTTTGAAGTAAATTTTTCTATTAATGAAATAACTATGTATCTTTTCTGATTTGAGTAGCATAAAGATACTAAAAGAATCAAATGCAAATCAACTCCACTAGCATTCAATATATTTAAAATACCATTTCCTTTATTAAAAAAATCTAATGTAATGTCCTACTTTCCTTTTCAATCAAATTTTCTGCCATACTTTTAGATGTACTATCTTCAAATCATTTTATTATTGCCACAGGAGTACACAGAATTGGACTTCAAAGCCACCTTTATTCTGAATAGGCCTCTCAAATAAAATCGCTATTTGACTGTGCTATATCATAGATCATTAAATATTATCTTTACTCTTTGGGAATAATTTAACTTGACATTCAGGGAACTTGCCATGCACCAATGTGTCTTCATTAATTTTTCCAGGTTGGTTTTACTTTTTTAAAGTTGCACAAAAGTTCAAAAATTATATATATATAGTCTAATGAACCATTATACTTCAAAGGATTAAAAGCTATCATTATGATTGTCATTTCCTAAGAATTCTGCAACAAGTGATTATTCTATTAATTATGGGTGTATGACTCTTTTTACTTATACAATCAACCCTCAGCACAATAGTCTGTCTAGATTTATTTCTGTATTCATCTGTGAAAATATTAAGCCTTTGGTTAAAACTTGTCCTTAGAAGTATTTTTTAAAACTCTTACTAAGGTTAATGATGTCACTTCAAAAAGTATCTATGTACAGTGACCACATTTTCCTTTTGTAAAATTCACAAAATAACTTTACATAATAGCATGGAAGTTTTTATGATGTAACATTTGATCTTAGTACTCATTATTTTATGAGATATAATTTAGACTTATAAAACTGCACATAATGATTAGGATGAAAATGGCAAATTGTAATAATGTTAAGCTTTTCTACTGGATTGGTCTACTCAAATTAGAATTAAAATAAAACACTCTTTATTTTATGTTCATCTATTTGATCTTTTATATTTTTGATCAATCAGTCAACATAATTTAAGGGGTACTATGTGCTAGGTACTATAATTATAAAGACAAAAATGAAATTGTTCATCATATCAAAAGATTTAATCAAAATTTTTTCTTCTACACTTCTCAAAATAGCCCTCATCCTCTTTCCTATAATGTAATATATTCCAATTACATTTTTTTATTTATGGATTTAAACTTAGCTTTATATTTGTGAGGCATATTCTTTTTAAAGTTATAAATCCATTTAACATATCAATTAAATTCATCTGACATATGCCATATTTCTATTAAAAAATTTCCCTGTAAAATGGAGATATCATATAAGTAAGAATCAGATTCTTACCAGGTTTTACTTTTGGACTTTTCCTTACTTTCTCTTCAGGCAAAAGGAAATAAAGAAGTCTTTTGAATTTGATACTATATGTTCTATTCCCCAAATGGAATGTATTATTTAGATTCAACAGATATTCCACACCTATGGAGTCAGGAAACAAGTATTCTAAAATAATTTAATTCTCTTCATTATTCCACTTTAGTTGAGTTTCCAGGTATAATCTCCTTCATGAATGTTTTTAGTCTTCCTTTTTTTGCCCTGAATTCACCTGACAACCAATTTTCAGACTATAATCATGCTACAGAAAATCATTTTTATTGATGGATGAATACTACAAAGCAATCAGAGAAGCAATTTCTTTCTCTTTTCCAAAAACAATTACAGCTGAGCTTGCTGGAATCGTGCTTGTTAAAGGTCAGTTACCATTACTATTACAACATCCAGGTTTCAGAGGTATATTCCTCATCCATTTTAATTTTTTTTTCAAATTGTGTCATAGTATGTAAAAATGGATGCAACTGTTATTATCAAGAAATTACATGCACAAGTATATAGAAATAGAAACATATATATACATACATACATACACATAACACATTTTTTTCAGGATGTGGAGAAAAAGAAACCTCTAATATAAAAGTATAGCATATACAACATGATGCCTATCAATGAGAAACTGAGCTTATTTTCTAATATTGAACCTTAAATTATTTATTATCTAATTATTTATTTTTTAATTATGCTAGTGGTAGAACCCATATTTAAATAGAGCCCATCATAGAACCACTGTCATTAACTGCTTTGATTACTAGAATAATAATAGCTTTCAATTAAAAAACACAACACATAGGATTCAAACCCTCTGTAAAAGTTATCATATTATGAGATGAAGAGCAAGTAATTATCTCCTCTATTGCATATAGGTGGATTATATTTGCACATGTCCACTCTACACATAAACATAATATGTTGCACAGATACAGAAGGTGGTAGGTTGGAGATACAGTACATTGTTGCATTCTGTGTCTCACTGCTAGATAGCAATGCTAGTTTGAAGAAGTTAATCTAGATAATTCTATGTGCATTTCACTCACAATCAATTGGTATTGAGATATACATACTGATGAATGAGCTCTATAGCATGTCGATTCAAATACATGATGTATAAATCATCTGGACAATAGACATTCTTCATCTGCTTAGTCTTTTTGATAACTCAATTCCTGATGTTCTTTATATTATTGAATCTGCTTGACTATGTGATACCTTGCTTGGTAGACACATAAGGGAATTTCTTTCTTAACTCTGACATCTTTTGTTTAAAACTTTAATCTACAGATTCAAAAGACATTTGCCCGTCTCATTAAGTAACTAAAAAATGGAGAAACTATTGGATGTTTAATGTTTTATTGTTTTACAGTCTGTCACTTGAAGACTTTTGTTAAAAGCTGAGATTCTGGGGTGGCTAGGTGGTGCAGAGAACAGAGCACCGGCCCTGGAGTCAGGAGTACCTGAGTTCAAATCCGGCCTCAGACACTTAACACACACACACACACACACACACACACACACACACACACACACACACAAACTAGCCATGTGACCTTGGGCAAGTCACTTAACCCCAACTGCCCTCCAAAAAAAAAAAAAGCTGAGATTCTGATAAATCCTTGACTTTTTAAATGATAAATGGATTCTTCAAAAAGCAGAGGACTAAACCAAGAGAAATGTGATTTGGACCTTATTTAGACCAAAGAGGATCTGGAGATTGAAGTTGCAATGAAAGAAGGTAGAGGATAAATGATCATTCCAGTTTATTGTTTGTCATAGAGGAGAGAAAAGCTGGACCTAATCTCATTTGCATACTAGATTTGAGAGACAAGATTTTGGAGTTCATAGGAAGAATAGCAGAATACAGTTTTGTGACATTCTACAGGGGAAGTCAATCTAAGAGGAAAAGGAAATCCTCATAGTATGAAAATTCAAAACTAATAACACAAATCATTCAAATAAGTAAAGAAAAGATGAACAGTCACATTAAACTAATATTAATATATAGAAAGTCATTAACAAATATTAATTCTAAAGATATGGCTGTAAGAATAGTTAACAGAATATGTGGACAAAAAACCCCAAAATAACCATAGTCCTTTAAGAGTAGTGTCTGGAATTCAGATCGCCCGAGGATAGTAATGAACGGTAAGAGAAAAAAAATTTAAAAATAACTTTTATTGAGGTACCAAGGTGAAAGAGTGATCTAGCTTAAAAAAAGTAGAATTCTTTGAAAAATTATAAAGAACAACAGAGGCAAGATATAGATATTTAACATATTTAACTACTGTTTGCTTTACCAAGAAGAATGATCTTTTGACTGGAAAATAAGAAATAAAAATGGTTTACAAACATTTGAAACCACAGTTAATTGAGAAAATATTAAAAGAGTGATTTGTAGTAGATCCAAAAGCACAAGAATGTGCTGAATTGGATGCCAGTATAATTTTTAAATTGTAACTGCTGAACCACTTATGTCAGTTTTTGAAATGTTCTGGAGAAAAGGAGAAAGGATCCATGACAAGTGATCAATTGGAATTATAGTTTTTAATAAGGGGAAGATAATGAAATCTTCAAACTTCAGTGAGCTTGAGTTTTATTCCACATAAAATTCTGGAACATAAAGTGAGGATTCATGGGAATTTTGAAAGTAAAGGTAGAATCATTAAGAGCCAACATAGTTTTTCAAAAATAAATTATTTCAAACTAATTTGTCCCTTATTTTTCCTCCCCAATCTATTTTTTTAGTGTGTTACAAAAATATTTAAGAAGATTTTCAAAGAAATAATCTGCCTGAATTTCATCAAAGCCCTTGAAAAAGTCTCTCATGCTATCCTTGCAGCAGGGAAGGGGCAAGGAATGGATAGATGTCAACTAGATGACAATATGGTTGAATATATTTAGAGTTTTTTTAATTTCTTGGGGTTCATAGAGTAATGATCAACAGAAATGTGTCAACATAAGTTTGCTTGGTTTCCATGTGTTCTTTTTCCTCCATTGCAAATCAGGAGAAAAAAATAGCTATATAATGGAATATCAGTATCTCCCTGAATCACACTTTTATGTGATGATTTTCAAGTGTATCCCCCCCCCATTATCAATTTTCCTGTGATTTATTCTCTACTTGTTTTTCTTTTCTTCTATATCACTACAAATCCTGCTTCTTTCTTTCCTGATCAATAACTTAGCTGGAAAGATAAAACTTACATTACTTTGTTTCCATATAAACCATCTCAAATCCATTTCCTTTCTGATATAGACTGCTTCCTTTAAAGTGATACTAAACCCATTCCAGCTACAACTTTTAAAAAGACTATTATATCAAGCAGGTAAGTTAAGGAGTTTATGATGGTGATTTTGTCTCCATCCTCTGTTCACTTTATGCACTGACTTTAGAACCTAATTCCTAATTAGGATATAGCTCCAGGGTACTGTAATGATGATGCCAGAGGGTGAGAACAGGAATAACCAATACAGTCCACTGAGAAAGTTGTAAATTATGTAACTCTATGATAATATTATTCCTCTAAACCAGGGGATCTTGACTATGCTACAAAAACCTCAGAGTAGCTAAGGGTGAGGTTCCACAAAGGGAGTTGCTCCAATGGTGCCACTTGATTTAGGCCTTGATAGAAAGAGAGGATTTCAGAAGATGGACATGGGGTTCAAACAGTTAGTTGGGGGGAGTTGAGGTCTGTGAACTTGAATATGAAAAATGTACCTTTATTTTCATTAATTTCTTAGTGAAATCTCATATTTTCTTCAAGTAGTACTTAAAACATCATTTTGAGAAGGGTTCCATATACTTTATCAGACATACAAAGGGGTTTATGACATACAAAAGTCATTATTAGCTACAGTTCTAAGTTATGCTTGCTACGTATTGGGATAGTGAGACACTGAAGGTTTCTTAGTGAACTTGTTAACATTCTAAGCCTTCCATAATCCAGGCTATTGTTCCAGAAAAACTTGGCTACTCTCCTCATTTTTAATCTTGCTTCCCTTTCTGTGCCCATATTTATCATATTTACCATGCCTGGAACTAACTCCTTGACCCCCTTCTCCATATACTTGAAGTCTCTTCTGTCCATCAAGGTCCAAATCAGGTGGCACTTCCCACATAAAATAACTCCTTTACTGAATCCTTCTCCTTCATGAAACTGATCTTTTCTCAATACTTCATGTGGCTTTCTTTTACCAAGGGAGGTTTTATCCTTTCATACTTATTTGCATTCATGCCACATCCCACTTATTAGACTATAAGTTCCTTGAGGTTAAGTACCACGTTATTTTTCATCTTTATATCTTCAAAAGTTTAGATAGTACCTTGATTATCATATGAGAACCGTCTTCAAGCAAATATTTATTGCATTGGATTGAAATGAATGTTTCTCTTCTGTCTTGGAGGATGAATGATGGCAACCCAAGCAGTATCAATTACATGATAAAACACAATTCAAAAGCCCACCTGAATATATATGCATTAAATGATCAGTTCATTTCTTCATTTCTGTTTCTACCAAAACCTGAGATTAATAAGGAGGAATATATTACCAAGCAGTTGTAAGGGAATTAATAGTTTGTTTAAATTCTCTGTCCATTGAATTTTTCACTTGAAAAATGAGGATAATGCCTACCAACCCACCCTACATGACAGATATGAGAATAAAATAAGACCACATAGAGTGATTTATTGGAAGTTAGGTAATGCTATACATTTGAATACAAAGTATCAATAATATAAAATCTATGAAATACATCACGCTTATGAGGTGCATATTTCTTAGAATTTTATGATCCTGTTTAGTCTATGTTTTCCACTATGTTTTCCACATCATTCTTAATATAAAACTTTGCATCTTATGGGAAGTGCCTATACTAAACCAAATTGAATTAAAAAAAAATTATCTCACTGCGTTTCAGCATCCCATTGTCCGAGAGTTGTTCTCTTATTTCTCTAGACTATACTAAGCTCCTGGCATATTCTATGTTAGAGTGGTATTTGCAGGAATTATTCTTATAGCTTGATTCATCTTTTGTTAAACTGTTCCTGCTATTTTAATAGGTCTGTCACCAATGTGATTTAAAATTTCATATTTATATCAGTGGGCATGCTCACATAAAAATAGCCTAAGAAAGATAAGATTAAACCAAAGGTGGAAATTTTCATTGACAAAGTACAGTGTGAAAAACTGGTTTGGATGTCTTTAGACATTGCTGTTAGCAGAGCTATTATGTATTGTATTGACTGTTCCATCTTATGATGGAGCAAACTTTTTTTATCCTTGTATGATAACCTACCCATGGATATTACATGTCTATGTATAGAACCTGACAAGAATTGGAAGGCCAGAATGAAATACTTTTCAATTGTAATTGTAAATTGTAAATGTATTTATGAGTAACACACAGAAACCTACATATATAGAATAAAATTAATTAGTTGTCATAAAAGAGACTATATTATTTCTTGCCTTCTTGGTTACAGAGGCAAAGCACTGCCTGTACACAGCTGCCCAGTCCAGAATTTTACACCCTGGCAGGGCCTGAGTCCTGTTAGAAGCAAGAGTAATGTTGTCAACTATGTCAGCACTAGCCATTCCATCCTTTTATCTTCTCTCAAAAAATACAGGAGTCAGAATTATCATATTCATGCTTTTGCTGGTCCAGGCTACTCTGGGAATCTGCAAAGCCTCCCTCAGAAATTATTTAGGTTTCCTTACTTTTATATCAATGTACCTGAATAAATCCAAATTTATTAGAAATAATTAATACTATTTTCCTCCACTCTGTCCCTAGGTTATGGTATCTCTACAAAATATTACATCCTTCTATAGCTTTAGAGGAATCGGGCTCACTGTACCCTTGCACTACTTAGTTCATGTTCCTAAAACAAGGCAAATCAGCATTTAAATAAGAGCATACCTTGTCTCAAATGCTAAACTCAGAGCGATGAAATTGCTTTATTTCCTCATATAGTCACACTGCAAACTGTCATTCCAATTTTTCTTTACCTGTTACATTGGTGATATGTCAAAGTTAGTTCTCAGTATGAGTACTGAAAAGAGCAAAAGTAATTACTTTTCTTCAGCTTAATCTTTTTAAAGAAATGTTTTTTTAAAATTTAATTTATTTTATTTTTTTCAAATTTATTACGTGGGTATGACATCAAAATGTAAAGAAAGTGAAATGGAAATTTATTTTTAAAACACTTCAGTTCATTTCCTCATAAAATTATTTTAAGTGCTTCAAGAAAGAGGTTAGTTCAACGGACACTTATTAAAAACCTACTGTCTCTATTTTATTTCCTGTATTAAACTGTAAACTCCAAGAAGACAAGAGTTTGTATTTAATCTATGTCTCATTTAGCACCTTGCAGAATAATAAAGATCCTTATGGAAGTCTCATGGAATTAAATTGACCTGAAAAATTTATCAATGGACACAATATGGGTAGCTGGTTGTAGGTTGTAAATCAAGATAAGGAATAAGGACTAGGGATGCCAAGGGAACATTACATTTCATAATGATAGAACAAACATCAAAAAGCAGCAGAGGCTCTCAATTTAGCAACAGGCATCCCACCAGATCTAGTCAAGAAGATTGGCCAAGAGGGAAGTCAAAATCCAGATAGATTTGGGACAATCACCAACTGGAGAATCTTGATACTGTGTCAATCCTTTTCCTGGAGCTATTATAAATGCTATAATAATTGTATATGACTATGTTTATATGAAACAGAAATATTTCACTGAACAATTTTAAATGTAGTCATCTAATTGTTTTTTTTAGTTGGACAAAAGAAGAGTTATGCCTTAAAAAAAAGATGAATAAACGTCTTGTTTTATCATTATGAAGCAGCCAGTAACCCATAATATGTGATCAATGCATAAAATAATTGTGGTGATTCCACAGGATTTCATAGCTAGAAGAGACCTTGATGTCATCTAGTTCAAAACTCTCTAATTTTAGAGACCAGGAAATTGAGTCTTAGTGTATTAGATGATTTGCCCAAGGACATTCAATCAGTTAACAAGCATTTATTAAGTTCTTAATTATGGTTCACATACTATACTAAGTGCTGGGATACTAAGGAAGCTTTCTATTCTAAGACAGTTAAGAACTAGTTACGTGCAAGATATATTAGAAGGCAATTTGAGAAGGGAATTCTCATTGAACTAGAATCAGTTAAAACTAGAATCTTGACCTTCTGAATTGTAATACATTGCTCTCTTTCTTTCATTATACCAAAATGCTTCTCAAATAAAATTATGATAAAAATGTAATTTGAAAATTTATAGTAATCTCTTATTTAAGGATAATTTTTTTTCTTAGAAATGAAAGATGGCTCTTTAGGCTGAGACTCCATTAAGGAGGCAACTTTTCTACTTTCCCCATCCCCAGCTTTACTGAGTCCAAGTCCAATTCACCATTCAGCTTCTGAGAAAATGAAATTGATTCTGAATTACTGACAAAAAAAGTATTTTGGTATCAGGTAGGTGGAAGCACAGAAGATGTAGCTGACTTCTTTGCTCAAGATCATAAAGCTGTTAAAAAGAAAGTCAGAAAAAGAAACCAGAATTCTTCTTCCAATGCTCTCTACCACTTGAGTATTTTTCTTGCTTTTTGATGTTAATATATTTTAAATTAATTTGATACTACTGGAGTTTCTAGTGCCCTTGGGGTCCCAAGACCTTCAATATCTTTCCTGAATCTGGCAGCTTCAACTCAATCTAAGCTACTTGACATCACTTATGTGAAAGCCTTGAAGTGCTATAGTCTGCTGAATCTACTATAAACTAAGGGAAAAGAGAAGAGGATTTTTAAAATATCTATTCTGGTCTGACACTGTCATATTCTCTTTTGTTTAGAAATTTTGAACTATAATTTAGTTCAAAGACTAAAGGGATTTGAGCCCTGCTTCCCCTGGCTCAATACACTCAGAAACCAATACCACATTTAGAAAAGGCAGGCACACGTGGTGGATTGAGTCACTGCCCATTGATACACTTAATCAATCATTAATATAATCTACGTACATATATTTATTAAACATCAATTAGGTGTTTGGCACTGAATACAGCACCAAGAATGCCAAAGTAACTCACGGGTGAGAATATCTTTATATAGAGGCTTATCAAATTATGTACAGATTTAATATAAGGTGATTTGGGGAGGAAACCCTTTCATCTGGACAGGTGAGGAAGGGATCAGAAAAGTTTTCATGTACAAGAGGGTGCTTGAGCTGGAACTTAGAGGAAACTAAGGAGTCTAAGGAGATAAGGAGGATCAGCCAGAGTAAAATCAAGGAGGTTTAAGATGTTGAACTGCAGATGAGGAAAAGTAAAAAGTCCATTTTGACTGTAACATGGTATGAGTGGAGTGCAGTTATATGCAGCAAAGTAAGAAAATTAAGATGAGACCAAGTTTTTAAAAGCTTTTAATGCCAAACACAGAAATTTATATTTGATTTTCCCCCTAATAGGAATCACTTGCATTTAGTGATTGGGGAGTGAACTGATAAGAACTTCACCTGGGAAGATTTACTTTTGCAGCTATGAGGAATCTGGATTATAGTGGGAGAAACTCAAAGCAGTAAGCTATTAGGAGACAATTGCAATAGTTTCTGAAACATGCCAATGGTGCCAAAATTACCTTGCAGAGACTGAACTTCCATAACTTCACAAAAATTAGTATAAATAAATATTTCAGTGAATTGCTTTATCAACATGGCATCTAAACAACCAGTTTAATTTCTAAAATGAAATTTGAATTTATTTTTACCCAGCTTGCTGAAATACTCATTGGCTCAGGTACTGAGACTTGGGGTTTATGATTAGTGAAAAAAGGAAGTAAATGTATCATCATTTGACAATTTGCACCATTGTATCCTGGATGTTCAAAGAAAGCATTACAGTGTTATAGGATTTATAATTGGAAGATATCTTAGAGATAGTCCAACTCACCCCCTTCATTTACAGAAGAGGAAACTGAGGCCAAGAGGGATAAATGAGTTGTTCAAGGTGGTCGCAGAGATAGTATACATACTTGCTGTTATTAGAGATTTTATATCTTAATTTACTCAAAGCCTTCTTAGATTGCAGAATAACACAGTAGAAAGACAAGTGAACTCTTTTAGGAGAAGGAGATTTAATCTCTAAATCTGTCAATAATTAGCTGTATAACTAAAGCCCAAATTTCCTCACTTATGTAGTAAGAAAGTTAGATTAGATTAATGACTTTTGCTCAAAAATTACTGATCTATTTGAGCATTATTGATTTTATTTTTTTGCTTTCTGGAGGGGGGAAGGTAGGGCAATTGGGGTTAAGTTACTTGCCCAAGGTCACAGAGCTAGTTTTTGTGTTAAGTGGCTGAGGCCAGATTTGAACTCAGGTCTTTCTGACTCCAGGCCCAGTGCTCTATTCACCATACCATCTTGCCGCCCCACATTATTGAAACTGTAGAGCACCTGGATGGCCTGTTGACTTTGCTGAACAGAAATCCATGACCAGATGACATAGCTTGCTGCCAGTGACAAATGTTTCAAAATATTGTGAAATTGTTTTTTCTGTCCCATTTTTTTTTATTTTAACAGTTTTATCCTTTTTACTAGCCACTTAGAACCTGCTTCTAAGTACTATTATCTTTAACTATAAATATGTTTAACATAACACCAGACTTGAAAATGTGAGCAACATGGTACAGCAAAAAGTGTATTGAATTTCATGTTAGAGCTCTTGAATCTAAGACTTCCTCTCTAATTTACTAACTATATGATCTTGGACATGCTACTTAAATCTTTTAGGCTTCAGAATCCTCAACTCTAAAATTAAGGATTTGGATTAGGTAGCATTTAATTATAAATCTATATTTCTATGATGTAATAAGCCAATGTGTTGTTCTAGATACTGCTTTTATATCCATTGTGGAAAAATGAACATTCTCACAACAGATGAGATATACTTGCACTGATAGAAATGTTAAATTAATAGGCCATTCATTCATCCTTTCTCCTATATGTCTTAATTTTTCTCTTTAGCTAGAAAATATAAAGTGTTGGTCATTATACCTATTATGGTTTGCCCTTGCTGAAAGATACAATTCTACCACTTAGGGTAAAATCAGAGATAATCAATACTTAAAATTTAAAATTATCTTAGTTTACTTTTAATAATATTTATGAGACAAATTATGACCATAGTTATAATATTTGGAGTACTTGAGAACTGGTAGATATAGCTGATATGTGGTATAACAAAGTATATGAGCTGACTGTGTATGTGTGTATAGGTTATTGTGTAGAGATGGAGACGGTGATAGTGGGGTAATATGATCAAATCTATACATTAGAAAAATAAGTTTGGTGGCTTAC
>CM053601.1:114004993-114020927 GCA_028646575.1 Pseudocheirus occidentalis | reverse complement strand
TAAATTCCCACTACTAAAGTCCTTGTCACTACAAAATGGTTCATTATCAGATACCAAAAAATTTTATTATTGGAAATGACAAATAATATCAATTGCTGTCTGTTTTACTGTTGTTTACTAAGGACCACTGAATGTTTACATCTGACTTGCAGCAGCTTTTTAATGAGAAAATAGCATAACCATTCATCATTTGGAATATAGCAGAGTCACAGGTACTTATCTTCAATATATAATATATAACGTCCCAAATACATAGCTTCTACATTAGAGTCAGTTACGTGGAATAGAACAGGCAGATAATTTTCACCAATAGAATTTGCTTTTCCTCTCTTGACATAGCGAGTGACCTAAAACAGAAAGAATAAGAGCAATAATAATAATAAATTTAAATATTTGTACACCACTTACTACGTGTCAGACACTGCACTAAGTGCTTTACAATTATTATCTCATTTGTTCCTTACAACAACCCTAGATGCTATTATTATCCTCGTTTTACAGATGAATAAACTGAGGTAAACAGAGGTTAAATGATTTGCCCAAGCCCACACATCTAGTAAGTTTCTGATGTGGGATTTGAACTCAAGTCTTCCTTATTCCAGGTCCAGAGCTCGATCTGCTTGTGCCACCTAGCTATTGTGTCCAAAATCATTACTTGCTACCAACTTTATAATAGATTTCACTGAATATAGCTAGGCTGGTCCTGGAAGAAGAGACAGGACAGTCCTGGCAGGATATGCCAGAGCCTATAATCTTTAGAAATGACCTTTGAGAACCCAGGTTAACTCCTTTTCTATGATAGGGTAAATTGTAAGACTGTGAAGGCAGCTTATATACTTGATGAATATTTGCCAAGTAAATGGTTTGTAAAATGAGCCAATAAGGTAGAATGACATGAGCCAAATGATCAATTATAACAGAGATCCCATCGCAAACAAAATAATTTTTAATGTCATATCATTCATTATTATGGATCTTGCCCCATAGGACAACTATTTATTGATTGTTTTTCACAGCTTCTGTGAGTTCAAGTTCACCAAGGAAAGATTAGATCAAAGAATCAGTTATTTTTAGTTATTGCTCCAAAACTTGTCAGGTCATTTATAAGAGGGTATTTTTGGGGGGAGGGAGGGAAAGATTCACTGTATTTCTTGATTACTTGCAGTATTATGAACAAATACACCTCTAGTAAAGAATATACATATAACAAAACCTTAGACTTTGAGGGGATTATATTATGAAATATCATATCTCAATGAAAATTCATCTATCAATGCACAAATTTTGTTCTGGAGATATTGTATGCTCTAGTCTTGTTATGGAAGCTTAAGTAAGAAAATCTGGCAAAGTCAGTTTTCCAGTATTAGCTTTCAGGAAATACATCAGATCCTGCCAATTCATCTCAATTTATTTGAATATATAATATACAAGAAGAGATGGCAATGAGACAGTATTTTTGTCCTTGTTGGCTTATGATGGATGAACATGCATTGTAACTCACTAAAGGTGATTCCTCTTGGGGGTTATGAATTCTCTGACTTGGAAAAACTAGTGATAATAATAAAGGTAGGATTTGATTTAAAATATTGTCTGTCAATGTTAAATGTCATGCTTATTACAATAAAAGAAAGATATATTTAAGAAGTAAAAGGCATTGATCTTTTCATCTGAGATGTCAAATTTTCCAAACACTTACTTTAATCAATAGTACTATAAGAATATTATATTGGTATTTTAATCTTGTTTTTGTCTAGACCTAAAATGACCTTGGCTACTGTCTCCAAACTCCACTTAGTTACTTTTTAACCTTATCTTCTACCATGGAAAGGTCCTAGAAAATGTTCAGTATTGAGATATTATATCATGCTACCTATCCCTGCTTTGGATTAATGATTCTATTTCATAGCATCTATTTCCTATATAAATATATCTACATTTTCTCTTTTGGGTAGCAATTAAAATAATCAAATCACATCAATAAAAGGGTGTGTGTGCCTACTATACATTGCAAAAGTATCTTGGTGAACCAATACCTGTGATCTATTATTTTCAATGTTACCTTGAATCCTTAACTAGGTAGACAAGCAACTGGGAGCCAATCAGTCTGGAGGAGGAAGAAAAGAAAAAAGAAAAGAAAGGGAGAAAGAATAGGAAGAAGAGGAGGAGGCAAAAAAAAGGAGGAGGAGGAAGAAGATGAGGAAGAAGAGGAAGATCAGAATTGGGGGAGGGAGAGACAGAGGCAGAGCTGAAGGTGGTTTTACTGTGAGTCCAAGGAAAGAAAAGAAACATTTCATTGGATGCACAATCTTCCATATTAACACATAATAAGCAACTGAAAAGACTACCTGGAAGATAAATGCTCCTTAATTGCCAACATACATTATAGAGGATATAGACATGGAGAAAAATAGTACTAATGATGAAAAAACCCTAAAAATTGCATCAGCTTATACTTTTATATTGATGATGTCCATTCAAAGTTAGCATAGGACAGCTAGATGAAAAATATGTTAGAATATATAGTTCAGAGAGAGGGTGGCAAAGCAGTGCAGTAAATAGAGCACCGGCCCTGGAGTCAGGAGGTCCTGAGTTCAAATCTAGTCTCAGACACTTAACACTTACTAGCGGTGTGACCTTGGGCAAGTCACTTAACCCCAATTGTCCTGCCCTCCACCCTCCAAAAAGTAAATATATATAATTCAGGATTAAGAAACAAATAAAAAGCCTATAGAGTATATAGAAGATTCAAAACTGTGTGTCCTGAATGAATCCTTCCTTCATGAAATGAATCAAAAGATCCAGGATATGATGATAACACAATAAAGTCATACACAAAATTGTATCAGTTTCCATTATGGTAGTTATTTCTGAATCCAAAACATCAAAGTCAATATCAAATTATAAGATAAATACAAATGAGATCATTTGTTTGCCTTTCTCTACCTTCTTATGTTGAAAAATGAAAAACAAGTAAGAAAATAGATACTGATATGGAAGCATTATCCCTTTCAAAAATCTAGACATATAATGTTATTAGGTTAGTGAATTTTCAGTGTGTAGAACAGGCTTGACCAATGTAATTATAGATCATGGGATCATCGATCTAGATTCTAGATTCTAGACTAAGAGGGAACTTTAGGGTCCATCTAAGTCTAATTCCCTTCTTTTATAGATGAAGGAACTGAGATCCAATGAGGTGTAGTGATTGTCCCAGGTCACACAGATAGTAAATAGCAAAGCTAGGATTTTCACTTAGATCCTATGACTTTGTCTGGTCTTCCAAGACCCATTCTTAACCAGTCTTTCTTATATATCACACTCTCAGCAATTTGACTGTAATGAATAGTTTAAAGGATTTTCCTAGACAGTGAAAAGTTAAGTAACTTGCTCATGTCTATGCTCATGCAGCTAGTATTTTTCAAAAAACATATTTTGAACCTAGATTTCCCCTACTCCAAAATTGACCCTCTTTCCTCCATAGAACTTGACTAGTATAAAACAATTACTACAATATGGAAAAAAATACCTAGAAAAAACTTCATCCAGCAGATATTTGGTCTTAAGCAGAAATATGGAAATCTAGGGCAACACTGGTTTAGGAATGTGAGTTTATTTGAAAAATCACATAGAAAGCTAAAGATCATAGGCACTGTGGTCTCAAAGAACAGCGACAAACTATGGAGGTGAAGAATGTTTACGACTAATAATCAGAGACTTGAAATCAAAGAACAGGTTTTTTTTGTCAGTTCATCAGTTAGTTTCTTGTATTACTTTGATATGTCTTTCAGAGTCACAGGAGATTTGTCTCAGGCAGGAAAGGCAGAATTCATATCACCAAATTAAGCACGAATTGGGGTACTTCGTAGGGGTTATCACAAAAGAGGTGGGATCAGGTAGGCAAAGGTCAATGTGGCCTATCAGGACAAGATGTCTGGTAGGGCTGAGACTAAGTACAATATTTCTATAGGAATGGTAGAGAAAGGAAGAAAGTTTAAAGCTTCTTGTTTGTTTTATTTCTGTTTTTGTTTTACTTCTGTCTTCAGGAAAAGGGCATATTCAGTGAACAAGACAAACTTTAGATATGGTCAATGCCCAAAAGTTAGGGTGAGAGTATCAGACAGGAAAGACTTGGTGAATAGGCTTCAAAGTCAATACGAGAGACCCAGTAAAGCATTTTGCTATTTCTCAGGGAAAGAGTCCTCTGTCACCTTTGTGTATTGGGAAAAAAAAACACACCAGACTTGGAGTTAGAAGATTCATGTTTGCATCCCGTATCTGTAGCATTGAGAACAAGTCAATTCCCTTCTCATGACTTCAGTTCATTTCCTGAAAAATCAGTGTTATTGGTAGATTATTATAGTTATTAGATTAGGATCTAATAACTACCATAAAGTTTTATTTCTTAATTTATTTTATTATAATATAATATATATTAATATAAATATATAACAATATATATAATTATATATTATTTTATTTATTTCAAAATGTAAATACTATTCTTAGCTCTTGGGACAAACAAAATAGGCAGTGGGCTACACTTGGCCTAAAGACCATACTTTGCCAATTCCTGGATTAGAGGGTCTCTAAA
Source organism: Pseudocheirus occidentalis (assembly GCA_028646575.1). NCBI lineage: Eukaryota > Metazoa > Chordata > Mammalia > Diprotodontia > Pseudocheiridae > Pseudocheirus > Pseudocheirus occidentalis. Next base: position 114,016,336 of record CM053601.1, on the reverse strand, counting down.
GTGCCTCACAGATCTAATAATGTCATGTCTGAGTTGGATAACCATGCTACACCTTTTGGACTCTACTGGGACACAGCCTTCCAACAAGGCTGACATTTCAAGTCTGTGGAATACTATTCATTTTCATTTTCTTCCTCTAATGCTCAGCCCCAAACTAGGAGTGGAATTGGGACAAGATTCTAACAGTAACACCTTTGACTAGCGTCCTAACATGGAGTACTTTAAGGGATACTAGAAAAATATAATTTCCCTTGCTCTCCCAGCATGTTTCTAATGAAGGAACTGAAGATGGGTTGAGTTTAAGGGTGAGGGTGTGTAGAGGTAAAAGAGAAATCCTCTTAACTCTTCTGATTTTAATATACCAAGAGGGCAATTTAACATTTATGGGCCATTTACTATCATTAATTAGCATAGATAACATATCATCCATCTGAGAACTCATTGATAAAACTGAGTGTCACTGTAATAATGAAAAGCGCAATATGCTGATGGTACTTCATTAATACTAAGTAGAGGGGTGTAATTTGAATGTGATAGTTCAGAATTAAGGATGATATATTTAAAGGTCATGCTTAGGGTACAGTAGCATTTGCTTTTTGCTTTTTTTCTTCTTCTTTATTATTCTTCTCCCTATAGATTCATTTGCCTTTGATGATTTCATTCAGGACCTGAGTGTTTAGTGACTCCTAGAGTCAGTCAAGAAGATGAGTTCAAAACTAGCCTCACACCTTTACTAGCTCTCTAACCCTGGGTAAGCCAATTAACCTCTCTCTGCCTCAGTTTCCTCATGTGCTTTTTATGAAGTCACTATAAATAAGACATATAAATTGAGGAGGGTTCCTTAATTTGTACAGGTTCATTGATTGTCTCTCACATGTTTTCCATTCTGGAAACACATTGTATTCCTATTTCTATTTCTACATTATAACTTCTATTCTAAATTCTATTTCCATTCTAAAACACATGCTGAGAATGTGATATCTAAGATATCTTTCATTCAGTGATCCCCTTTATACAAATAATGCCAAGTCTCTAACCTCCTTCCCCAACCCTAGTCTCTATTCTGCTTTCTAGTCCCATATTTAAATCTATCTGCTGGATGTCTTCACCTGTACCTTTCAGTGATTCTAAAATTCAAACTCTCCTAGACTGAGCACATTCATCAACAAGCATTTATTAAGTGCCGTGTATGTTCCATGTACTAAACCTGATCCTCACATTCTATTTTCTCAATATTTGTTTAGAAAACCATTGTTCTTTTAGTCACTCAGCATTTAGTCCAGTTCTTAGCACAGTACCTGAAATATAGTAGGCACTTAGTAAATGTTTACTGATTGACTGATTCAGATTTATAACTTCAGCTCTAAAGTACTTTGTTTCACATTCTCAGCACCTGAGTCAAATTTCTCTGCTCTTTCTTCCTCATTTCCATCCTATCCTCTGATTTGTGTGCTCCCTCTCGCCCAGATTATATGCCTAAAATATACTCCTTTCCCTGCCCTATCTCTATTTGTTGGAGTACCTCTAGAGCAGAGATTCTCATCCTGGTATCTGCAAACTTTTCTTTGTAGGAATATGTTGATAACTGCATTTCAATATAATAAGTTTCTTTTGTAATCTTTTGTATATTTTTTTAAATTTAAAAGCATGATTCTGAAAAGGGATCTATAAGTTTCAGGATCACCAAAGAGATCCATGAGGCAAGAGGCAACTAGGTTGCCACAGTAAGTAGAGCACTAAGCTTGGAGGCAGGAAAACCTGAGTTCAAATCTGGCCTCAGACACTTACTGGCTGTGTGACCCTGGTCAAGTCACTCAACTTCTGTCTTTCTGTTTCCTCATTTATAAAAGGGAGATAATCATAGCACCTATCTCTGAGTTTTCCTGAGACTTCCTGAGTCCTTTGTAAATCTTAAACCATTATACAAATAGTATATTATTATTATTGTTACACCCAATATTCTAGAACTTCCTTCAAGGCCCAATGCAGGTACTACCTCCACTCTGGAGTCTCCCCTGATTCCAAGCATATGAAACTGATCACTTTTTTCTAATTTTTTCATAGCACTTTACCTGGAACTTTGCATTTATTATCTCCTGTTCAAGTTATCTTTTACATATGTTTTTCCTCTATTAATTTGTAACCTTCTTTAGAGCAACATTACTATCAATTGTACCTCTCTGTGCCTATAAGCATCTTGCATAGAACAGAGTAATTTGGATATATAATAGTATTAGTTCACAGAAGTTTTTGAGTTTAATATAATTGCTTCCACCTATTCCAGAAGGTGATAGAAATATGGAAGTACACACATATGCTCTCTCTGTCAGTCTGTCTCTTTATGTTTATATAAACCATATTTATCAATCTCAGAATCAATCACTTTGAAAATTAACCAGAGGTTATTTCTGTCTTAAAAATGATCTTGCATGCATCTTGAAATAGTGCCTCTTTGTTCACTAAGAGACTGAGAATGAAAATAAGTATAGAGTCAAAATGAAAGATTAGAAACAAGAGAAACAATAAAACTTTAATAGTGGCTTTCCTATTGGGTTGCTGGGGCATCATAGAAGGGAATCACTCATAATTTGCCACACATGGCAACTTATCTAACAAAGAAAGATTACAACACCTTAAGAAATTTGTCAAAAGTGGCATAATCTGTTTTTTTTCTCCTACCTATGAGGTATGATTATAAATACTGTGGCATTTTAAAGAAAAATTAGGGTTTTCATCTCCAAATATGAGCTATTCCTTTCAAAGTAGTCACCTTGGAAGCTTTATACTTACTTTTAAATAAAGTCCTTAGTGACAGAAAGTCACTGAGGGTGACTTAGATTTCTTAGAAACAGCCAAAGGTCATTTAGGGGAAGATCTTATGAATAAGGTTGATGAATAAGGTGGAGCTAATTTGGGGAGGTTAAAATGCCATGTGCTCTATGTATAAGTAAAGTAGAACATTTGAGCAAAGCCTACCACTTCCACCATTGAAAGTGAAAGCCAATGTTTGCCTGATAGCATGTAACCACACAGATATATCAGTTACATTTATTAGATATATTTGTTCCATGTCTCATAAAATAAAATTTCTTGCACATTGGTCTCTTTTTAAAGATGATTTCCTTCCAATTATGGCTTCTACCCTTTGCTGGTTCAGCATTAATCAAATTAAATCTTTCTAGGATTCATCAGAATACTTATATAATGTAAAAACCCTTTTCTAATAAAAGTGGTATGTTTGTGGGTGTGATAGAGAAAATATCTTTTTACTTTGCTTGGTCCCATAGTAGAAATTTGTGCCAAGTTTAAATTTTCTGGTTCCTACTTTCCCCCTAGCTTTTAATAAATTCTCTTATCAAAGCAGAAAGTATTTGCACATCTTGTAGGATTTTACGACAGTAAATCTATCCCCGAGGTATTTCTGAATTAATTTTAATAGATTTTTTTGTGTGGGGAAAAATCATCCTACATTTCAGCACACTGCATCAAATGACAATGCTGCATACAGCTATTCCTCATAATACCCTCTCCTGGTACTTCACTCCAGCTGCTACGGTTCCTTGCTCTACAACAGCTCCTGCTGGGGGAAAGGTGTTTCTATAGCTTCAGGCTAAAAGGAACTGCCAAGATTGATTTTATGGCATTAAGTTTCCATCTATACAGACTCTAGAAGAAAAGTAACTCAATGGGACTACCCTTTTACTCTCTAGGGCTGATCGTTTTTGCTCATCACTTTGGAAATGTATCTATTTGCCTGATAGTCTTGGAACAGAGAAATTCACTGGGCAAGTTACACTGTCCAGGAGCTAGCAGAATTGAGTTGACACTGGGCTGTGTAGTTTGTCTAGTTCGGAATTGACAAATGCAAAAATAGGACCAGACAATGATGATGATATCAAACCATCCTTAATTAACCTTAAAATAGCAATGAATTATCATTTTTCTTCCTGGAATATGTAAACTGAAATAACTTAAAATAGTTTATTTCTCATTAGGAAATGGGAAACAACATATTGTCTTTTCTTCATCCCTTTCCCCAACATCTCACATTTAATTAATTTTCACTTTTGATGACTAATTCTGCCTCTACACTATCTCCCTGCTCCATCCTCTCTTTAGTTTTTCACTGTCAACATCTTAGTTCAGGTTTTCATCATCTTTCATCTGGGCTATCACAATAATCTCCTAACCAGTCTTCACATTTTCATGTTATTCCTGTCAATTTGTTTTCTATACTGTTGTCAGATCTTAATATATAGCGAAGATTTTGTCAGGCTTACTAATTAATGGATCCACAGTATGGTCTTTAAGATGTGCAGTAGTATAAGAGTGAAAAAGTTACTATTTGCTTGCCATGTTTTCTACAAATGTATTCCTAGTGAATAAAAGTGCCTAGTAAAAGAGAATATTGTTTTCCATACACTCTTCCTGAAACAATTTACTTGAGTTTATATATAAGCCATGGGCTAATAAAAAATTACATTTAACACTTGCAGGCTTTCATCAGAATGGAAAACATGTGAGAGACTATCAATGAACCTGTACAAATAAAGGAAGACTCCTCAATTTATATGTCTTATTTATAGTGACTTCATAAAAAGCACATGAGGAAACTGAGGCAGAAAGAGGTTAATTGACTTACCCAGGGTTAGAGAGCTAGTAAAGGTGTGAGGCTAGTTTTGAACTCGTCTTCTTGACTGACTCTAGGTCTAGCAGTCAATTCACTGTGCCACCTACCTGCCCAGGAAGGTTCCCAGAGCCAGTAGAATGGAAATAATTGACAGAGAGTCAAGCCATGGAGCCAATAATCTCCTAACCAGTCTCCATATTTCCATTCTCTTCTTCCTTTGAGTTGTTCTCCATAATGTTGTCAGATCTTTATTAATATACAGCTATGAATTTATCAGTCTTGCTAATTGGTAGATCTTTTGTATGATTTTTTTGTCTTTAGAACACATAACAATAAAGTTATTCTTGCTTAACACATTATCTGCATATGTGGTCCTAGTAAATAATTTCATGTCAAGACTAAAATTCCTCAAAGTACTGGGTGACAAGTAGCAACCCACAGGCTGTAGAAGTGGGATATCTAGCAGAAAATAATGCCTTGCATTCAGTATTCTAGAGCATAGAATGGAATCATGTAGGTTTAGAATTGAAAGGAACATCAAGAACTATCTGCTCCATTCTACACACTTAAAATAATCCCCCCTTTAAAGAATTATTAGCTTTTTTGAAAGTGGTTTTTTTTTGTATGAGGTAAACAAGCACTTGAAGCAACCTTCCTCGTTTTTTTTTTTTGTTTTTGTTTTTTTTTGCTTTTTGGAGGGGGAACGGCAGGGCAATTGGGGCTAAGTGACTTGCGCAAGGTCACATGGCTAGTTTTATGTTAAGTGTCTGAGACCGGACTTGAACTCAGGTCCTCTTGTCTTCAAGGTTGGTGTTTGATTCACTGCACCACCTCGTTGCCCCGGATGTCATACTTTTCAAAGGCTCTGGTTGTTGGGAAATTTTTCTTGATCTCAGACCTACATTTTTAGATGTTTCTGTCTTATGAATATCCCTTCTAAGATGTTTTGCCTCAGATTGTTCATACATCAAAATAATTAGGTTGATCACATATAAAGGCATATATAAATCCTGCAATTTTGTTCTGTGCTTTAGAATAATTAGTCTGTCTCTAATTATCAGTGTATATGTTGTATTTCCCTAATGTAATAAAAGCTTCCTGAGGATGAGGTTTATTTTATTATTTTATTTTGTATTCTCTATAAGATAGTTGATGTATACATAGTGATAATTACTAAATATTTGATGTATTGAATTGATTTGTTGAAATATGCTCTCTTTAAAAAATTGCCAAAATCTTATCAAACAGTTGAATTTGCTAAAAAGCAATTCATAGAACTTGTAGTGTTTCATGTATAATTTTTCCTCATATAAAATTAGGATCATTATCAAATATGTGAATGTACCTCAGTATGATCTTGCTTTTAGACATTCTGTATAAAATGACCACTACCCTTCCATTCACATGTCTAAGTCTCAATCTTTGAGGCCTATAACAAGTCCCTTTGCCTTTGTGAACCTTTACCAAGTTATTCCAAATCCAATGGATCACTGACTTCTCTGAACTCATATTGCACTTTTACTCAGTGCCTCATGTCTGGCACTTAATGTCCTTTATCTTACTGATTTCCTTCATTTGCTAGGACAGATTATTTAGCTATCAAAGCAAGCTTGTAGTAATTTTTCCACTTCTTTATGTAATAATGCACATACTAATGATCATAATAAGAATCTGCTAGTTAGAGAGCCTCATGCTAATATTCTATAAAATGATGATTTAAACTTTCTAATCCTATAGAAGTATTTTAAGGGACTACATACTTGATGGAAACATCACATTTCAACAGCATTTAGCATTTTTCAATTCAAAAGTAATTGATTTTTCATCTCTATTTGGAAGCATTGAGCATGAGAGAAATAGCTGCAATGCCATTAAACCAAAGCAGCACAGGAAAACATATTGGAAAGCTTGGAGAAAAATTAAAATGGAATGTCTGGAAAATTAGTAACTGCTTTGATTATCAGAGCATAAGTTTGCTTTTATGTCTTTACTTCTTGGTTCTGGCACATAGTTAACTCACATTTGGATCAGGAGTTTTGAAAACATAATGCTCTTAACACAACTTACCAATAGCCCAAGTGCACAATTTGAAAGACTGATGTTTTCAAATGTGAAAGTTCTTTGCCTATGCCAGGATTTTTCTGCTCTCTTGAACCTAATTGACCTTGAACTGACTTCACCATATGCTCTGGCTTAGAAGTGCATCACAGGATATCCTCTACCCATATTTCTTCCAACTTGATTTTGTATAGGAACAGTGGTGACTGGTTATTATTCTCTTTACTTGGAAAAAGTGAGATAATTCTTCCTATGCATTCTAGTCCTAATATATGGACTCAAGGAGTAATACAGTTACTCAATAAGCACTTGTATATTCTAATCTGTGGATAGTATCTAGTTTCCAGTTACTATACTTATAATTCTATGATGTTTAAACACATGCATATTGATTCATAACTTGGCATATGCCCTAATTCTTATTTCTTTGGGGACCTCAATTGTGTATCCTGGCAGGAAGCTCTGTGTTCCTCTAGAACATATAAAATCAAGGAAATTAAAATGTATTTGCTTAGCTTTTTCTAATGATTAAGCGTTTCCATGTATAGTCTCTCTCTTATGTCTCACAATAATCTTCTAAAGAAAGTAGTGAAAATATTATCTAGATTTTGAAGATAATGAAAATGACCTTCAATGAGAGACAACTAAAAATTTGCATATTTGGAAAACCTTTCAGAGAAAATTTAGGTAATTCCCCCTGTAACATGCTGCTGCAATAGGTTACAATATTAATTCTGTGAGAAAACATCAAAGTAGGCGATCCTGATTCTTGATACTGTCCTACTTCTCCTTTCGACTCCCCTCCCTCCACCCAACCATTCTAGGTTCTTCTCTGTGTCCTAAGACTAGATCCAGGTAAAGGATATATCATTGGATTATAGACTTAGAACCAAAAAGGACTTTAGAGGCTATCTATTAAATTTGTCTCATTTTGCAGATGAAAAACTGAGGCCCAGGGAGGCTAAATTGCTGTCTCTGGTCACATAGGGATAAATGGGAGAACCATAACTTGAATACCCATCTTCTGACTCCAAATCCATTCATATTTCCACTTGACCATCCTATTTCCCACATTACCCTGACTCTTTCTAGTTATCCTCTCACAATCAAAACTAACCTGTTTTTCCCATTCTTTTTGTAGCCCACTATTATATTTGACAACAAAGAAGTGAAAAAGCTGAGATTCCTTAATTTTTTTTAAAAAGTGACTTTTAATAGTGGAAGTTCTGATCCTAAGATGGCCTCATGGTAAAGGCAGGTGACTTTCTAAAACCTGAACAGAACTATGTAAGTGTGCCACAGAGGTAATGACTTATTCTACAATGTATCAGACTGGTCCTGTTAGCCTGAAAGTATCAAATTGTATAACATTTACAAGATCAATATGATCTGGTTTTCCAAGACATAAATAGGTTATAGAGATGAGAAAAGTATTATATATCAGAAATATGTAAAGGGTGCTTTGGATGTCAAGGAAAGGTCAGGGTCTAGATCGACGTAAACAGAAAAATAACATGAAATAATTCTCCAAACCCAATAGTAAAAAGCATCTAAGACTTTCTTTGTATACTATCACATTTGTGATCAGGTTATGGTAATAAAGCCATCATAGAATTCTAAAGTTGGGAGGATACTCAGAGGTCATCTAATCTATGTTGTAACTGAAAAAGAATCCCATCACCAATAGAATTAACAAGTCATTGTTATCACCTAACCGGTGGTTGAAGAATTCCATGGAAGGAGAGAAACCCATTTCAAAGCAGACCATTCTACTTTGAGATAGTTCTAATTATAAGGAAAAATTTACTTAAATTAAGTCCAAGTTTGCTTCTTCTGCCTAGTTATGCCCCGTAGGATACAATAGAGCAAATTTATATTTCCAGGTGACAAAATTTTAAATAATTTAAGGTAGCTACAACTACATTCCTCTCCCATCTGCTCTTCTACCCACTAGACATCTTCAGTTCCTTCAATTAGTCCTAATATGACCCTTTATCATCCTGATCACTGTCCTCTGGATTTTTTCCTTAGCAACAGAGACATTCAAACTTTAACTGTGGTATACTGATACTACTCTAGATGTGACCTGGTCAGGGTAGAAGCAAAATAAAATTATCATCTCCCTAATTCTAAACACTAACCTTCAACAAACTGGTTAAGATTGTATAAGGTTTCATAGCTGCCACATCACACTTTAGACTTATATTGAGTTAAGATATCATTAGAGGTTGAGAAGTACAAAGGACATCAGAGTATAGATGTGTCAAAACCTTTGGGCTATAATTGAATAAATTGTATTTCAAGCAGGATATTGACTTGCCCAAGTGATACCACAGCATCAGAGATGAGATTTCAGTCTCTCATCTCTGGCTGTAGAGCTCATGCCATTGTACCATAGTACCTAATCAAAATATGTTGATTCTTCATATACCTTCTATAAAAACAATGGAGTAAGCCATAAATGTCAAACAAATTTTTGAGGGTGTGCTAAGAATATTTTGTAACCTTTGAATTCTTATGGAAACCTTGCTTGAAGGAGTCTTATTATTCTAGCAATCAAGGTTCTTAGGCAATAAATTGTTGAGGAAAGGAAAATGAAATTATTCAAACCATATTGATTAGAAACAGAAGATGATCACATGAGCCTTAAGAAAATTATATGAATGCAAACTTTAGTCACTGAGAACCTATAAAGGCAGAAGACAAATGCCAGCGAAATATTAAGTGGGTTCAAGTCAGGACTGTGCAAAGAATTAATAGGTCAATGGAAATATGACAAAAAGTAAAGGTCAAGCCAGGTCAGAAAACAGGAGCAGATAAAGTACACGACACTGGATTAAGGAGTTGTGAAAAAGATAAGGGGGCAAAAAGGTTAAAAAAATAAATTCTTCATTAATGTAATCCCCCAATGGGAGCTGAAGATAACATTAGCCTTTTCATAGATTAGGAGCAAAAGTACATTACATATTCAGAGTCTCTGAAAGATTGTTTTAGGTTCCCTCTTTACAAAAAGTTCCAGTATGATCAGATAATCAGAGGAAATGTTTCCTCTGTTGAGGGGAAGGGGTAAAGGGAGCCATAAGCTCAAAGATGCAAAGAAAAATATGTTGAATGCCAATTATGGACACAAAATTGGAAAAGTACATTGTTAGGCAATGCAAGTATGCATACAATATGTTCTCCCCCCTCCAGGCTCTTATTTCATTAGGTATATTTCGTGGAGAATAGATAAGTTTGTAATTAAAAGTCAACTTCTCACTACTATTTCGAACTTAGTTGAAGTAGGCCATTTTTCACACCCCATTTACATACAAAATGGAGTAAAAAAAAGAAATGTCCCTCCTTCCCAAATATATTATTTTCAGAAATAGTCATATCTGAGAAGCAGAGTTGAAGGGCTGAGAATCAATAGTTGTTTTGGTTTTTTTTTTTTTTTGGTCCAGTTCACCCAACCCAACTCCTCCACACCAAATTAAAAAATAAATTATACCAAATAGTGATCAGAAAAGCTAATAGTCCATATTTTTTCCAGCTGATGGCACCATAGGAACACAAAGAAGTCTCTGGACACTGGGAGTGGTGATGGCCAGGATCTCAGTGCAATAGCAGAAGAGGCAGCTGAGGCTATGTAAGTAAAAGCAATGGGGGAGCATCTGAGTGATCAAGGACCTTAAGCATCAGTGAGAATAATACTGAACACCAGCGTTAGAAGCATCAGGGCAGAGAGAGAGATCCCAGACAACTCATGAAAAATCACTGGAAACATGAACAGGTACCAACTGGTAGCTTTGTTACCCGGTACACTGGTCTGGGTCATAGCTCCAGGGAGGAGATGAGTAGTCACAGTTGGGAATGAGAGATGTCCTAGTAGTTTACTAAACCATCAACAAGTGCCAAAAACTGAGCTATATGGTTCTGTACCCCGAAGCAAAATGTGTGGAGTAAAATTCAGTTCTAACCTTTAACCCTGCACATAAGCCTACAGTGGTATAACAAGAGTGGGAAACTAATACCAAAAAGAAGGAACAGTTCAATTTTTCTAACCCTGCAGAGCCTCCCAGTAGGCTAATGAGCCTATCAGCAATCTAATGAAATTCAACCTCACATAATCCAACAGAAACCTAGAACAGAAACTTGCGGAGTTCAGGCCAGCCAGCCAGTGAATGAATCTCTCCCCAGATCACACCAGCTCAGAAGCGCTGAAGGTCACCAGACTAATCCGTGAACATAAAACATTAGATGGACAGTAGAAGAGCATACAAAAGTATAGAAACCAATGCAAGATGCCCTTAAAAGTGAACAGAGCACGATGCTAACATAAAGTCTGAAGTCAAGAAGCAAATTCAAAGAATGAATGAACCAAAAAAAGAACCTGATAAAGAGACGCTGTAGTGACAGGGAAGCTCAAGACACCAACACAGGGTGGAAAAAAGACTTGAAAACCTCTATAAGCAAAGCTTCAAAGAAAAATACTTATTGAATATGAGGCCAATTAAAGTTCTTAGAAAAAGTTAAAGAAAAAATTATGATTTAAAAACATAAGAATAGCAGAGGGGAAAGGGGACAATAAATGAGACATATGGAAAAAAGTTATGAAAAGAAAATTAGCTTGGTAAAAGAGGTAAAAATAATACTCAAGAAAATAGCTCGTTAAA
>CM053601.1:113985740-114004493 GCA_028646575.1 Pseudocheirus occidentalis | reverse complement strand
CAGAAAGCCAATGAAGAGAAGAATGCCTTAAAAAGTCAAATTTGCCAGATTGAGAAAGAGTCTCAAAAGCAATCTGAAGAGAATAATTCCTTCAGAATTAGAGTGGAGCAAGTGGAAGCTAATGACTTTATGAGAAACCAAGATACTGGTAAACTGTTACAAAAAAAACAAGATGTGCTGGACCCTGTGAACTTCAGTGTGTAACAAGAACTGCCCAGAGGACTGAAAAAAAACTGAGAGCTGTCTACCTCTTAATCCAGGTAGATTGGTGGATTCCAGGTAGGAGCTGGGACCATGGAAAAGGTTCCAGGGAACCTGAGAGAACACCCTGAGTCAAGATGAAGAAAAGGCCTCTCCTTGGATATTGAACAGGTGATGAAATTTAGTTTACTACACACTGAGGGGTGGAGGGTTTATGTAATTTTCTAATGATTGTATTTAGTGATTAATGATACTTAGTAATTGTGAATCTGGATAAATGACTGATTAACTTAGAATTGCCTGATGAGTAGAAGACTGATTTGTGTTGTGGAATGATTGAATGATTAAGTAAGGAGTGTTCCCCCTCAGGGAAATGTGATGATTATTATCTTGTTGTTTATTTTAAATACTGTGGCCCCTTTGGTGAAAACACTGTGCCATTCTAATGTTAAGCTGTTGTGAACACTATGTTGTGTTTTTCTGGGATAAGATGTAATGTTGTAAATATTATACCATACCTTGATTTTCTGAGAAAGTTTGCCTTGATTTGTTGTGGATTAAATGACGTGTTCACTATACTGTATAATGAGAAATTAAAACTATTCACAGTAGCATTCTTTTGGAAAGCTGCTTATGCATGGCATTACACCAACTGATGGACATCCTCTCAATTCTAATTCTTTGCCAACACATAAAAGAGTTACTATAAATATTTTTACACGAGGAAGACCCTTCCCTTTTTTAATTATCTCTTGGAGATATAGACCTAGTCGTGGTGTTGCTGGAACCAAGGACATGCATAGTTTATATATATATATATGTACCTTTGGGTATTGCTCCAAACTGTTCTTCAGAATGGTTGGATTGGTTCACAACTCCATCGACAATGCATTACTGTTCCAGTTTTTCCACATCTCCAACATTTATCACTTTCCTTTTCTTTCATATCAATAGTAAATCTGATGGGTGCAAGGTGGTACTTTGGCATTGTTTTAATTTGCATTTCTGTGATCAATATTAATTTAGGGCACTTTTTAAATGTGAGTATAATAAAGCTTTAATTTCTTCATCTGAAAACAGTCTTTTCCTATCCTTTGACCATTTATCAACTGGGTAATGAATTGTATTTTTATAAATTTGAATCAGTTCTTTATATAGGTGAGAAATGAGGCCTTTATTTGAAATGTTGACTTCAAAAAATTGCTTCCCAGATTTCTGCTTTCCTTCTAATGTTGTTTGCACTGATTTTTTATGCAAAAAACTTTTAAACTCAATGTAATCAAAATGATCTACTTTTATTCATAATGTTCTTCCCTTCTCCATAGATCTGAAAGGTAAACAGTCCCTTGCTCTCCTGATTTGCTTATGACATCATCCCTTGTTTCTAAATCATGTATGCATTTTGACCTGATCTTGGTAAGTAATGAGACGTTAGTCCATGCCTAGTTTCTGCTATACTATATTCCAGTTTTTCTAGCAGTTTTTGTTAAATACTGATGTTTTATCCCAGAAGTAGGAATTTGGGGGCTTCTCAAACAGTATGCTACTATAGTCATTAACTACTGTGTCTCATGTACCTACTTTATTCCACTGATCCACCACTCCATTTCTTAATTAGTACCAAGTAGTTCTGATGATTTGTACTTTATAATATAGTTTTACATCAACTATATCTAGGCTACCTTCCTTTGTATTATTTTCATTAATATTATATTCTTGACTTTAAGTTCTTCCAGATGAATATTGTCATTATTTTTCTCACTCCATAAAATATTTTTAGCAAATTGATTAGCATGACACTGAATAAGTAAATTAATTTAGGTGAATTTGTCATTTTTATTTTATTAGCTCAACTTACCCATGAGCAATTGATATTTTCTCCAGTAATTTATATTTTACTTTATTTTTGTGAAGTGTTTTGTAATAGTGTTCACATAGTTCCTGTCTTTGTTTTGGCAGGTAAATTTCCAAATATTTTATACTGTCTATAGTTATTAGAAATGGATTTTCTCTATCTCTTACTGACATCTTCATTGGTGATATATAGAAATGCTAATGATTTATGTGGTTTTATTAGATATCCTGCAAAAGTTGTTATTTCAAGTATTTTAGTTAATTATCTATACCATCATAGCATCTGAAAAGAGTAATAATTTTGTTTCTTCATTGCCTATTCTAATTTCTTCAATGTCTTTTTTTCTTTCCTTATTGCTAAAGGCAGCATTTTTAGTACAATTTTGCGTAGTAGTGGTCATAATGGGCATTCTTGTTTCACTTCTGACCTTATTAGTAAAATTTCTAGCTTATTTCCATTTCATATGATGTTTGCTGGTAGTTTTAGATGGTGGTACTTATAATTTTAAGGAAAACCCCATTTTTGTATGTTCTCTAGTGTTTTTAATAGGAATGGATGCAGAACATTGTCAAAAATTATTTTTTCTGCATCTATTGAGATAATAAAATGACTTGTTATGTTTGCTATCTATATGGTAACTTATGCTGATAATTTTCCTGAAATTTAAGTGGCATTGCATTCCTGGTATAAATCTCACCTGGCCATAATAATTTCTGCACCCCATGAGTATTTATTTTATTCCCTTTTGGAAACAAAGCTGATGAGAATAAAGCTCAAATAATGCTTACTCCCTCCCTTCTTTTCCTTTATTGTAATAGATCTTCCGTACTTCTTCATATGATTTATTTTACCACATTCTGTCTGCCCCTTTCTTCTTTATCATATTTGCATGTTGGCATGTAAACAGTTTTACCTTACTGAATAGCATGTTGTTTTTCTTTCCTGTTTAAATATTTAATCCTTCTTTTGAGTGTTGTATTTGAAGATTGAATTTTCTGTTCGACTCTGTTCTTTTCATCAGGAAAGTCTGAAAGTCCGCTATTTCTTTGGTGTCCTTCTTTCCCTGGAATGATTATGCCCAATTCCTCTTTGTGTTTTTAATGGAGCTTTGAACCCAAATCCTTCTGGCTTACATTTAATGGCCAATAATAACCTGAGCCCTGTTCATGTGTGTTGTTTTGATAGCTTAGAATGAGTGTGAATTGCAATTGCTTTATGTTCTGCTTAGAAACTCTGAGTGTCATGCTCTCGGATTGATATGTTTGTGATGGTAAATTGATCCATCCTTTGCCTCAAAGTTACCTTGACCTTGGTTGTTGAATGGGCATGACCTCAGGGAAACTGAGACCTGAGAGAGATCTTAATTTAGAAAAGTCAGTGTCTCCCATGGCATCCATGACCCATTACCACCCACGATCATGAGTCATCTTGATTTTTGTCTTACAATGAAATTTGGATTAGAAAAGAGACCAAGGCTGATAACTTTGTGTTACTCTTCCACACTCAAATTTAATTCATGTGCAAATCAAGATATCACCTTTGCAATGTAATTGGACCTCTTAAAGAAGGGAGGATTATGATTATCATCATCAACAATGACAACAACAATAACAGCTACAAACCTCAAGATCCTAATATTAGAGGCAATGTCTTGCCATTTGAAAAAGAATTTTGGGAAAACTGAAAAGCAGTGTAGCAGAAACTAGGCATAGACACATATCTCACACAACAAAGTAAAATAAGTTCAAAATGTGGAATTTAGGGGAGCAAAGAATAATTTGCATGTTAGATCAATGGATAAGAGAAGAGTTTATGGTCAAACAAGAGATAGGGAAGATCATGAGAATTAAAAAAAAGTAATTATGTGTAATGAAAATCTTTTTGCATGAACAAAAGAAATACCATCAAAATGAAAAGGAAACAAACCTGTGAACAGGCCTCATTTCTCAAGTACATAGCAAAGTAAGCCAAATTAAAAAAAAGAGAGAGATACGACCCATACCCCAAGTGATAAATGGTCAAAAGATATGAAAAAGAAAGATTTTCAGAAAGCATCAAAGCTATCAATAGCCATGTGTAAAAAAATGCTTTAAATCAGTATTGATTATATAAATGTTCATGAAAACAACTCTAAGGTACCACCTCTAAGTGTTATACCTATCAAGTGACTTATATGATGGAAAATGGAAGGGATGAATTCTGAAGGAGCTGTGAACAGATAGGTACACTATTTCATCATTGATAGAGTTGTCAACTACTCCAAATATTCTGTAGAATAATTTGGGGCCAAAGGGCTATAAAACTATTTTACAACCAAAGGGCTATAGAACTATTACATTGATTTCAACCTATCACTACCAAAATTAGGTGTCCATCCAAAAGAGATAAAAAGGGATGGGGTAATGAGATAGATATATGTTTTAATTATTTTTTTTGTTGTTTATATCATTCCTTTCCATGAGATTTTGAGTTACAAATTTTCTCCCCATCTTTCCCCTACCCCCAACAGTGATCCCACTGTAAAGCCCCTCCCCCAATCTGCTCTCTTTTATGCCCTCCTCTAATACCCCTCTAATTAAGAAATGGGTAGGAAGATTTTAGAACAACTTGAGAAGTCTTATATGAACTGATGAAAAGTGAAATGAACATAACCAGGACAACTCAGTAACAGCAATATTGCAACAATGATCAACTGAAAGACTTGCTGTTCATATCAAGGCAGTGATTGATCAAAAGACCCATGATGATAATTGCTCTCTCTTTCTCCAGAGAGAGAACTGATGAACTCTGCATGCAGATGGAAATGTACTTTTTTCATTTTAATCTTTTTCTTGCCTTTTTGTTTCTTTTTGCATCATGGCTAATATGAAAATATATATTTTCATAATTTCACATATGTAATTATATTATTGTGCTTGTCTTCTTAATGGGTTGGGGATGAGTTAAGGGATAGTGAGAACTTGGAAATCAAAATCTTTAAAAATGAATGTTAAAAATAGATTAAAAAATAAAATTGAAACAAATAGTATAGTGTGTCCCAGAAGTGTTAGTGTAATTTTAAGCAAGGTATCTGTGCTATCCTATCTCTGAAGTGTCAAGGTTTATGAAAAATGCTAATTTCCTCCCTATCTTTCATCATTACATATAAAGTCCTGTCAAATCCTGTCTATCTTTTTTCTTTCTAATATTGCCTGAATTAATTACATTCATTTTTATTATACCCAAGAGAATGTGCAAGATCTGACAATTATAGCCTTTCTTTATCTAAGGTAGGTCTTAAACTGTGGGAAACACTGATGTGCCTATAGATAAAATTTCAGAATATGTCCTAATATGATAGTAAGCCAAAGTGAATAACATGTTAGATTTAGAGTAAAGACCTGGTCTCAAATTCTGCCCCTTTAGTTGACTATCATTATGGTCCATGATAAGAATATTTAAACATACTTATCTTCTTTTAACTCTTTTAAGACATTTCTGGTATGGTACATATGGAGTGGCAAGAAGCATTCCCACACTGATAAAATAAAGTATCACTGCTTGACATGCAAGGTAATGTTGTTGTGGTTTGCCCTTTGTCTTGTGGAGGACCAAAACAACATCACCTTGTTGGAGGTCAATGTGTAATGTGTCCACTTGTGGCTAATCATGCCAATACAAACTAAGAAAGCCATGCTTCAGGTCAGGCACAAATAGCCTGTATGTCCATTTAGGATGGAGATGTCTCTATATTTGCACATCTCACTTTTCTTTCAAACTATTGTAATTCTGTTTTGTTCATAGAATATAAACCTTCTTTGATGTAGGCACAACATATTGGATGATGCTGTGCTGGTATCTCTCTTGTTTCACAATCAATAACAAAGTTCTTGAGAGAGACTTTGAGAATATCATTGTATCACTTATTCTGAGCACCACGTGAGCACCTATCTTGTGTGAATTCTCTAAAACATAGTATTTTAGGCAAATGTATTTTTGGCATTTTAAAAGTGTGGTTAGCCCATTGGGATGGCACTCTGAAGTAGAGTTTAAATATTTGGCAGTTGAGTTTGAGAAAGGACTTCAGTGTCCAGCACCTTATCTTGCTAGGTGATTTCACAATCTTCCTAGGGCTATTCACATGGATCCAGTTCAATTTTCTGGCATGGCACAGGTAGACTATCCAGGTATCATAGACATACAACAATGAGGTCAGCACGATGGCTCTGTAGACCTTCAGTCTGGTAGGTAATCTAATACCTCTTCTCTCCTACACTTTCCTTTGAAGACTTCCAAATACTGAGCTAGTTTGGGCAATATGCATGTCAACCTCATCATCTATGTCAAAGTCCCTCAAAAGTATACTTCCAAGGTGAGTGAGCTTATCCACAGTATTCAAAATTTCTCCATTTGCTGTAACTGATGGTTCCACATGTGAATGATATGCCAGCTGGTGGAGAACCTGTTCTCTTGATACCAATTTTAGGTCAAAATTAGCACAAGCAACAGAGAATCAATTCATACTCTATGCATCTCAGCTTCACAGGCCACACCGAATGCATAATTACCTGTAAACAAAAAGTCATACACCAGATCTCTCTTCACTTTAGTCTTGACTTGTAGCCTTTTCAAGTTAGATAATTTTCTGTCAGTGTGGAGCTGACCTTGATACTGTTTTTGTTCTCATTGAAAACATCTGACAACATCATTGAAAACATCCTAATAAAAAACATGGAGAACAAGTACACAGCCCTGCTTCACTTCATTGGTGATTGGGAAAGAGTAAGAGCCCACACACACATGCCATAATGAAGCTGACATACATACTGATGAACTTTGGGCAACCAAATTTAATTTTGATCTTTCACAAGCCCTCACAAGTGACAGTATCAAATGCCTTGGTTAGATGAAAACGTGTTATGTTCAGACCTCTGATCTGGTTCTGACATTTCTCCTGGTGTTGCACATCAAAAAACACCACATCAACCATTCCTTGGCCCTTTGTTAAGCCACATTGATGCTCAGATATATGATCATCTTCAAGATGAAGAATCAACTCATTAAGGAGGACTATAGAAACAATCCTGCTGGCAATGACAAAAAGAGAGATACCCTGTGGTTTTCACAGGACAACAAATTTCCTTGTTTTTTTTATATAGATGAATAGAGGCATCTTTAATTTCTTGGGGGATATAATAAACTCCTCTTGCCCTATAACTCAGAAGATTTCAGTCAGCTTTTGTATGAGTGATGGACTCTCTAGCGTCCTGTCACATGAGAGCAGCCTAATGTCTTTCAAAAGCTCTTCTTCAGTTGGAAGTTTGGCTATAGAAGGGTTAACTCCAACTAGAAGTAAACAATGGCTTCATCATTGGTTGATGCTGGTCTTTACAGAGTGCTGAACATTACCCATTTCATCTCTCCAGGATCATGTCTTCATAGGTGATCAGTGTGACTCTATCAGCACTGAGTAGATGAGATGCATCAGTGGTCTTTGTCCCATAAAGTCTTCAAGTCTTCATGAAAACACTTTAGATTGTTACTAAAAGTATAAAACTAAATTTATCTGCCTTTTACTGAGCCAAAAGCCATGCATCTTTCTAAGCTTTCCTTGCATTTTACTTTTCATGGAGTTACACATGGTGTTCTTAGAGATAGATGAAGTATCTTGCTCATAGACTCTACAGTTCTCATTTTTCGTTTAGTAGCTTGTGAATTTCCCCATCAGTTTCATCAAACCAACCTGATGTTGGTTTGTATTTATGAGTTTGATATTTGTGAATGTTCTATCCCACATGAATAAATGTGGTGCTATACATCAAGTCTTTCAAAGCTGCCTGATCCTTTTGTCTTCCACTGTTACTAACAGTGCATTGGTTAAGATTTCCCTGTATTTGTAACATACTGTTTACACATGGGGAAATGCTCTAATCTGTTGACTTTGAGTCTTCTTGGTTGCCACTTTTGTTGAATGATAATTTTAGTTTGGAGAAGATGTCTATGATCAGCTTAGCACTGTGGGAAAAGACTCACTCTTACATCCTATTTATCTCTTCTCCTTAAAATGACATAGTCTATTAAATGCCAACATTTCTATGTTTTCATGATATTTTTCCAGATTTAAGAAAATGGGACACAACTTTAGTGATGAGAGGATCATGAGATATATGCATCTTCAGGAGTGAATGGCTGTTGTTGCTGTTTCTTAACTAATACCTCCCAAGGCCTCATTGCCATGTCTACTCTGGCACTAAAATTATCCAAAATTATAAGCTAGTATGCTTTTGGTTGATGATGAGGGTATCTAGATCTTCATAAAACTTTTCTGTGACCTCATCAGGGTTCATCATGGTAGAAACATACTGATGGTGGTGGCATGGCACTTTCCTGCAAGTGGCAATTACATTGTAATGAGAATGTTGTTAACTTCTTTCAGGAGGCATACACACTTGTTGTCTAGATTAGACATGATTTTAAAACCTATGCCATCCTTACAGGCTTCCCATTGCTGGGCAAACTTCATAAAATGTGTGCCCAGCTCTGACTTCAGCAAGCTGGCTTTCATTTACCTGCCTTGTTTCACTCAGGGCTACTATTTAGAATGTAACACTTGCTCAGTTCTCTCACAACAAGAGCTGCTTGTCTTTTAGATCTACTTCTTTTATTATTGTCCATAAGCATGTGTACATTTCATGTATGAGTGGTGAGTAGAATCACCTTCACAAAAGTGTGTGTGTGTGTGTGTGTGTGTATTTGTTTGTTTTCAACTTCAGGGTGAGATTCCCACCTAACACAGTAAATAGACCAGGGTTAGGTGAAACAGACAATTTTAGGGCACCTGTTCTAACTGTTTACTCATGCTAGGAGGTGATTAGTGTAGTCTTTAAGAAGGAGCCTATGGTCTAGGCTGCCTGTGTACAGAATTGTAACTACAGGTCCCATTGTATTTGCACCTGCTGCTTTGTCACTAGCCTGTTATCACAAGACTTTGAGGTAGGAGAAATAGTAAGATATCAAAATAATAAAATTATTGAAAAATAAAATAATGAAATAGTAAAATATCAAATGGTTATAGACATAAAAAGGTGATATAAACATGAATGTGTAATTTATGTTCTGGATTCATGACTGTCTATAATATAAAAGAAGGGGTTTTGATTAGATTATCTCTGAAGTAACTTCAACCTCATGATCTGTGATTCTTTGGTCTTATGATTTACATTAGTATTCAAGTCTCTAAGTTTTTAATAAAAACAATTTTCTCACTATTAACCAAAATCATTGTGCTGACTTATATTTGATATTATTATATATTATATATTATTATATTAAATTATATTATTTAATACATTATTTAATATATTAATTAATTCAATATTATTATTAAATATATAAACATATAATTATATGTTACATATAATTATATATAATATATTATACTTATCTATTTTTATATATTTGATGTATTTTATCATAAAGAATTCTCCGTTCCTGAAATACATACCCATTTCATCTCTACCTACTAAATTTTTACTCTTACTTTGAGGTTCATCTCAGGTGCTGCCTCCTTCACAAATCTTTTGCTGATTTTGCTAGACGAAAGTGTTTTTTACCTAGTCAAATGTTCCTAGAATCCTGTGGATGCAACTTTGTTTTCAAATGTGCCCCCTCTGTATCTCAATCAAGTATGACTGAGAAGACTGTAAACTTCATGATAAATGGAACTGTTAAATTTTTCAGCTTCATGCACATAATATCAAACATGGTACCTTTTTTATATATACTGTATAAAAATCTATTGAATTGTACTATCTTTGGACTGACTCCTAATGTGGTTTGTAACTTTATGTTCTTATTTTCCTTCAGTCGAATTTTAACAGTGTAGTTTCAGTATTTTGTTTTAAACATTGGAATATATACAAAATTAGACAAAATAATAGTAAAATGTACACATCAGAATGGATTTAAAAATCAAGTCTATATATCTATGGTTCTAGCTTGTCTTTAAATTTTAATATTCCTATTGTTTTCACACAATTAATTTCTTGAACTACATTGCAAATCATAGACAACAGCTTCCTACTAAAGCCCTCCTTTATAGCAAAAAAAAAAACCAATTAGGCACAGCTAAAACAATGATGGAGTCTGTTGATATTTGGCAGTTCATCCCCTCCACACCCCCACTGAACTACCAAGTCCAGAATTTTGCTCTATAATTTATCTTTTAAAAACAATCCTAGCCATTATGTTTTATTTGAGCTCAGCTGACTTTTAGTGTTATTTTCATTTATATTGGTATAGTGAGTGTGCCAATTATTCTCCTGGGTCTGATGAAAGCCAAATTCAAGTGAATTTGGCTTTAGATGCTATTTGGAATTATCTTCACAACTCTCTCTCTCTAGTATCATGGAAGATAGACTGATATAGATTATATGAGCATTTGTCTCTTATCCTGTGTTAAATTGCAAGCTTCTCAAGGGTCAGACAATAAAATGAAAAACTTAAGACATTCATTTGAGAAGACTGGTGATGATTATAGCTAAGCCATCTTCTGAAATCATTGAAATATAATGATGTATTACATGAATGTGTCCTATAATTGTTCCATTTTTTCCTCTTATTTGTCTCAATGATTATCGTGACAGCTAAGCCTTGCAGCCACTCTTTTGTGGTTCTAGTATGTGTAGAGAACAATATCAAGACTTGTCATGGAGTCTGTACCTTTAACTCCCATTAATTCCCAGCTATTATATGGTTTATTTTTTTTCACTTTAAGCACAAAATGAAGTGGAGACAGATTCAACTTTCTAGTGAAATGTACATGAAAAGATGAAGATTCTGTTACAGATTATTCCCTACTATCTCTAAGTCACTATTTTAATGTCAATACGTAATTAATTAGAGAATGATTTCCTTTTATTTTCAAAGTTTTACTTTTGTTTTCTCTGCCAAAGCGAAAATGTTTGCCCTGGAGAGGATAAAATGTGATGCATAATAGAATAAAACCCCTAAATAAATGAATAAACATTTGCAGTACAGCTAGATACCTTTAATGAGGCCAAATCACAAGGATATTTACAAAGTGTCTATAAATCAAGGTTCAGTTGAATACAGATTTAGAATTGGAATGTCATAGAGTTCAACCTTCCATCTTTCAAATGAGGAAATGGAGGCCAAGAAAATTTAATTAATTTGACTAGGGTCACACAGCTAGTAAAAGAAAGAGACAAGAATTAAACTCTGGGCCTCCATAATATAGATCCTATACTTTCTTCTCTACCTTTTATGCTACCTCCAAAAAAGTTAGCAGATATGATTCTACCATAAGTGAGCAAGATAGGAGTAGCATTGTTGGTTTGATATTCCAAAAGAAAAGTGGGACTAAAGTGTATAGAGACTTCAAATTATTGGCCAATAAATTTGACAAATGTATCTGGGAAAATGAAAACGACATATAAGGAAAGTTTTAGATTATGGAAAAGGTAGAGAAGGAAGCATTATCACTGACAAGAAACAAGTCATTTCTTTTTTTCATAGAGTTATTAGATGGGTAGATATGGAAAATGTCATAGGCATAATGTGCCTCTGAACTTCAGTAAAATGTTTGACCAAGTCACTTTAAAATTGTCCTTGTGGACAAGATGGACAGTTGTGTATGTTCTTACAATCAGGTGTATTCAGAATTGGTTGAGTACATAACTTTAAAAAATTCATTAGTGTATCACTGTGAACATAGAAGGTAGCCTTTAGTGAAGTATTCCAGTAATATGTCTTCAGTACTGGGCTGTCCGTAAATTTTAGTGAATGTCTTGGAGAAAGGCATAAATGGTATTCTCATCAAATGTGATTATGGGACCCATCTGGGAGGAAAAGTCAAAATATTGGATGACAGAGTCAAGATCTAAAGAGGCTCCAGAAGGCTAAAAAATAGGCTGGATAAAAGAATATGTAATTTAACAACTATAAATGTAAAAATCTATATCTGTTTTCAAGAAATAAATTGCAAAAGTATAGTATACAGATGAATTCATAATCAGTTCACTTGAATTTTGAGATGTATTTTTAGTGAATAGTAAGTTCAATATGATTTCGTAGACCACTATGGTTATCAAAAATACTGAGACTTTCTTTGGCTTTATAATCAAATCAATCTGCAAGTTTTTAAGCGCTTATTTGATGCTAAGTACACTGTTAAACTCTGAGCGAAAGAAGAAAGTAGAGAGGGAGGGATGGAAGGAAGGAAGGAAGAAAAACATATAAATATATCCAGAATAAATATTAAATAAATACAATATAGTTAAATACAAGATAGTTAGGGAGTCAGAGTAAGATTCAATAAACATTTACTAAGTGTTTAAAATGTGCCAGATACTGTGCCAATTGCCAGATGTGTACAGAGAAAGAAAAAGTCCTTGCCCTTTGGAAATTCACAAACTAATTGGAAAAAATATAACAGCTGAAAAAGGAAGGAAGCAAAAGGATAACCAGGCAGGGGCAGGAGAGGAGAACGAAGAGGATAAAGTCCTGCAGTCAGAGTGAAAAATTATTGGAGGGGTTGTGAGTTACAAGGGTTGATCACAGGATGATGACTTTCTGAAGAGCTTGAAGTCCAGAAGAGTAGCTGGATAGGAAATGATGACACCAACAGGAAGAGCAAATAGTAGTTGAGTGAAACAGAAAATGATTATTATAAAAGATGGTGTTTGATTTGTATCTTGAAGGAACTGAAGGATTTTATGGGGTATAGGTGAGAAGAAAATACATTACAATCTTAGGGTATGACCAGCAGAAAGAAAAAAAAATGGAAATGGGAAATGGTAAGCCATATATGAGAAATAGCATTTGGTTGTAGAATGCTAGAAGATATATAATGAGGAGAAAAAATGGTAATTTGGAGGCAGGTTATAAAGGATTTGAAAAGACAAAGAGAACCCATATTTGGTTCTAGAGGAAATGTAAAATCCTTGGAATGGATTATGCCCTTGTCAACTCTACTTCAGGAAAAAAAAAAGGAGGTATGGTTATGAGAAAGAAGGAACTCCTAACCTGCCCCTACCCCTTGACTTTGCTATATTCAAACAAAACCTGGATTGTTGTATTCTGTTTTGGGGATTCCATTTCAGAAAATACAAGCTAGAGATGGTCTGAAGTACAAGACAATGAGGGGACTATGGGTCATGCCATATCAAAAAATTTTGAAGGAACTAGATATATTTTGCCTGGAGAACAGGAGGGTTAAGGGGATAGGAGAACATGATTGTTCTCTTCAAATATTTGAAGGGCTGTCATGTGGAGAAGCATAAGCCTTGTTCAGCTTAGTCCCAGAAGACAGAGCAAAATCTGCTAGCAAGAAAGCAAAACTTGAAAAAAAAATGTAAGTATAAGGTTACATCTGCACAAAACAAAATGAAAAAATGGAAACAAATGAGTAATGCAAATATAAAAAAAATATTTTAAGGAAACATTCAGATTGAACTAATAACAACTTGGGGGGAGGGCTTGTCCTAATAATAAGGTACATGTTAATTGTTAGCTGCTACTGCTGGAAAGAAGATGACCTTCAATCTATAACATAATATTGATGTGAATGAGTACTAATTTGAAGGCCTGTAAGAATTACAATAGTGTGTGCAAATTACTTAGGATAAACACTAATTTTGATGTGATTTTATTTTGGGAAAGCAATGATGATGCATTTATGCTCCTGCTCTTGCTATCCTGAATGACAAAACCTGATCATAACCAGATCAAACTGAATTAGGCTGATTTCCCCACATTTCTTTGGTGATATATGGAGAGATGGATTTCATGGGAGGGACATATTGTACTACTTTCCCTTAGTAATTATTTATTTTTAGCTTTAATCGTTTACTTCCATAAGCACATTGCTCTTTTGTTGTGTTTTTATTGGTATTTTTTAAAGAATAGATATTCAAAGAAACACAATAAACTGTAACTCAAATAATGTGCTTTAATCATTGTTAGTGTTGGTGTGAGAAAATCAATTGTTTCACATATTTTGTAAGCCCTCAATAAGACAGGATACTGTAAGTTGACCCAGAAGTAACTTCCTGGTTGTTTATATCCAATAGCCAACCTACAGGAAAACAGATTTTGTTCTTTCTCATATTAGACTATCTAGACGAGGCATGGGGAACCTGTGCCACAAGGCTACATGTGGTTTCCTATGTCCTTGGTTGTGGCCATTTGACTGGGTCAAAATTTTACAGAATAGATCCTTTTATTAAAGGAATTTTTCTTTTCTTTGAAGCTTTGATTCAGTCAAAGGATTGTACGTGAGGACCCAGAAGGCCATATGTGGTCTGGATGTCTCAGGTTCCCTACCCCTGATCTAGACAATATTGACCTCACAGAGGCAAGAATGTCATACACAAATGAATCAGTGAAGTTTCCCTGTTGAGAGTCCTTTTCATGTCATCTCTAAGTCAGCCACTCTCTATTAATAGTTATATGATCAGGGGTGGCTAGATGGCACAGTGAATAGAGAACCGGCCTTGGAGTTATGAGTACCTGAGTTCAAATCTGGCCTCAAATATTTAACACTTACTAGCTGTGTGACCCTGGGCAAGTCACTACCAATCCCAATTGCCCTGCCCTTCCTTCCCACCACAAAAAAGTAAAAAAAAAAAAAGTTATGTGGTCTACAAGTGTCTTTTCAATTCTAAAACTGACACGTTAGTCCAGTCTCAATTATATACTCTACAAAGATAATATTATTTGAAGGTACTATGTAATAGGGTGCTCTAGAGATGTGTACTTGACCTAGGCTATTCACTGTTTTACCAGTAATGTATGTAATAAAAATATATTCTCATAATTTAATAATAGTGTATTTTCATATTTGCATATCACAAAAAATAAATAGGCATGACTAACACACTGGATGTTTGAAGACTGTTGTTTCCCCTAAAACCAAAAAAAGACCTTGAGAAGTTACAATTTTGGCCCTAAACTAATAAGATGAAATTTATTAAGAATAAATAAAAATAAAATCCAAACTTAACTCTTCAATATTTGGTTTTCTCCCTAGACATACCCCTATTCCTCACCACTACCATCAATAATCACTTACACTGGAAAAAAAAGACCAATTAATTGACTTTTAAAAACTATGGGATAATATTTGACTTACTTTTTAACTTGGATAATTTTTCTACTGCCTTGGCCTTGGAAGGCCACATTGAAACAATGCAATGGGAATACAGAACTGATGAGTCACTTATCTAAACAAGGTCAAGAGATTTATCCAGAAAATTTGATAGTTGAGTAGTTAGTAAGAGTGCTAGCAGTCAGGATGCTTATCATTTAAGTAATTATGGGATAGCTCAAAGTAGAAGTTTCTGCTGATAATTAAGAACTAATGTCAGCAGAAAGCTAATTATAGGGTCAGACTTGAACATTTAGAGGGTGGTGGTTGTGTACTGATTCATACACCCAGAGAAGATTGGGGTAAGAAAGGCTCAATCATGCCATTTAACAGATAAATTACTTCCTTGACATTGAAAAGTAGAGAATAAAGCACAGCTTTTGTTAGAAATGGGAAAAGCCCCTTCTAAATGAATTAAAAGTCTTTTTGGTGTTATTCAAAATGGGTATTTAAAAGAAAATATAATATAATTAGAAGTGAAAATCTATCCTCATCATAGCATATTTTATGAGGATATTATAAATCTGTCTCAGGAGAAGTTAATACTTTTAAAAAAATAAATGTTTCAAAAATAGTGTAATCATACTGTATGTACAAAACACAGTGGACAGTTATACTGAAGTAAATTCATATGATGGTGTTAAGTTTTTCATTTGTTCTGTTTTAAAATTAATTTGTTTACATTTAATTTACAAGATTCAGTTCCACAATCCCTTGAGTTTCAATTATTTTTCCTCCTTTCTCTACTCCCCCCATGCAATAAAATATAAGATCTGCAAATACCTTCACATTAAATATTAGTCAGATTGTAAAGAAGAGTTATAACCAATGGAATGAACAATGGGAAAGAGGAAATGAAAGGAAACAAAAAAAAGAAAGAGATCAGGTAGTTTTTTTCAATCTTAATTCAAACCCTGTAGCTCTTTCGCTGGGTGTGGACATCTCTTTCCATCATGAGTCTTTTGTAGTTGTCTTATAAACTTGCATTGCTGCAAAGAGCCCAGTCTATCAAAGTTAGTCATCAAACATATGTAGTGTCTGTAATTGTGCATCAATTTCTCTTGCTACTTCTCTTCTCACTCAGCCTCAGTTTGTTTAAACCTCTCTAGGTTATTATGAAGTCCTTCTGCTCCTCATTATTTATATCGCAATAGTATTCCATTATATTCATATAATACAACTTGTTTAGCCATTCCCCAATTGATAAGCATCCCCTTGTTTTCCAATAATTTGCCACCACAAAAAAGAGCTATTATAAACATTTTCTTGATAAGAGGCCCCATATGGGGCCTCTTCTCACTTCTGTGATCTCTTTGGGATACAATCCTAGAAGTGGTATTGCTGAGTCAAAGGGTATGCACTTATGTATATCCATTTGGGCATAGTTCCAGATTTCTCTCCAGAATGGTTGAATCAATTCACAATCCCATCAAAAATACATTAGTGTTCCAATTTTTCAATATCCTCTCCAGCATTTATCATTTTCCTATTTTGTCATCTTAGCCAATCTGACCAGGTAGATGTGATACCTCTGAGCTGTTTTGAATTGCATTTCTCTAATCAATAGTGATTTGGAGCATTTGTTCATATGCTTATAAATATCTTTAAGTTCTTCTTCTGAAAACTGTCTGATTATATCCTTGAACCATTTAGCCATTGGGGAATGACTTGTATTCTTATTTGACTCAATTCTCCATATATTTTAGAAATGAGGCCTTTATCAGAGACACTGGTTGTAAAACTTCTTTCTGAATTTTTCCACTTCTCTCTTAATCTTACATTGGCTGTCATTGTATAGAAACTTTTCTATTTAGTGTAAAAATATCCATTTTTAATTTTACAATGCTCTCTACATCTGGTATGCTCATAAAAATCTTCCCATCTCCATAAATCTGGTAGGTAAATTCTTCCTTGATTTCCCTTATTGCTTACAGTAACAGGCTTTATACCTAGATAATGTACTCAAGAAAACCTGATTTTGGTATATGGTGTTAGATATTGGTTTATACCCAGTTTCTGACATACTATATTCCAGTTTTCCCAGCAGGTTTTGTCAAATAGTTCTTATCCCCAGAACTGGGGTCTTTGGTTTATCAAACAGTAGATGACTATAGTCATTGACTGCTCAGTCTCATGTACCCAGTCTATTCCATTGATCCACTACTCTGTTTCTCAGACAGTACCAAACATTTTTGATGACAGCTGTTTATAATACAGATTAAAATCTGTATGGCTGGGCCACCTTCCTTAACATTTGTTTTCGTTAATTTCCTTGGTGTTCTGAACCTTTTATTTTTTCCAAATGAATTTTCTTAGTATATTTTCTAGCTCTATAAAGTAATTTTTTGGTAGAATGATTTGTATGTCACTAAACATGTAATTTAATTTAGGTAAAATTATCATATTTATTATATTTGCTTGACCCAGGGATGGACAACTGATATGTTTCCAATTAGCAAAATTTGGCTTTGTGTGAAAAGTGCTTTGCAGTTGTGTTCATATAGGTCCTGGGATGTTTAGCAGATAGATTCCCAACTATTTTTTACAATGTCTACAGTAACTTAAAATGGGATTTCTCTTTCTATTTCTGGCTGTTGGATTTTGTTAGACATATATAGTATAGGAATGCTGAGGATTTGTGTGTGTTTATTTTATATCATGCAACTTTGTTAAATTTATTTATTATCTCAAGTAGTTTTTTGACTTGATCCTCTAGGATTCTCTAAGTATGTCATCTGCAGATACTGATAGCTTAGTCTATTCTTTGTCTAATTTGATTCCTTCAATTTCTTTTTCTTCTCTTATTGCTACTTTTAACATTTCAAGTACCAAATTGAATATGAGGGTTGATAGTGGACATCATTGTTTCACCCCTGATCTTATTAGAAATGCTTCTAGTGAGGCGGAGCCAAGATGGCAGTGTAGAAGCAGCAAGGTACTGCAGTTCCCACACTGCCGCCCTAAACACCCATAAAATTATGAGCCCAGACGAAGTCTAGGACTCTCAGACTCACAAAAATACAGAAAACACATTTCTTGCTGAAGGCAGCTCGGCAGCATGGGCTCATCGAAGTGGCCGGGAGCAGAGGCTGGCCCAGCCTGAAGCTGAGACCTCAGCCAGGCCCGGGGTGGTGGGAAGGAGCCAGGCTGAGTTTAGCCGCACCACGCTGCCACGGGTCTTCAGAGGAGAGGATCTACAGCCTCCAGCACCTCCACATATGCTAAGGTGTGAGGAACGGGATGGGAGAGAGGCAGCTCTCACCAGAGGACAGACCGGCCCAGTGCAAAACCACAGCTGTAGCCAGGCCTGGCCCCAGGGCGGCCAGTAGGAGCTGAGCCTCCCAAGCCACAGCTTGAGTCTACTTCAGAGAAGATCTAAAACACCTGCCTGAGGGGATCTTTAATTCCCCACAAACCAGGGTCAGAGACTGTTAGTGAAAGTGAAACTTTGAAAATTATTTGGGGGGTGGAAGCAGTTGGGCCAATCTGCCCCCAGGGCAAGGAAGCAGTGGGGGAAGGGAACTGCTGGAACCAGTGGCGGCCCCCACCA
>CM053601.1:113953439-113985240 GCA_028646575.1 Pseudocheirus occidentalis | reverse complement strand
TAGCAACAGATGAGCTTTCAGTCTTGTGGAGAGTTTTGGAGCTTGAAAATCTGTTTAGCATCCCATTTTATGAGTTTTTTAGTGTGTTTGTGTGGGAGCTGTGGTCCTTTGCTGCTTCTATGCCGCCATCTTGGCTCCGCCCCCCTATAAATTCTCCTTTATATCACAGAGGTATTGTCTCAGTATAAACCATCAAAGGACTGTTGTGTGGTAAGAAGGATAAAAAACACTAGGCATGGAATGGAGACGATAGAGGTTTTTGTTCTTGATTAGTTATGTTATCTGTGTGACCACAGCAAGTTATTTCACCTTTGTGATACAGTTTCTTCATCTGTAAAATGATGCATGCATACTAAATCATCTCTAAGATCCTTTATATGTCTGAAATTCAGTGAAATGGACAGTATTTTATTTTCATTTCTACATAAAACTAAGAAGGGTACCAAGAGTAGGTAGATAGGTCCTGAATGACTATTCTTCTTGTTTGGTCTGTTATGACTAGTGACAAACATTCACAGAGCAGAGTTCAGCCAACAGTCTCTTCTGCCTCATTATGGTCATCTATAAAATGAGGAAATTGGATTAAAGGTTTCCCAGGCTTTCTCCAACTCTTAATCTTCAAAACTATTTAAACAATGCATGCTTCAAATATCAAAAAAGTAAATTTTGTAAAATTATTAACCAGGTTTAGAATCTTTGAATGTCACCTAAGTTATTTATCACCATCACATTCTTTAGAGGCTAAGAGATCTAAAATCTTGAAAGTACATTTAGACCAAAAACAAAGACGAAATTTTGTGAAAATTCTCAAATATAAATAAACTGCCGAGGAAGGAGTAATTCTTGTGGAAAATAGTATGACCACAACATTATAAACCTGAATTTAGACACAGAGGTGATTGCTTCTATAGATGCCTCTATTTTTGCCACTGCTGTAGATATTGCACTGCTTTGGGATTTGTACTCTATTATAGAACCCTAAATGGGGTGAAGTCTCTTGAAATTAGACTCCTCTCCACCCAACTTAGTCTAATAAAAGATGAGGAAGAATACCTATTGTGAGCAGGCCTTGGTCCTTTTCTGCTCTGGTGAAGTAAAAGTTCTCAAGATTATCATATGGGATTAAGATGGGTCTTTTTCCTAAATTTGACTCTCTGCAGTCTTCAAAAGCCAGTTTGATAATTGCAGGCTCAATAATTGTCACTAAAATTGGCTAAACAGACTGCTGTGTTGAACCATTTCTTATTCAGATGGCCTGAGAAGCCTCTAGCAAGAAGTGGAGCAAAACTTATATATATTCCTCTGAATTTTCCCAATAAGGTGATTACTAACTCAAGAACACACCTGCATCTCAGGCCTCCTCTGTTTTAAGGGGAATTCACCTGCAGTGAATTTTGCATTTGTGTAGTGACCTGGCCCAATTCCTGTCCTATGACAATACTTCAATGCATGAAATTGATAGCTAGCATATTAAGAACTAGCTGGGCTGTTAACTAAGTTATATGTATTCTCTCTTAATAGGGAACTGTGGGGCAAAGAAAAAACAGTGAAAAATGGGGACCTGAGTTTGAATTCAGCTATTTAGTATCTTTCTACTTCAATATTCTTCTCTGTAATGTGAAAGGCTTGAGCTAGACCAGTGGTTTCTACCCTTTTTGCATCATGGAAACATTTGATAGTCTGGTGAAGCCTATGGACCATTTCTCAGAATAAAGTTTTTAGATATATAAAGTAAAATATAAAGGAACATCAAGGAAACCAATTAATATTGAAATGCAGTTGTTGTTTTTTAAGTTCACGTACTCAAATTTAAGAATCCTGTGCCTAGAAGTTATCTAAGGCCTCTTCTAAGCTTCTCTTACTCTTTTAGGTAACATTTTCTCTTTATCCTATGTTCCCATGAGAAGTTTGTAATTCTCCTATAGCATCGACCATATTCTATGTGGTATATTTTTTTGAAAATATGTTTTTAGTTATGATATTTGATTATAAACTGCCTGAGTAGGATTCAGATGTCACAGGGAAAGTGAAATATTCTCCTCAGTAGAAGACAGTGCTTTGGAAGTATTTGACTTCTTCCTTCCTATCCTCCTTCCCCCCACCCTGAAGGCAGTAGAGAATGATCTCTAGATTATTTGAATAGCCCTAATTGGTCCTAGAGCAACACATGGGACCTGGGAATTGATTGTAAAGAGGAAATAATTTGGCATTTAGCTAATCTTCTAGACCAGTGGGAGGTAATGCTAAGTTTAGAATGTACACAGTCAAGATGCTGTGGAAGAATAGATGTCAAACTGTAAAATTCATCCTGATTCATTTGAGTATTGGAGATAATAGAGACTATCTTGGCAGATTAAAGGAATCAGATTTTGCTGATTCCTAAGCAATATTCATGCTGATAAACTAGCTCAAAGGAGCATGGGCCTGGGTCCTAGAAATGCTTTATACTTGGGTTCTAGAAATCCAAAGACTCTCAACTAAGACAAAATATCTCTGATATAACCTCCAGGTCCCAATCCAAACTGCAAAGGAGGATGTCTCTAATGGAAGGTTTAGCCTTAGAAGCTATTTTACTGGGACACTGGAAGACTGGAAGATGAAAAAAAAATGGAAAACTGCTCCCTTAGTCCTGGGAGCTACAAAGCAGATGAGTATGAAACTCCTACTGAAAACATTTCCAAGTTCTTTGAGGACTACACGGTAGGGGCCTCATTTTTCTGGGGGCAGATCGGCTCTCTTAGAGAAACACAGGTGGATGGTATATGTTTCTCTAAGAGTCCCATTTATTGACTTTGTACTATAAATTAAATTTTTGTTCTTTATTTTTTTTAATCTTATCTCTATAAGGAAAGGGGTGGACAGCACAGTAGGTAGTGTCAGCTAGTGATGTCCATAGATTGTCTGGGTCAGGGTAAAAAGACCAGGGGGCGGGAAGTCACCTGAAGTATACCTGGATCCTTCATATCCTGCAAGAAGGTCAAATTTTGCTCCTTGTGGCATCCTCTAAAGTTTTATATGTAGTAGATATTCTATAGCATATGATGAGCTGAACTAAACTTGTTATTTGACTCTTGGAAACATATAAATACTTGAGTAGTCTATAATGTAGGAAAGAAGAAGGAAACTTTGGTGAACACTATATATCATCCCATACTTCATTAACTTGCTTAGAGATTCTTTGTATCCATTTCATTAGCTAATATGCAATACTGAGATTTACAGTATTAGGAAATTTGCATTTTCATAATTTACATGGTGGTTTATTCTCCTTTATAGGCAGCATGATAGAGAAGGTAGGATGTTGTTAGACCTGGAATAAGGAAAGTCTGAGTTCAAGTTCAGTCTTGTATACTAATTATGAGACCACAGGACAAATCATTAAATCAATGAATACTGTTATTTTTATTTCCTTGAGACCAAGTCATATAAGAAGAAGCCAGGGTGTAGGGAAGGAGATGGAGAGCAGATGACATTATATGTTTAACCAAGTCAATATTTGGGTAATCTGATAAAAACTGATCCACAGATTTCTGTCTCCTACTATTATTAGTATTTACTTTCTTATAGTACTTAATTTTTTTAAAAAAGAAACAAAATAATGATCTAATTCAGGGGTTGAAACAAAGTTAAGGTAAGTTTCAGTTTTATGTTCTAGAGGCTATATTGAAATTTCTTTTTGGTTCTAGTTCACGATTTTCAGAAAATATCTTATTTTGCATGAAAACGATCCAATTGTCAAACATGCCAACCAGCCAAGGAAATAACAAATCCTATTAGTTGATTAGAAGTATAGTGAGTGGGGCTGATAAATTTGTCTTAGATTAATCTTGAAGTTTTGGGGATATAGCAAATTAGTGTACTTTCTGATTTGTTGTAAAATTTGATTTAATTCAAGTGTTTCATTTAGCTTACTGCATGAGATATATACAGAGCAATGCTTCTGATTTGCAGGTTACTACCATATTCAAATGTGCTTGCTTTCTAGAATTTTCCCATCTTGAATTGTATGAATTGAAGAATTCCTTTCAAAGTTAATATCTACTCAGATTTTGGATAAACTAGAAAAATGGAGCTAAAAAAGTGCTTATACTTCTGCATTAGACAAGATTCTTGTCCTGTGTATCCCCACTGAAATTTCTGGTTGGAAAGAATACTCAGGTCTATTTAAAATTGAAGTGTTTTAACACTTTTTTCTGTGTCGTCGAATCTTTTGTTAGACAGTGATCCCTTCTCAAAATAATGTGTATAATGAATAATATATATATATAATATAAATGTATATGTGCACATAAACATATATGTATATATAGATGTGTGTATATATATATATGCAAAGAAAACCAATTATATTGAGATAACTGTTTTAAAAATAAGTTCATAGACACACCTCTGTATTTAATGAATGCAGTTCTCTTTCAGAAATTAACGTATATTTAGAAAACTAAATTGAAAACTTCAGAAGCTGTGAAGAAAGTATTCTCCAATGTAACTCTTCCTTCTCTGTGTAACTTTTCTCACACAGAGAGGGTAAGTGGGAAATATCAGGACGGGGAACCTCAAAGGATTCTGCAAGATTTACAGAACTCCCAGCATGTAAAACAGTTGAGCTAAATGTTATCTGAATTTCTCGAGAGCTCACATACCTTTGATATATTTTCTTCTTTCCAAGCTAAGTGCTAATACACTAGCTTTTTTCCCACTCTTCTTACAACAAATTTGATGACAATATGCCTTCTACAGATTAAAATGTTTTCCCATGTCTCATTTTTCTTTGCTCACACATTGTTTATCAAGTCCTATTTCATCTTCCTTCTCTATATTATATCCCTTTGGTATTACCTTTATGGAAATGCTAAAGTTGTGTATTGTTTAGATTTACATCAAATAACCTTTTGTTCTTTTGGGGGGGGCTTGTGTCCCCAACTAAATTGCAAGCCTGCCAATTTATAGAAACTTTGTTTAAAAGAAGATTTTAGCATTTATCTAGCATTGGTTCTACATGAACAAAACATATCCACTACAAGAGAATTAACAAATGGTCGCTCAGCTTTGCTTGGAGACTTCTAATGAGGGGGAATCTACTATCTTCCAAGGCAGTACATTCCAATTTGGAATATCTCTAATGTTTAGCGAGCATGTCAACCTTATATCAAGCCTAAATTTTCCTGTTTTCAAATTCTACACATTGTTTTAAGTTAGTGGTGCTTTACCTGGGGACTGTGAGCTTGTATTTTTTTTTTGATATCTGTATTTCAATATAATTGGTTTTGTTTATATTTTATTTTATACATTTGCAACCATTACTCTGAGAAAGGGTCTATAAATTTCACCAGATTCTAGAAGGGGCCCATGACAAAAATAAATAAATAAATAAGGTCTGTGTTCTAAGCTAATCATTCTTCCATGACGGCAACCCTTCTATTGCTTGAGGAGAGAGGAAGCGTCTGTGTTCCTCCCTGTGTTCTTTGTTGTACAAGGTAAATTTATTTATACCAATTTTCATATAATATAAATGCAGCTCCAATATTCTCCTGGGTCTTTTTCACTGATCACTTTCTAACTTATAAATATCCTTCCTAAAATGTAATACCCAGACTTAAACAGCTTGGTGGTCTGACCAGAGCCTGAGTTCAGTCAAATTGTTGCTTCAATTTTCCTTCATAGAATGAAGCAGTTAACCTAAGATTGTACTGGTTTTCTTGTCTGATAAATCATATAGTTGAGTCTTACTGAGCTTTTCATTCAGTCAATAGCCACCACATCTTTTTCAAATGAACTACTTTCTAGCCATATCCCACTTCCAACAAGTTTTTTTTTCCTGTTTGATAAAACCTACTGGATAAATCGGGAAGTAGTCTGGCAGAAATCGGGCTCATCCCACCATCTTAGACCATATTTCACAATACACTCAGAAAGGATAAGCAATGATCATAACAAAAGAATTAAAAGAGTGGATCATATATCTTCTTAGCTATATATGATATATTCTTAAACAAATGATAAAAGCAGTTTATAAATTTTGCTAAGCTTTTCAGAGAACTAGCTTTAGTTTTATTTTTTTATTTCTCTAGTTTCCTAGTTTCTCTTTTAATTACCAATGTTTGTACCATTTTGCTTATTATGAGTTTATTCACAGTCTTTACAATTTTTAAGTGCACTTGCATTAAATTAACCTTTCTTTTTCAGTTTGGTAATATATGTTTTAAAAGATGTAATATTTCTCTTGAGAAAGGACATAGTTATATCTCTGAAATAGTGTTATGTTGTTCTTGTCATTATTTTCTTTTATATAATTATTTATTTCTCCTATGATTTGAACTTTGGGACCATTAGTTAGGATTTCTTTGTTAAGTTTCCATTTGGGTTTATTTTATTGGTTTATTTTACAAACTGCAACATTACTGTAGTCATTAATTTTCTCAATTAGTATCTTTCCTGGTTGCTTATATTTTCTAAGAAACCAAGAAATCAAGAAAAACAAAAAGAATCCCTGGACATATATTTATACCTTTATTTTATTTTTCTTATTGCTAATATTTCTAAAACAATATCAAATAATATAGAATGAGCTTTATTCTTACATTTTGGGGAAAGTTTCTTGTGTCTCTCCATTGCAAATGATGTTTGTGTGGTTTTTCATAGTTACTCTTCAATGATTAAAAAAAAATTCCTCTACAACTACTCCATAAAGTTTTTAGTATAAGTGAGAGTTGTACATCGTCAAAGTATTATTTTTTTTAGCATTGTGTTGTTTTTTTTTAACATGGCTAATTATTTTGACTGTTTTCCTAATGTTGAACCATCCTTGCCATCTGTATATAAATCTCACTTTGGTACTGATTCACTTACTGAAAGAATTTACTTTAGTTTTTCCTTTTTTTTTTTTTACAAAATTGTATTTAAAATTTTGACTTAATATTCATTAATAATACATTTCCTTTGTTCTAGTTCTTCACATTAACCTTCCTTGTTTTGATATTTTGACATTTTGCCTCATGAAAATGTTTGGTAAAGTATTTTTATTTAAGAATAATTTGAGCAGTATAGGTATAATTTTTTAAAATTGACAAAATTATTTAAGCTAATCCATTCCAAGAGTTTTTTTCTACTTTCCTCTCCCTTTAGTAGTTCCATTACAAATAGTTCCATTATTTTCCAAAATCCGATTGCTTAAGATCATTTGTTGAGTAGTTAGTATTTTTTAAGTTATTTCCTTTGAGGCCCAGTTTCTTAGCATATAACTATACATAGTAGGTCATGATAATATTGTTTTATTTCTTATTATTTGGCTATGATTTTATATTGTTCATTTGCCATTTAATTGATTCAATTTCTGCCCTTTTCTGTTTAATAAGGTTGACTAATGGTTTATCAATTTCATTAATGTTTTCAAACTACCAACTTTTAGATATACTTATCATTTTGATAGCCTATTTACTTTCCAGGTTTTTTTATTTTCTCATTTTCAGTATCTTTTCCAGTATGTCTATTTGGACTTTATTCGTTTGATATATATTCAGTTATGGTTTGTGGGGTGTTCAGGAGAACTACCACCTCTGGTGTGAGAGCTTGCCAAGTCCTTTTCATGGCTGCTCATCCACCTTTGTGTCCACCTGATTCACCTAATTCTCACTTGTGCCTCCAAGAAGCTGCAGCACACATAGTAGCCATACCCAGGTAAATCCTCTCAGCATATAGGCTAAACCAGACAGGTCTCAAACCTGTTGGTAAGTCAGAGAGATGTCTACCCCAAGCACGCAGACTTTCCCTGATGGATTGGGGTGAACAAGAACAATTTGTTCCAGTGGTCATAAAGGTGGATGAAACAGGCACTGTTGAGTACTTACAGGTTGGCCAGGTAAGGCATCAAGGTCATGAATGGCATCCCAGGCCATCACCAATCATCTTGACTTTGTCTTGGCACTAGATTTCAATGACTTGGGAAGAAAGGGTGAGGCTGACAACTTTGTTCAATTCTGCCTCACTTGAGTCCAATTCACCTGCAAGTCAATATCACCCATGATGTCAATTTTCAAAACATAAGGACAAACAACAATGATACACAGGTCATTGATATTATTTTCTATTTTGTTAATATGTTTTAAGGATTATGGGTACATATATGTATATATGTGTGTGAATATATATATATAGTGTACATACATTTACACATATATACATTTCTCTGTGTGAATATCTGTTTGTATGTCTACATAACTGTGTACATCCCTGAGTGCTATTTTAGCATACCAGAAATTTTGTTATGTTTCATTATTTTTTTTAAATGAACCTTCATATCTTGCTCAGGTTAAGAGTTCAAGGGCTACTTACAGGCGGAGCCTCACAGCAATGGGTGTGAGAACTGTAACCAATTCAATTTGTGACCTCGTTGAATTTTCCCCTCTTAGGTGACTTGGTCGACCCCAACTTCTGAAAGCTTAAAATGTTAGTGCTAAATGTAGTATACACATTTGGGCCCACTTAGTCCACTGCAGCTCAGAACTCTTGAATTCAAGAGATATACCAGCAAGGATTACAAGTAAACTCCACAACACCTACTCTGGAATATTTTTTATTATATTCTTTGTGCCTCTCATTATTTAGAATTTCACTGTTAAGTCTCTAGATCTGGGCCCTTTATTTGAGGTTAATGAACTGATTACTATTTTTGTTATGACATGTAAGTGGTATGTTTGCTATTTTTGTCTTTTCATCTCTATTTACAAAATCTCCACCCTAACATCATTGATTTTTGTAAAAGTTTTGTTGTGCTGGGAATGATGAATATTCTTTAGCAGTGCTACTTAGAGGATGTCACAAATCATTTAAGTCTAGTTTTTCCAGAAATCTGTTCAATTCTACACTACCCATTTATTTATCTTTCTGTTAGAAAGAGGGATATTAAATTTTTATGCTATTATTGTATTACTGTCTTCTTGAATTCAGTTAATTGCTCTCTCTCTGAATTGAAGTGCTAAGGCATTTGTAGCATACTGTAGATATTTAATATTAATATTGTTTTGTTGTCTATGACTTCAGTATAATGTACTTTTGTTTATTTGTCTCTTCAAATTTGTCTCTTCATGATGTGAATTTTTATTTTTGCTTCATCAGATAGTATGATTGACATATTGTTTCTTTGGATTCATTGGATATAAAGTAAATTTTGTGCAAGCTCTTCATTTTTAATTCTATATATACCTTTTATTTTTGCTTTTTTTTGCTTTTTTGAGGGGGCAGGCGGGGCAATTGGATTTAAGTGACTTGCCCAAGGTCACACATCTAGCAAGTGTTAAGTGTCTGATGCTGGGTTTGAACTCAGGTCCTCCTGACTCCCGGGCCAGTGCTCTTTTCACTGGGCCACCTAGCCACCCCTATGCTTTTTATTTTTATTTGTGTTTCAAGTAAGCAACAAATTTTGAGCTTTTACTGTCTTATCTAATCTGTCATCCATTTAATTTGTTGGATTGCATAATCCAGTCACATTTAAAGTTTTAAGAGTAAATTTTATACTTGGCTTCCATTTTTCTATTGTTTAACAAGCATAAATTTATGTTTTAACATATCAATGACCACAGATTGTCAGATATATTT
Source organism: Pseudocheirus occidentalis (assembly GCA_028646575.1). Taxonomy (NCBI): domain Eukaryota; kingdom Metazoa; phylum Chordata; class Mammalia; order Diprotodontia; family Pseudocheiridae; genus Pseudocheirus; species Pseudocheirus occidentalis. The sequence continues at coordinate 113,975,646 of CM053601.1, read as the reverse complement.
GGAGTTTGGATCATGAAATATAGAGATTAGAAAAAGCTAAGTACTTATATTTTTGCATTCATTTCATGTTTGGGGATTAATAATAAAAGTAGACAAAATATGAACAGGTTTTAAGAAGAAAAATTGTCCTTTATTATCTGAAAGACGCTATGGAGAAAACCTTAATTTATCCATATCTAAATTAAACAAGATGGCCTCTCTGCCCTTCTAGATGTCTTTCACTTCTGAAATTCTATGAACTCTACCTTGCTTAACATTTGTACGCATGGTATAGGAGCTAAAATGCTCATCTCTCTCCTCTTAACTGGCACAAACTTTTTTTTTTACTTTTTTTGGAGGGGGGAAGGCAAGGTTATTGGGGTTAAGTGATTTGCCCAAGGTCACACAGCTAGTAAGTGTTAAGTGTCTGAGGTTGGATTTGAATTCAGGTCCTCCTGACTCCAGGGCCAGGTACTCTATCCACTGTGCCACATAGCCACCCCTGGCACAAACTTTAAACAGTCATGTGGTACAGCTTTTTTGCAAGACTATCTCTCTATCATATTTAAGGAAAGTCTTTGCCTCTATTTCACACAAAATATTGACTACTTCCTGAAAAGTTCAGAGGGCTTCCTTATTTTTCCAGGAGGACATAATATTTTTGTCATTATACAAGGATAAATATAGTCAATGATTTATAAGCTTTAAGCACTTTCTTATTAAAACTAAAAGAATATTTCTGGGAAATATATAAAATATTTTGAAAGTCACATTTATACAATGTCAATCAGTTATCCAAAATCATTGAAGATAGAAATCCTGGACAATATCATTAATTTGCATGTATGTGGAACAGTTCTTGTTTCGATATAGTAATGTAGTCATTAAATTTACCACCTGGCATTTTATTTCTATTGATGGATGTGTGTGTATCCTTTTTCCTGACTCATAGAATGGGTATTTATCTTCCTCATCTCTCTTCCGTCACTTGATAAAGTCTAGGCCTTGTCAGGATTTATTTTTGCTTCAGTTTATGATAAGAACTGCTTCCCCTGGAGGTCTTCTTCCATCATCAAATCTGAAATAAAATGATGAGTTCCTGTACCTTTTTTTCACCTCCTACTGAATTATGTTTTAATAAAATTCCTTATGAGGTTTAACTGAAAAATCCATGACAGGTAGCTATAGAAGAGACTCTGGAAGTCTTTCTCCTGTCCTCAAGTCACGCTGGGACAATTTTTTTTCTAGTAGTGGTCATACCATTCCATTAGCACTTTCTACTACCTGCATATCTCCAAGACTCCAATCTGCAGAACCTCATAATAGTATAGCTTGAAAAGGTCTCAGTATCTCATCTTGATTTCAGATTGCTTTCTTGTTATATGCTAGGCTGAACCAGGAGAAAACTGATAGATATTTTCAGATCCACTCCTTCAAACTGCTTCAGGCATATTGCCTACTCTGCACATTCTTTCAGATCTATTATATGTTTGGTATATCATAAAGTAATATGATGAAAGTTGGAACATGATTTCCATAAATTAATTCCTTAAAGTCAGATATTTTCATGACACATAGTTCCATTCATATGGATGATTTCTCTCCTAATGTCAAGCATAAGTCATTCATTCTTGCCTTATTATTTTTTTTAAATGTTCTTTTTTTGAGTTCCATATTGTTTCCTCCCATGCAGCCTCTTCCCAACTCACTGAAAAATCAAACAGTATGATATATATTATACATGCGAAGTCATGGAAAACATATTTACATATCATGTAATACCAAAGAACATAAGAAAACTAAGAAAAAGTATGCTTCAAATTGCACTCAGAGTTCATCAATTCTGTGGGAAAGGATGTTATTATTTTTTTTTCATCAGTCCTTGTGAAATGTCAAGAATCAATGCATTGATCTGAATAGCTGTTATTCACAGTTGATTTTCATTACAGTATTGTGGTTACTATACAAAATATTCCTCTGGTTCTGCCCATTTTACCTTGCATTAGTTCATATAATCCTTCCTAGGCTTTCCTGAAACCATTTCTCTAGGTATTTCTTAGAGCACAATAGTATTCTATCACAATCATATACTATAACTTGTCTGGGCACTCCCAATTTGACAGACATCCTCTCAATTTCCAATTCTTTGGAATTGGAGAGCTGATAAATGTATTCTTGTAGATTTGGGTAATTTTTCCTTTGGCACATAGACCCTGAAGTTGTATTGCTAGATCAGAAAGTGTGGACAGTTTTATAGCTCTATAGTTCCCATAAGTTAGAGGGGATTAAAGAATGCACAAAATAGAAAGTATCCAAGCATTGAAAGTTATTATGGGAATAGAGAAGACCAGGGTTCACCTTCATAAAGGGATATTGAAGAAGATAAACCTTCTTCTACCTCAAAAATAATGTCAAATTGTCACTTGCCCCAAAAGAATTCACAGAAGAACTTTAAAAAGGCTTTAAAAATCAAATGAGAGAGGGATGGAGCCAAGATGGCAGCATAGAAGCAGGAAAATTCCACAGCTCCTACATAGCCACCTCATATACCCATGAAATAAGACTCTAAACAAATTTTAGGGCTCCAGAACTAACAAAATTACCAAAAACCCCACATTTCCCACTGAAGGCAGCTTGGCATGAAGGGCTCATCTTAGCATTCTGGGAGCTAAGCCCAGCCCAGCCTGAAACTGCAGCTTGGCCCCAGGACAGCTAGGTCGAGCCACAGCTGGAGCACTCAGAAGAGTGGATCACCTGCAGCTGTGGCAGTTTCCAGAATTATCAATCCATAAGAAAGAAGGACAAAGTGAAAGGTTAGTGGAACTCAGCTAAATCTGGGGGAGAAAAGCCATTGGGCCAAACTGACTCTATGGCAAAGAAGTGGCAGAACTGGTGGCCAGGCAGCTGCTTCCACATGGCTGCTTCAGAAGCTCCCAGGCTGCAGACAGCAGGAGGGACAAGTAGTTATTCAGAGGCTAAGTGCTCTTGTGTTGAACAGACTGGATCTGGGTTGTGGTCTTGGGTGGTGGTCCTAGGGTGTGTTTTCAGTGAACCAAAGTTGGAAGGGGCTGCAGTGGCCTCCTAATAGCCCCAGCAGCTACAAAAACCCCAGCAATTTGGGACAGAGTTTTCCCCTCTGGAAGCAGTTTCACAGAGCTAAAAAGTCAAGTAACTGACTGGCAACACAAGCAGGCAAAGGAAGCAAAATAAGAATACCAATCAAACTTTCAATTCCTTCTTTGGAGAAAAAAAAAGGATCAAAGCATGGAACAGGAGTAATACAACACAGTCAGAATTCCCACACCAAAAGCTTCCAAGAAACATGAAGATTGTCAAAAAGCCATAGAGCAGCTTAAGAATGATTTTGAAAACCAAATAAGAGAAGTGGAGGAAAAATTGGGAAGAGAAATGAGAATGATGCAAGAGAATCATGAAAAGAGAATCAACAACTTGACTGAAGAAAATAACACCTTAAAAAGCAGATTAACTCAAATGGCAAAAGAGGCCCAAAAAGCCAATGAGGAAAAGAATGCCTTAAAAAGTCAAATTTGCCAGAAGGAAAAGAATTTCAAAAGCATTCTAAAGAGAATAATTCCTTCAGAATTAGAGTGGAGCAAATGTAAGCAAATGACTATGAGAAATCAAGATACTATTAAACAGATCCAAACAAATGAAAAATTGAAGGCAATGAGAAATATCTCCTTAAAAAAAACACTGACCTGGAAAATACATCCAGGACAGAAAATTTAATAATTATTGGACTACTTGAAAGCCATGATCAAAAAAAGAACTTAGAAAGCATCCTTCAAGAAATTCTCAAGGAAAATTGCCCAGATGTTTCAGAACGTGAAAGAATTTATCCCTCACCTCTTGAAAAAGATCTCCAAAAGAAAACTCCTAGAAATGTTATAACCAGGTTCCAGAATCCCCAGATCATGAGAAAATATTACAAGCTGCCAGGAAGAAACAATTTGAATACTGTGGAAACACAATCAGGATAACCCAGGATCTAGCAGCTTCTACATTAAGGAACTGAAAGGCCTGGACTATAATATTCCACAGATCAAGGGAACTAGGATTAAAACCAAGAATCACTTACCCAGCAAAATTGAGTCTAATGTTCCAGGGGAAAATATGGTAATTCAATGAGGTGGAGGACTTTCAAACATTCTTGCTGAAAAAACCAGAACTGAAAAGAAAATTTGACACTCAAATACAAGAAGCATGAGGAGGTAAACATGGAAAAGAAATAATAAGGAACTTACCAAAGTTGAACTATTTACATGCCAACATGGAAAAATGATAATTGTAATTATGAAACTTTTCTCAGGATGATAGAGGAAGGGAATACAAAAGTGTATATATATGTATTTTTACAAATATATGTTTATATAGGTTTATATATATGTATATAGGAATATATATAGGTGGATAGATAGATAGATAGATATAGCTTGTATATATGTGTATGAACACATATCTGAGTATGTGTATATATGTGTACATAGATGGCACAGGATCAATTGAATAGGAAGGGACGATACTTTAAAAGGTGAAATTCTGAAGTGGGAGAAGATTAGAATGAGAGGAGACATGGAGAGACAGAATGGGGTTAACCATCTCATATAGAAGAGGCAAGGGATAATTGTTACAATGCAAGGGAAGAACAGGAAGGCAAAAGGGAAAGGGTCAACCTTACTCTCATTCAATTTAGCTTAAGGAAGGAATGACATAAACTCTAAACAGGGTATCATGCCACACAGGAGGGTAGGGGGTATGGGAATGAGGGGTGGGATGATGGAAGGGAGGGCAGGGTAGGGGGATGGAGAGTTGCTGGAAACACACTTTTGTAAAGGGGCAGGAACAGGGTAGAGAATAGAACAAGGGGAGGGCAGAATAGGAAGGAGGGACATATAATCAGTCTCTCACAATATGTCTACTGTGGAGATATCCTGTGTAATTACACATGTACAGCCTGTATTAAATTGCTTATCCTTCCAGTAGGGGTGGGTGATGAGGAAGGAAGGGAAAAAATCTAGAATTTGAAGTTCTATAATCAAATGTTATATATGTGTGTGTGTATGTATGCATGTATACATGTATGTATGTATGTATATGTGTATGTGTATATACACACATGTGTATATATGTACATATGTACATATAAACACACATACATATATTACTGTTATTATTAACTACATGCAATTGGAAATTAAGATATATAGGCACTGTGGTAGGGAGATTCATCCTGCCCTACTGGAAAGACAGAGGGGTAATGGGGGAGCACATAGGAGAGAGCAGATTGGGATAGGGATTATACAGTGGGATGGCTGTTTTGAGGTGGTGGGTGAAAGATGGGGAGAAAATTTGTAACTCAAAATCTCATGGAAATGAATGATGTACACAAGAAAATAAATAAATAAATTTATTTATTTTTAAAAATCAAATGAGAGAGATGGAGGAAAACCTAAGGAAAAAATAAGAATAAAAAAACATCAAGATGGTATATGAAAGTCAACCAATTAGAAAAAGAGATCCAGAATCTTAAGGAAGAAAATGACACATTGAAAATTAGAACTGGACAAGGTGAAGCCAGTGAAATAATTAAACAAAATATGAGGAATGAAAAAAAGAGAAGATAAAGTGAAACATGTTGTAAGAAATACAACTGATCTGAAGAACAGATCAAGAAAAAATAAGAATAAATAGACTACCTAAAACTTATGATGAAAAAAAAAGAATCTTTATACAATAATACAACAAAAAATTAAAGAAAATTGTCCTGAAGCATTAGAACAAGGGCCAAAAATAGAAATAGAAAAAATCCATCAAACACCACTTGAAAGAGATACTATGAGGAAAACTCATAGAAATATTATAGTCAAATTCCCAGACCCTCAGCTAAAGGACAAAATATTAAAAGCACGAAAAAAAATCAATTTAAATATGGTGACACCACAATAAGAGTCATACAAATCTAGTAGCAGAGACACTAAAGGACTGCAGATCTTGGAACACTACATATCAAAGAGCAAAAGAAATAGGGCTCCAACCAAAAATATCATACCCTGCAATGTTTAACATAATCCAGAATTTTAAAAAGAAATGGACATTTGATCAACTGTTGGACTTTCAAGACTTTATTAAAAGGAAACTGAACTTAACAGAAGATTTTACATACAAGAGCCAAGAGAAACATAAGATACATACAAAAGAATGATTATAGGGGATTCATTAAGGACAGACCATATACTTTTTATTTATGTAAAATGTATAGATGTCTCAGATTGTCATTAGTAATTGGGTAGTTTGTAACAAAGATTGAAGTAGACCTGAGTATGATATGACTTTAAAAAGTAAAACTGTTCAGAAACAACCAAAAAGAGTAATTATTTTATAGAAATGAGGTGCAAGAGGAAGAATTGATACAGAGGAATTAGATAGGGGAGGAGGGTTGGTAGCTATGTAACCTAATTTTATCAGTTATGGGTTTAAGAGGGAACAATACATATATATCTAGAAGAGTATAAAAATCTTCTAAATTCAGAAGAAATAAAATGGTAAGGAGATAGGGAGGGGGAGAGGACAAGGGAGGGATCTCTAGAGGAATATCTAGTAAGGGAATAGGTTAAAGGGGGATATGGAAGGGTGCTTAGATCAATGCAACTAGGAGGATAAGGGAGGGCTCTCTAGAAGGGAAGATAAGGGAATAGGTTATCCTGCTGGGGCTTCCAAAAATGTTGTGCAGAAAATAAAAGTGAGCTGAGACCTGGATTCAAGATAAGTTTAGCTGTAGATTTAATGATCAAGTGCTTGACTTCCTGCAGTGTAAACTCAAATTAGGCAGTTATCTTTGGCATTTACAGACTTGATTATATAGGCCAAAACCACAAAAACCACAATCAGGGAGGTGAGCTAGCAGAAGCCATGATGTACAAAAGCAAAAAATAGCCATTGGTTGGATCTATTAATTCAGGGCTAATTTTGGAATATGGTGTGAGGTTACAGGGGTGCAGTTTTCCAGTGATTCAGGTGTCCCTCAGAAGAGCAGGGGTAGTCAGCTCTTTCCAGAACAGGATGGAGGGTCATGGGGTAAGGGGGAACTAGAAAGTCTCAGAACAGGCCAGGGTCATGTTCTGGCAAAGGGTGTGGGGATCCTGCTTGGTCAGCAGCACAGGACAGGATGGTCTCTTATTACACCATAACCCTGAGTTTCACTTTGTACACTTATACTGATTCAAGAAAAATATATAGACTAGGGAACTTTGCCCTCAGAAGTGCCCAGACATGTCTTAAAGCTGTTCCAAGCTAGGACTGGATACAGGACAGAGACAGAGACAAAGACAGAAATATAAAGGGGGCTTAATGGTGGGCCACAAATCAGGTGGTGTGCAGTGACCTGGGATTTGGGTTTGGGTACAACAATAGTGGACTACAGAAGTGTGTTTACCTTTATGGGAATGGGAGAATGTGGAGGGATACTTGGGAGGAGATAGCCTAAATAATAGGAGGACAAGGTAGCAGGTAGAAGTAAAGTATAGGAGTCAGGAGGAATAGAAACAAGAGATATGTACAAAGATCAGGAGAAACATATTAGGGAAAGTATAAGTCTATATATGTATGTACGTAAGTGTATATATCCATATTTTATTATAGCAATATATCCATACTTAATTGTAGCCTTTGGGGGAGGGGGGTAAGGGCAAAAAAAGAACAAAGTAAAAGGTAGACAACAGAGAACAAAAGAAAACTTACAAAGAAGCAAAGAATAGGATAGCTCTCAACACAATATGTAGTATTTATCATACAGACTTTCTTGAAATGAAAATTTATCATTACATATTTTGAATCATCACTAATATTCTGCTGTGCACATGACATTTTCTTCTTACTTTGTACTTAAGTTTCAGTATTTAAATTTATGATTTTTTTCTTTATTCTGTATTTGTGATTTGCTGTTTGAGACAAAAATATTTTTTTAACTTTTAAGCTAAAAGTCAAGAAACAGACTGGACAACTGAGAAAAGAAAAGAACAAGACTAGAAAGTTACTGAGGTGACAGGGAAGATAAAACACAAACTCAGAAGTCAATAAAGTTTTAAAATGCTGCACCCAAAGCTTCAAAGAAAAATGTGACTTGGTCTCAGACCCAAGAAGAATTCCTAGACTAAGTCAAAAATCCTTAAATAATAGAGATAGAGGAAAAAAGGGGAAAATTACAGTGATGCAAGAATGTCATGAAAAAAGAGTCAATAGCTTGGTAAAGGGGGCAGAAATAAAACCCACTGAAAGTCACACCTTATAAAACAGAATAATCCAAACATCGTAAAAATCAAAATTGGCCAAAATGGAAAAGGATATAAAAAAATTAGCTGAAGAGAACTTCTTAAAAAGCAGAATTGTCCAGATAAAGAGGGAAAGTATACAAAAATTCACTGAAGAAAATAATTCCTATAAAGTAGAACTGTCCAAATGCCAAAGAAAACTAAAAAAAATCTCAGTAAACAAAATAAGTGCTTAAAAATTGGAATCAATCTAAAGTAAGCTGATGATTCTGTGAAACATCAAGAAACGATAAAAGAAAATGTTTAAAAATTTAAAAATGGAAGCAAATATGAAATATCTCATTGTCCTAGAACATAGATCCAGGAGAGATGAATTCCATGATTAAAAAAAACAAAGCCCAGATATCATCTTCCAAGAAATTATCAAGAAAATCATCCCTGATATCCTACAACCAGAAAGTAAAATAGAAATAATTAATCTCCAGAAAGAGATCCCAAAAGGAAAATTGCCAGGAATATTACAGACAAATTTCAGAGCATCTAGGTCAAAGAGAAAATATTACAAACAGTCAGAAAGAAAAAAACTCTAATACAATGGTATCACAGTCAGTATAACATACAATTTAGCAGCTTCTACATTAAAGGATAGGAGGGCATGAAATATTATATTCTGGAGAGCAAAGGAGATTATATCACATTCAATAATTGCCCACCTATGAGATTGGATAACATGACAGAAAATGAAAATGATAATGCTGGAAGGGATGCAAAAAAATTGGATACTAATGCACTCTTGGTGGATTTGTGAATTGGTCCAACTATTCCAAAGAACAATTTGGAACTGTGCTCAATGGGATATAAAATTGTGAATAACCTTTGATCCAGAAATATCACTACTAGGTCTGTATCCAAAAGAGATTTTAAAAAAAGGTAAAAGACCCACACATACAGAAATAGTTACAGCACATCTTTTTTGTTGTGGCAAAGTATTGAAAATTGAGATGTCTATGTAAGCCAAGCATGAGCAGCTTTTCAGAGGACTGCTACTGTGAATAGCTTCAAGATTCTGATTACACAGGATAGTGAACTCTCTATTTATTCAGTAACAAACTAAGACAAAACATTCACACAAATCAAAGTATAGATTTACAATGTTATAGTATAACAAATTATCATAAAGTGGCCACATAGTTCTCACCAAAGTGGTCAATTAGTTTAAAATAAAAGATACAATCATTTACTAACAATCATTTAGTAATTCCTTAATTCAATCATCCTTAAGGAGGATTACCTTCTTAATGGGCACAAAGTACAAAGGTTAAAGTTCTCCACCTCTAGGTCACATTGTCTTAATCTCTTCAATCAAAAAGTCTTCTTTCTTCCTAATTGGAGATTAATTTCCAATCTTTCTTAATTCAATCATCCTGAAAAGGTACAGGATAAAGAGAACAAAGTTCTCCACCCCTAGGCCATAGTAAATCATGATCTTCTCAGTTTGCATTAAATACCCAAGGAAAAGTCTTTTCATCTTGACTTGAGGCAGGCTCTCAGCTTCCATGGTTCTTCTTCCATGGGTCTAGCTCCTATCTGAATCCAACGAGCTTTCACCTGGGTTCAAAGGCAGGCAGCTCTCAGTTCCTTGTCCAGTTCCTTGTCCAGTTCCCATTCCATATTGAAGCTCACAGTGTCTAGTCCACCTCCAGTCCTTCACAATTTCTGTTTCTGGGAAGGCAAAGCTTAATAAAGCCACAATAACATTTATTCATGTTGCTGGCACCATCATCAATTTACCTCCTGCCTGTAAAATCAACATAGACCAAAGAACAAGGTCTGAGAAATCACCACAAATCATCAGTATAGTGCCAGGACCTCTGAAATCATCAGCAAGACCCTTCTGCTGGATTTCTGTAAACATACAACAAGAAAATCCTTTTCAGGACTTCTGAACAGCTTACTGAAACAGTAAAGTCCCAGGGCTTCTGTAACAGCAATGTCCTCTGTCAACAGATGAATATAAAAAGTATCATCAAAACAGACAGAAAAGTTAATGTGTACAATATTCTCCCAGTTCTTCTCACTTCACTTTGCATCAGTTCATGTAAGTCATTAGAGGTTTTTTTTTTCTTTCACCACAGCCATGCTTCCTCCCAGTTCTCCTCTCTTCCCATTTCTCAGTTATTTTCAGTTCTCTTCTCAGTTCTTCTCAGTTCTCAGTTCAGTTCTCAGTTCTGCCACCAAAAGTTCTGTTCTCAATTCAATTCTCAATTTGTAGCAGTTCTCAGAAGTTCTCAGGATTCTAGCAGTCCTCTCTCAGCAATTCTGGCTCTCTTGCTTGGGCTTTTCCTTATATATGGTAATAGCTCCTTCCTGTTATGTCCCTTCCTGTTACATCAGCAAATTCCTCCTACTATGGGATTCACAAGTTTTGGATCATTTTAACACTTGATACAATAATGAACTTGAAACAAGGTGCTAAGTACCTGTTTGGTTGCAAATACAAGGGGCAGGGAAAATTTCCAAATCCCCATTACCCTCACAATCTACCAATTTGGGAATTACTGAACAAATTGTAGTATATGATTATGATAGAATACTATTATGCTATAAGAAATTACAAGCACAATGCTTTCAGAAAGAAAAAAAAAGCTCTAATGACTTATATGAACTGATGCAAAGTAAAGTGAGCAGAACCGGAAGAATATTGTACACATTAACAAGAATAATGTATGATTATCAACCATGAATGACTTACCTATTCTCAGCAGCACAGTGTTTATGACACACAATAGCAAATAACCATAGCAATCTGTTGACAGCATTTAAGTGACTTGTCCAGGGTCACACAGCTAGTGTCTGAAGGTAGATGTGAACAAAGTTGTTTCTGACTCCAGACCTTATATTCTATCAACTGCAGCACCTAGCTGCTCCCAAAAGGAATAACAAGTCTCTGTATTTGCAAGCTTCCCTGATAAAGATTCCAAATTCCATTTAGATGTAAATGGCATGTCAAAAATTTAAATTAAAAAAAATCTATGTATTTAACCATACAGCTTGTATAATACTACAATAGAAATACTTGATAATAGAGTCTATAGAACTTAGAAGGGAAAATAAAATGTTAAGGAATCATTTCTCCAAGCACACTTTATTCAGTATTCCATTACACTCAAATTAATAAGTGAAGGGTTACTTGTAAGTATTAGATTATATGTTAATTAAATCCATTGTGTACAAGACTAAGTATGCATTCTTAGTGTTAAAGCTACTTAATGGTCCAATGAATTAGTGGCAAAGCCACATTTTGAGGAATGAATCTTATTAATCATAATAATGACCAATGGAATAGCAGATTTTGGCCTTTTGAATTTGCTAATATAATCTGTGATAGTGAGAAGGTACTCATCGTCAATTGGTATAATTTATGTAATTTTATGATATAATTTTATAGTTAACATTAAAGAAACACTGTTATAAAAGTGTTGTGAATTTGGATCTGTGTTCTAATTCCATCTCTCTGATGCCATAACTTGAAAGTGGACTGGATGGGGATGACTATGTGGTGCAGTGAATAGAGCACTGACCCTGGAATCTGGAGGAACTAAGTTCAAATCCCGCCTCAGACACTTGACCCTTAACTAGCTGTGTGACCTAGGCAAGTCACTTAACCCCAACTGCCCTGTGTATCCCCTTCAAAAAAAAAAAAAGAAGAAAGTGAACTGGATTTAAGTGAGGGAGAACCGTCCAAAATCCCTTTCCCCTCCAGAGATATGTGGGTGCAGGGGCAAGATACAGATCAGGACAAATAGAGATGGCCACAGATGCAGCGGAGACCTTGGACTTTTTAAGCTAAGGTCTTTCCGAAATCTTAGTTTGACTGTGGCAATGCACAGTAAGTGATTAAAGCTAAGTAAGACATGAGACAAAGACTGACTGCACTCTTACCTAGTCAAAAAAAATTCAATCTGTAAAGGGAAGACTTATTAGAAAGTCACTAAACCTCTCCAGCCCTCTGGTCAACCATATATGATTATGCAGTAAATTAGAATATATGCATTGCATTAAATATGTGTGTGTTTGACATTTCTTTTTTAGCCGTAATGGTATAGAAGAAAGAATACTGGAATTAGTCAGATGAGTCTGAGTCCCAGCTGTGATATTTAATAACTGCATGATTCTGGAGAAGATACTTAATTTCTCTGCAAATGTTTTCTCTGTAAAGTACCTAGCACACAAAATCATTTCAAGAAAAATAAGTTTTAACCTTGAAGTATAATGCAAGTGTGAGCTCTCGTTGTTTTTTAATATGTGTGGGTAATCAGAGCCATGATAGTTACACACTGATCACAGAATTAATACAACTAAACAGAAAATCTTATTTAATGCATTTTTGGAACCTGCTTGAAGGAGAAGAGAAATAGTTAGTTTCAGCATTGCTGGAAGAAGCAAGATGGTATTGTATATGGAGATCTGGAAGTGACCTTAGAGGCTTTCTAATCCAAACCCTCTTATTTTACAGACAAGCTGAGTGAGACTCAGAAGTTAAATGACTTACCAAAATGTCACAGAGAAAATGCATTGTATAGCATTTTAAATCCAAGTAATCTGATGCCAAATCTACAACCTTTGCTACTGCAGAGATCTATCTACCAAAACAGATTTTGAATGTCAACTTTTGTTTTAATTTAAAAGAACCATTGATATTATTCTATGATATCTAATAAGGACACCGATTTTCAGGGGAGTTCAAGTCAAGTCATGGTCCCTAACGAAAACTGCAAAATAGCAAAGGTTTATCATTGGTGATTCCTGATAAGTGTTATTTCTATAAAACTCTCCTACCTCCCAGCAGCAGTCCCCCTTCATAATATCCCATACAATCATTGAGGTGCATAGATAGCACTGATGACAAATGAATGATCTCCTGAGAGGAAAAGACCTAGAAAAATCATAAGATCATGGGAAGAGGGAAGGAATTTACAAGGCATCTGGCCCCGAATTCCTCATTAACAGATGAAAAAACTAAAGCCCTAAAGATACTGTGATCAGTCCAAGGACTTACATAATAAATGGTCCCCCAAAAATATTTTTTCAACATTTTTGTTTAAAGTTTTGAATTTCAAATTCTATCCCTTCCTTCTTTCCTCCCTCCCTCCCCTTGAGATAGTAAACAATTAGATATAGGTTATATTGTGCAATTATGTATAACATTTCCATATTAGTCATTTTGTATAAGAAGACTCAAAGAAAAAAAAGCAAAGAAAGAGAAAAATAGTATGCTTCAGTCAGTATTCAAACTATCTCTGGAGGCAGATAGTATGCTTGATTGTCTTGGATCTTTGTATTGCTGAGAATAGCTTAAGTCATGCTGTTATTGTGAACAATGTTCTCTTGGTTCTGTTCACTTCGCTCTGCATCAGTCGATATGAGTCTTTCCAGGTTTTTCCAAAACCATCCTACTTATCATTTCTCATAATACAATAATATTTCATTATAATCACATACCACACCACAAAATGATTTACATCCAGGACCTTCGATTCCATAGGAAGCTTTCTTCACTGTACCACAGTATCCGAAATATCATAGTAATGAACGACAACAAATATATTATATATACATACACATACACACATATATATAAAAGACTCCTTTAAAGAGCCCATTGATCCTGAAGTATATGTGCTTCATCAGAATCTCATCATCTTATGAGATCACACCAACCCTAAAAAACTCTTATCTCCTTAGCATATTCTGGCCCTGGGGCCGGGCTCTCAGATGAGAGAGGGTAGAAAGATTTTCTTCTATCATTTACGAAGGGTGCCAAAGGCAGCCATCTTATCATTTCCCACCCACTGCATTCCTGATTTCATCATGCCTCTATGGCCAGTATATTCCCTCACCCACCTCCTTTTCAGTTGCTTTTTATGCATTAACCTCCTCAATTAGACTATGAACTCCTTGAGGTCAGGAAATTTCTTTGTCCTTTATTTGTATCCCCATTGCTTACAAAACAACTGTCATATGCTAGACACTTAATCCTTGTTTGCTCTGTGTGTATACAATGCAAATTGATTTTATTTTGCACTAAAAATATAAAAGTACACACCACTAATGGATGTACTAAGTATCAGTAATATCAGGGTGCATTAGGGCCCTGAATATCTGTTCAATCAATCAGTAAACATGTAGTACCTTCTCTCTTACACTTGTACTAAATGCTTCAGATATAAAGAGAAAAAAATGAAACAGTGGTTGCCTTGAAGGATAATAAATTCAACCTTATCTTTCAGGGCCCTACAATCCAAATACAATTTGTTTTTTACTAGTCTGGCTATCAGTTGAAGTTTTGTCACTTATTTCATTAATTTATGCTGCCTCTCTCTAGAATTAGAATGGTATTTTTGGTCAATGTTTTCTTTATTTTAAAAAATTGTTTAAATTAACAAGGATTTATATTCTGTCTATCCTATATCCTCCCTCCCCTACTGAATTTTAAGAAAAAATAAAAATAAAACTTTTCTAATAAATAGAAATAATAGAGCTGGGCCAACGCTGTGGGAAAAGCTGAAGTTTCCACCGGCGGAAGCAACGGCGGCCTTGGCACAGGCATGGAAGGCAGGGGTTCTGGCCCAGGCCCTGGTGGTAGTGGTGAAAAGGGCCCCATGGAGTTGGCGCCGGGCCCTCCCAAGGAAGTAGTGGCGTGGAGCCCCAAGGTGGAAGTGTGCCTCTTCCACGCCATGAACCAGCTCTTCCACATGATCTGCATCAGAGGTAAGTTCAGTCATAACATAGAGAGGCAGATCTGCTCCAAAGTCATCTGGGACCACTTAAGTACTATGTATGCTATGCAAGCATGGCATGAATCTGAGATTCTTCCATTCCCTAATTCAGAGAAGACCTTCATCCTTCCTGAAGAAATTACTCAAGAGGTATTTCTTCAAAGAAGGAAAAGTAAGGATTGACGATGAGGTGAAGGAAGAAATAAAGGAAGAACTGGATCCACACACTGGTACTAAAGATGTTTTCACATTTTCAGGAAATTTGGGGAAAGGAGCTGATAAGTCCAGTGGCAAAGAGAAAGAAATGAGCTCATCAGACTCTGGATCTAAAAAGAAGACAAGAGGAAACCGAAAGGGACTTAAATGCAAACAGCAATCCCTCTATTCTGAGTGCAGCCAAACGTCGAAGAACATAAGCCGTTGCTTATAACTTAGAAGAATGAGGAGACCAAAAAATTGATGATGTTTACTTTAGTGGAAGGAATTTTTGACAAGTTATTGAGGTGGTCCATATTGTCGTTTTTGGTAATCATTGGGAAAGGAGTGTGAAAAGAGTAGCAGAAGGGAAGAGGCAGAGAGGAGTGTATCCTATACTTGCTAGGAATATGGTTTGAATACAGAAAAGAGTCAAGCTCGCCTTGGTGGCAGTAGGATATTTGTTGAGCATTCTAGCTGATTCTCAGATTTCCCAAGGTAAAATGGTAGCTTTGCAAGTGTGTACTTAAGGAATTTTGTGATGATATACATAGGGAAAGAGTATGTATATATTCTTTGTGTTTTTGAAGTCGAAATTCACTTCTTAGAGATGTGTGGACCCTTTAGGTTCTTACCAGTTTTCCTTGATTTGGTATCTAAAACCAGTTGTAGTATCAAATAAATAAATAAGTACATAGATAGATAGACAGACAGACAGACAGATAAAATCCTTTTTTTTAAATCATAGTAAAGCAAATGCTAGGTGCACTAGGGAGACTAATTCAAAGGGGGACCTCTAACAAATGGACAGATTACCATGTATTGAGCAATGCATTATTCTCAAATACATAGTGTTGAGCTAGGAGCAGTAAACCTAAAAGACAACATTAGCTGCCATGCTAGGAAAATAATTTTAATTTTCTACCCATGAGAGTAAACTTAAGATCTCTTCTTCGAGACTTCAGTCAAACCTGTCCACTTAAGGTCAAGTGTGGGACTGTAAACATTTTCTCAATGAGTGCTTCATGAGTCAGGGGTCTTAACTGAATTGCTTTCTAGTGCCACAAAATGTGATAGAACTTCTCTTCTTACCACCAGAGAGACCAAGAATTGGATGTTTTGACTCATTCATTTGTACTGTATATAATTGGTTTGGTATTTCTTTATTTAGTTTTGAAGAAAAATATTTTGCTAGTGTTTTCTATGGAAATAATATTGCAGAAGCTTAATCTTGTATTGTATTTTT
The DNA here is from genome assembly GCA_028646575.1 of Pseudocheirus occidentalis. Taxonomy (NCBI): domain Eukaryota; kingdom Metazoa; phylum Chordata; class Mammalia; order Diprotodontia; family Pseudocheiridae; genus Pseudocheirus; species Pseudocheirus occidentalis. Next base: position 113,959,159 of record CM053601.1, on the reverse strand, counting down.
TCTGAGAAATTTGTTTTAAGGTTGTGACTATTTTGAGATACTTGTTGCTCAGTCTTATATGCTGGAGCATTGAACATTTGTAGCAATTCTTATTTTTTATGCAGACGGTTGCAGACAGACCAAATAAATGACAGTTTTGTGGGAGGGAATCTTTGTTGAACTGGTGTTGGATATGGCACAAAATGCTTATTGGAAATATACCCTCGTTTGACTGCTGAATAAAAAGTACAAATATAAATAAATAAATAGAAATAATAAACCCATGAAATTTTGTCATTATCCATATCCAAATATATATATATCCCATTCTTTATTTTCTAGTCTGTTGTCTGTCAGGATACTAGCTTTGTATAGCTACTTATGTGAACCTGGACAAATCATTTATCCTCTGTGAATCACTGTTTCCACATCCACAAAATGAAAGTTTTGGCTTACATGGTCTATGAAGTACTTTTATGTTTTAAGTTTGAAATCTGTGGTCCCATGTTTTGTTTTTATACTTTTAAAGTTTTGAATTCTAAATTTTATTCCCTTCTCCTTGTCCCCTGCCCCCTCCCTGAGATGGTACATAATCAGATATAGGCTTTACAAGCACAAATATGTAAAACATTTCCACATTAGTCATTAAGGGGAAAAATGAAAGAAAATGTAAAACAATGTTTCAGTCTGTATTCAATCAATATCAGTTCTTTCTCTGGAGGTAGATAGTATGCTCATCATTAGCCCTTTGGGATTGTCTTGGATTATTGTACTGCTTAGAATAGCTATATCATTCTCAGTTCTTCTTCATCAAACTCTTGGTATTATTGTGTATAACATTCTGGTTCTGTTCTCTTCACAATGCATAAGTTCATATAAACCTTCCCAGGTTTTCTTGCTTGTCACTTCTTTTAGCATAATAATATTGCAATCATGTACCACAGCTTATTTAGTCATTTCTAAACTGATGAGCATCCCTTTGATTTCCAATTGTACAAATAGGTCCTTTGCCCTTTTTTTTGATATTTTTGAGATATAGACCTAGCTACCAATGGTATTGCTAGATCAAAGGGTATGCAAAGTTTTATAGCCCATTGGGCATTGTTCCACATTCCTCTCCAGAATGTTTGAATTTTTTCACAATTCCACCAATAGTGCATTAGTGTCCTAGTTTTCCCATATCCCCTCCAACAGCTAACATTTTTCTTTTTTGTCATATTAGCCAATCTGATAGGTGTGAGTTGGTACCTCAGAGTTGTTTTAATTTACATTTTCCCAATCAATAGTGATTTAGAATATTTTATATGAGTATAGATAGCTTTGATTGCCTCATTTGAAAACTATCTTGTTCATATCTTTTGACCATTTATAACTGGGGAATCATTTGTATTTATTTGTTAATTTGACTCAGTTCTCTTCATATTTGAAAAATGAGGACTTCATCAGAGATACTTGTTGCAAAAATTTTACACAATTTTCCACTTTCCTTATTATTTTGGTTGCATTGGTTTTGTTTGTGCAAAAACATTTTAATTTTATATAATCAAAATTATCTATTTTACATTTTGCAATCCTCTGTATCTTCTTTGGTCCTAAATTCTTCCCTTATCCATAAATCTTATCTATGGTTCTATGTTACTATAATTTCATATTCATTCTTAGTAAACATGTATAATTTGAGATAAGATATAAAGATCATACAGTGTTGTTTTAGTCATTTTTCTGTGGTGTCTGACTCTATGTGACCCCATTTTTAGGTTTTCTTGGCAATGACATTAGAGTGGCTTGCCATTTTCTTCTCTAGCTCATTATATGGATGAAGAAACCAAGGTAAACAGGCAGTTACACAGCTAATAAGTATTAAGTGTATGAGGTTGGATTTGAATTCACAAAGAGGAGTCTTGACTCTAGGCCCTGCACTCTATCCACCGAGTAAGATGTGATAGAAGAGAAGATTCCAAAAAATCTTGAATAATATATACAGTCAAAGAGTAAAGTGAAGAGAACTAGAAAATAATTTGTGAAAAGAGCACAATTGTGAAGGATTTAAAATTTCTGTTAATGGAATAATGAACATGTATCTAGAGGAATGTATGATGAAGCATGTTACCTACCTAACAGAGAGGTGATATATAAAAAAGTGCAAATATATATATATTTTGGCATGGTCATTGTATATATTTGTTTTGCTTGACTATAAGTTTTCAAACATGTTACTTTCTTTTTCTCAGGTTTTTAATTGGGGAGGGAAATCAAGGAAGGGAGAAGTTAGCCTATTGCTAACTAATTGATGACTTCCAAAAGAGGACCATTTTAACATTTATTTTTAAATATAACAAGAAAGTTCAGAAGCATAGACAGTAAGCATTTATTACATACTCTAAAAAATCTGAATGTTATGAAATGAAGCTAAATTTCATAGAAAATTCATTTTGTGTTATTCTATGTATACACATACTTTTTATGGAATATCAATTCATAACAAAATATTAAAATACTTATAAATTGTATCTAAGGGTTAAAACATTTGATAATAAATAATAAACCATATGAATTCACTGAGTAAATAAGTGTCAGACTAATTTTGTTAGAATATAAGCTCCTTGAAATCATGGATGGTTTCCTTTTCTCTTTGTACCCTGAGTCTAAGAAAAATGCTTTGCAACACAATCTCTTAATAAATATATGTAGCAATGAATGGCAGCTCCTTATTTGTAAAGGTTTTCAAACTAGAAGATAAGGGTGATGCCATCTGTATTTTAGGATAAGATATCTGAAAATACATGCCTCGTTCTGTATCTGGAGTTGACTCCATTTTTGCTGAGACACAGGAGGCATGCTTTACTATCCTGAAAAGAATATGACACAATAAAGAATGTTTTTGTATAGCCCACAAACTTCTTAATTCTTTTTATAAAAGAAAAATCTTTTTTTTAGTTCTAGGACATAGTCTCTGATATATTTCCTTTTCTCCTCCATGGTCACATTTGCATTAATAAAAAGAATTATCTAAAATGGGTTATTTTAAGTTTGAGGATTCTTCATAGAATTATAGAATATCAGAGTTAGAATGAAACCCATCTAAAACCAACATATCTACTAGAAGAAGTCATCCAGACTTCTAACTATGTCTTGAGGCAGCCTGTTTTACTTTTGGATAGTTCTATGTGTTCAGAATTTCTTGTTATTTCTTTATTTTGCTTTTCCTGACATCAAGTCTATTTTTTTTTGCCTTGGAAACTTTTATGTTACTCAAAGTTGTTCTGTCTAGGCCCAAAAACACATCTAAAATGTCTTCCATTAAAGATTTTGTGAAATCCTTGAAGATACCTATTATTTTCCTCCCAAATTTTGAAGCTGTCCAAGCTAAACAACAGTTCATTTAAATGATTCATTTATGTAAATCCTTTACCATTTTGGTTTCTGTCATTAGGATACTCTCTAGTTTGTCCATTTTCTTCCTAAACTGTGGTACACAGAAATGAAATAATACTATTATTGGTCTGATATGGTCTGATATGGTCTGACCAAGGCAGTGTGGCAAAGGGACTATCAGCTATTTATTTCTGGAAAATACACTACTTAACACATCAGAACATCATTTTAGCTGTTTTCACTAGCATATCATACTGCAGACTCATATAGAACTTGCAATAACATTAAAAATCCGTAAGATCTTTTTCAGAACAATTGGAAGCTAACAATGCTTCCCCCTCATTTTACATTTGTGACTTGAATGGACCTTTCAGATCTTTTGCCCTACTTACATGATCTTCATCCAGCCATGTTATGCCTCACCATTTTAGGGATAAAAAGAAGAGTTTAGTAAAAAGGCTAGATCATTATTATTGTTATCGAGCTTTATAAATTCAATAACAAGCTTTTTATTGGCAGTTGTTTCTCCACATTTGAATATGTAGACTTCTATCTATTTATTTATGTCTCTATTTATTCATTCATTCATTCATTCATTCATTCACTCATTTATTTTTTTATTCATTTATTGTTTTTGTATTTGCATTTATGCTTTGGTACTATGGGGCAATTATATGAAAAAAGTAGATAAAGCTTGAAAACAGGAAGATTCATATTCCTGAGTTCAAATCTGGCCTCAGACATTTACTAACTGTGTGATCTTGGGCAAACCACTTAACCCTGTTTGCCTCAGTTCCTCATCTGTAAAATGAGCTGGAGAAAGAAATGAAAAGCACTACAGAATCTTCGTCAAGAAAACCCCAAAATGGGGTCATAAAGAGTGAGAGAGAACTGAAATGACTGAACAACACTTTGGCACACATCTAAATTCACATAACTAATGTACTTATTCATTTCTTTCAGCTTTATTACAGCCACTTACCAAAGAGTAGTTGACAGTAAGGATGGCAAAACGACAAAAATAAATATTTTCTTTCCCAGTACATATTTCAAACACCAAAATTGAATTCAGTGCAATAGACTTCAATCAAAATCTCTTTTTGTGAAGGCTTTTCTGCTTTTCATCAAAAATGTACATTTCAATTAAGCTTTTTTTTGCCTTTTTGGAGGGCAGTTGGGGGTTAAGTGACTTGCCCAAGGTCACATGGCTAGTTTTTGTGTTAAGTGTCTGAGGCCGGATTTGAGCTCAGGTCCTCCTGACTCCAGGGCCAGTGCTCTATTCACTGCACCACCTGGCCACCCCTGAAATCAAGCTTTTTTATTTCAGACCCTTCTTATTTCATAATGCCAAAAAAAATGAATTAACTTTATCATTAACTCCAGAAGATCCCTCTTCATATTAAAAGTCAGCATATCCTTGTAAAGAAAGTGATTAAATCCACCAGCAGAAACAATTTGGGCCACTGGATCACTCAGCAAATTCCCCCTCCTTTTTTTTATTAGCATTTGAGATGTGATGTGAGAAAACAACTGTGAAATTATAATCTACATAAAAGACCCAATTTTGCTGCTGTGATTTTTCTCCATGTTCCATGTACTTTTGAGAAGATGAAAATAAATTTGGCATTGAACCAATTTCCATACATTTTCCTAACCAACCAGGAGCACCAAATGTTCACCACTGATAGCAAAATAACTCAATGGCCCCCTTAATCCTTTATACCATGTGTACTGTATCAGGGACAGCATAAGCAACTCTGTCAAGGAGCTCAGACTGGCTTTTCAATTTACAGAAACAATTGGAGACATTGATCATTTTGGCAAATGTGGTCCCCATATAGGCTCTTTAGCTTCTGTTTTTATTTTTTTTAAATTCTTTTTTTCCTCATTTATTTAATTTTTAATTTAAAATAATTTACATTATTCATTTTCATTACATTTTTGAATTACATATTTCCTCCCCGTCTTGCCCCTGCCCCAAACCTAAGACAGCAATCCCACTGTAAAGCCCCTCCCCTGCTCTGCTCTCTTATTTTCTGGTAGGGCAGGGAGGGTCTCCCTATCCCAGATGCTGTATATCTTAATTCCTAGTTGCAGATATTGCAGAACTTTAAATTCTAGATTCTTTCGATTCCTCCCTTGTCACCCACCCCCACTGCAAGGACACTCAGTTCAATACAGGCTATGGATGTGTGATTGTACAGGACATCTTCATAGTGGACATATTGTGACAGTAATCATCTCTCTCTCCTTCCTATCTCTCCCCTTCCCCCTTGTTCTGTTCTCTACCCTGTCCCTGTCCCTTTACTGAAGTGTGTGCTTCCAGCATCCTTCCCCCTGACCCTCCCCTCCCCTCCGTCATCCCC
>CM053601.1:113926793-113952939 GCA_028646575.1 Pseudocheirus occidentalis | reverse complement strand
ATGAAATCACACGGAGCCTGTGATGGAGGGAATTTGCTGAAGGGTGCAGCAGAGCACACAGGGAGGTTCCCTCCTGTGAAGATAATCACTGTCCCCTAATAGGCTAAATATAGTCACATGGAGCTTGTGGTGGGAGGAGTTTGCTGAAGGGAAACAGAGCCCACAGGAAGCTGGTAGTCAGAGCTAGTGAGACAGTGGGGGTGAGAGGATGCTTAGGCAAGGAGTCAGATAGACTTTGAGTAGATATTGATCTTGTATTGGTTTGTGGGAAGGCTGAAGGATTCTGGGGCTCTCAGTGTGAATATCTTTGGTACTATGATGGAATTGGCTTACTGGATTGGGGATTCAATTTTCTAGTGTCTAAATACTACTTCAGTTCTGTCCTCTACCTGGAGAAAGTGGTTTATTTTGTGAACAAACATCATGTGATATTTATAATCATGGTCTTTATCATGATCATGGGTACTGTAAATATTGCATTGGTGCTACACACATTAAGGCACCTGAGATGTCATTTACTCCAATACTATTATTTTATCAATGTCAATAAGGAATTAAGTAGCAGAACTAGGAATCACACCAAGGTCCTCTAACTCCTGTTCCAACATTTTCTATATTATTCAATCCCTGGAAATCTACACATATGCATATGTGTGTGTGTATACATATATATGTATATACGTATATATGTACATATACATATATACATGTACACACACACATACACACACACACACACACACACATATATATATATAAGAAGCTGTGTGACATAGTGGAAAGAATACTACAAACCTGGAGTCATAATACCTAGATCTGATTCTTGGTTTTTTTCCAATGATTAGTCTTTATGGTTAATGTGACATTGTATAAGTCATAATCTCTCCAAGCTTCAGTTTCATCATCTATAAAATGGGGGAGAATATTACCTGCCTTATGTACTCCTGGTGTTGCTCTGTAATCTACAAAATATTATAAAATATAAACTATTTTTCCAAATACTTTGAACAGTTAATTGTTTTCACAGCTTCTCTCATTCACATTGTATCATTAAATCTATCTTCTTAAATTTCAGATATATTAATAATTTTCCAGTGTCTAACACTGCGGAGCTCCATTTTGCCAAGGTTATAAGACATTTGTGACAAGATCCAAGATTTAAACGTTAAATTTAAAGGTTAAATTTAAAGATTATATTAATGTCTTTACATCATGTCCCAGTGTATTTTGTGATATGTAATTAAATGTGAAAGTAAGAAATTTGTAAACACACTACCTTGTGGTGAGCTTTCATGTGGACAGAGTACAAGTCCACATAGCAAAGAATACTAAAGAATGAATGCTATAATTATGGTTATAAGCTATCCTTTTTTCTCCTTAGTTTGAGACTATAGGTTCTGATTCTTATTATTTTATCTCAACATACTGTTCTGTTAGCCTTTGAATAACTTTGCTTGTTGTTTATTAATTAACCTGTTTAAAAGGGTTTCAATATTTATTATTTATATACACTTCATTTTAACATTAAAATAAGCCCTGTTCTTCCAATATCCACAGAAAACAGAAGTTCTGATGGTTGGAAATTTTTTCCCCTGAAGGTTAAGCAATGATAATTATGATAACCTGAGGTAATACAAGATCTTAAGATATTATGAACACTGAATTCACACACAAGAGACATAGGTTTAAATTCTATTTCTCTTTCTTTCTAATTGTGAAACTCAGAAAAAACTACTTCTCTAGCTCTCAGTTTCTTCATTCCTAAAGTTATTATGATTACTATTATTATTATTATTGACTTTTTGGAGAGGAGAAGGTAGGGCAGTTGGGGTTAAGTGACTTGCCCAAGGTCACATGACTAGTTTTTGTATTGTGTCTGAGGTCAGATTTGAACTCAGGTCCTCCTGACTCCAGGGCCAATGCTCTATTCAATGCTCCACCTAGCCACCCCCAATTCCCCAATTCTTAAAATTATTAAGAGGATCTAAATGATTTCTATGACTTTTAATCACTCAAATAAATCAATTTTGAGTTTTTTTCTATATATATAAATATAAATGCAGATCACAACTCATCTATGACTAACCATCTCATGTGACTCTTCTTCATGTATTTTCCATAGATTGTCATGGGCAGCTAGGTGCCATAGTGACATCATTTTGGTCCTCTTCAAGAATGAAGGATGACAACTAACCAATCAATCCATAGGTTGTCTATCCAATGTTTTGGGAGCCTTCTATTTCTTGTGACTTCAAGAAGGTATCCATAGAGCATATGACCTGCTCTTATTGTTATCCCTTTAGTAAGAGCATTTGGCCACCTCTTTTCATCTTTTTCTCTCATCACATGACCAAACCCATCCTTTTTTATCACACATTTCCCTTTACCTAGGGAAAAAAAACTCCTTATCAAATTAAAAAAAAAAAAGAAAGAAAAGAAAATTGGAATGCAATACAGAAAAAAGGTCTTAGACAAATATACAATATGCCAAAACATATTCTAAATGGATATATGACCTTAATAGTAATAGTCACACTATATAAAAAGAAAAGAAACAGATTATATACAGATGACCGCACTGCAGAGGTGCAGGCCAAACATGAGAGTGCGGAGAATGATGAGACATGAGCCAGGTGGGAAGCTATCTAGGTAGTCCATTTTTTTACCTGCGGGTAAGGGTTTATATACTAATAGCAAAAGTGATTACATCTGGTATTCTACCTCCTAGTACTTTATTTCATTGTGTGCACGTGTAATCACTTCTCAGTAATCACTTCATGGTAATCATGCCCTGTTCCCTTGCTAATCAAGGAAAGATGGTGAGCCAATCACCCTGAGCAACAATGAGCCCTCACAAGAAGCAGAGCATAGGGAAATGTTGACCTAGATTCTACCCATGACTGGACTGGTTCAGTACTGGCCCTCTACAGAGAAAGATTATCTACTTCTCACAGCTATGGGTAGGAGATGTATCTTATCCAAACAAGATATAGAGTTGATTACAAAATACTTAGTTACTTGAAACCGAAAAGATTCTGCAGAGACAAAATTAATATAACTTTGATAAGAAGGAAAGTGATCAAATTAGAAAAAAAATCTTTGTATCAAGTTTCTCTGACTAATAGCCATTCCCTAACAGATAAATACACCTATGTGGTTCACTGAATAGAGCACTGGGCTCAGAAGTATGAAGATTTATCCTCATGAGTTCAAATCTGGCCTCAGACACTTACTAGCTTTTTAACAGTTGACAACCTAAGTGCTTAACCTTGTTTTCCTCAGTTTCTCATCTGCAAAATAAACTGAAATAGGAAATGGCAAATCACCTCATCTTTGTCAAGAAAACCCGTGGTGACAAAGAGGAAGTCAGATGTGAATGAAAAAGGACAACAATAAAGTCTCAAGGGATGGGAATAGTTTTCAAAAGAACAACATTTACCACCACATGAAAAAGTGCTGTAGTTCACCAATAATAAGAGAAATACCAATCAAAACAACCCCAAAGTTGTACCTCACACATTCCGAATTGGCAAAACTGACCAAAAAACAGCAACAATCAACAGTAGAGGGGCTATAGAAGGATAGGTACACATACATTTTTTTTCTTTTTTGGAGGGGAGAGGTAGGGCAATTAGGGTTAAGTGACTTGTCCAAGGTCATATGGCTAGCTTAGTGTCTGAATTTAACTACTTTATTTAAGTGTCTGAGTCTGAATTTGAACTCAGGTCCTCCCGACTCCAGGGCCGGTGCTCTATTCACTGTGCCACCTAGCCGCCCCTGTACACATACATTATTGATAAGGATGTGAAAGGATACAACTGTTTAAGAAACCAATCTGGAATTATGCAAATAAAATGACTAAAATATTTATATCCTTTAGGGAGACTCCATTACTGGGTTTATACCCAAAGGAAGTCATCAATATGAAGTCACCATGTATTCTAAAATATTTTTAGAAGAACTTTTTGTGATAGCTATGAATTGGAAACAAAGTAATATCAATCAACTGCGGAATGGCTACACAAATTGTGGTACATGAGTGTAATGGAATATTACTACACTGTAAGAAATTATGTGTGATGAATAAAGATAAGCATAGAATTTTCTTTATGAACTGATACAAGGTGAAGTAAGTAGAGCCAAGAAAACAATATATACAGTAACTCCAACAATTTAAATGGAAAGCACAATTGTATACAAAAAAATTATAAAGATCAAGTAGGGCTGTTTAATATGATATATGAGAAAACATTCCTAACCTACTGCTTCATTAATGTGGGAGGGCCACAGGCCTTATACCTAGAATGCTTGAAGAAAATGTCAATGCACTGATAATTTGTGCTGATTTTTCTTCTGTAAGAAATTCTTTGTCAAATGGGATGGCTCTTGAGAGTAGGGGAGACACTTGGTGTGACTATGTTAATATAAGAAATTAAAAATATCAAAGAAACGATTTTAAAATATTTTTTTCAAATCTTAACATTTCCTTGATATATTTCACTCCAATTCTGCAAAGATCCTGGTTTGTGTATTTTGTGGTCTGTTTTTAGCCATCACTTATCTTTTCCCTGATCTCTGTGTGGTACTCATTTGAAATTCTCAAAGATGGCAGTATTTCATGCTCAATGACATATATCATCAGTGGAATATTGTCATTAAAATAGAGATCTTACATATTACAAATAAGTTGAAGTCAGTGGAAAGAACAAAAAGACAAAAAAGTAAATTCAGAAAAACCTAGGGAGAGTTATATAAAATAATCGGAATTAAGTGAACAGAAACTGGAGAATAATTTGTGCTAATACATAAAAATTAGGGTAAATAACTCTGAAAGACTTCAGAACTCTAAAAATGATAACTGATAACTCTAATATGCTAAAGATCAATGATGCCCTGGATATTCCTGTTAAGGTACTTATGTTAAGATATAAATCACAACCTTACATGACCTGTGTAACTTGATACGTGACTTTCTGTATATTCTTCACCTAGAAAATTGCACAACCCTATATTAAAACTGCAGATGAAACACCTCAAACTTTGCTAGAATGGCCCAGTGTGGTAGCAAGGATTATACATCACTAATCACATATTTGAAGCCTTTCCAGCTCAGGAGGACCTACTGCGGTTCTTGCTACACTGGCATTACCTCAAGAACCCATGGGAGCCTTCTTACATCAAAAAGGATGGGAACTTTAAAGGAGGAAGAAACTAATCAATATACCTTATAATATTAGCAGGAATTTACTTTTACCATAAAGAGTAAAAAAAAAGAGTATTCATCATAAAGGGAAAAAACATAAACTCATAAAAGTAACATAGGTAATTACAATAAAAAGTACTTATTTCCTAAAAATAAAGAGCTACTTTAAAAGTAGATCCATATAATGAGAAGGCATTCTTTACCTTGAGGTTGTAATCAAGTAGCAATAATGAGCTGGCATCATTTCTATATTGTGCAATGTATATATTGGCTCTCTTTACATACTTATTAATGTTAATTTTAAATAAATATTAATAAGTATGTATGCCAGCTCTGTATTAACTGGAATATTTAGCAAGTTGCCTAATTTCTCATTACATCTTCCTGTTGGGCTGCATAGGTCATCTGCCCCAAACAAAACTATTGCAAAATAGATTCCCCTACAGTGCATTTATAAAAACAAAAAGTTGCCACTTTTGAAAGGTTAAATAATCTTAATACATTTTGTTTCTGCAAAAGGGATGTTCCACACAACAACTAATGAGCATAGGAAACAAAATACTCTATTCTCTGATACTCTTATCAAGTGAGACTGTCTTTGATTCAGTTATGGAATCAATCAATTAAAACTGTACACTTGTGTGACTAATTTCTACATACCTCTATTGAATCAGTTTGTCTATTAAAAACAAAAACTAAGGGTGAACAAACTAATTAATAAATTTGGAAGGAAATGCTTCAAGTCATGGGAAGAAATCAGATGGTGACTACTGGGGTACGTTGAAAGAAATTAAACTATTTCTGTTCCCATGTATCTCACAAGGGATTCCTGCATTCTACCAACTGCTTTGAGAGCTAAGTTGCGAGAGTACTTAAAAGGACCAGACCTTTATCCCTGGAAATCACTGAGTGGGGACCAGCATGTGGATATAGAATGAATGTTACACTACCCACCTCCTATTAACCATTGGAAACAATGGATTATTAACAGATAATGCTGCCATCTGGGACCTGAGCACTTACATTCTCCTTCCTCATATTGCAATGGATAGAATTACAGAAAGAACATAGTTGTTAAATATTTTCCAATTTGAGTTTTCCTAATGAGAGCCTCAAGAAAAGTTTAGGAAGAAATGAATGGAAGTGTAAACATTTGATATTGTGTCTACCAACTACCCCATATTGCCAGAAAATATATTAAGGTAACTTTCAGTTCATGTTAGACTAAGGATATATGTTTAGGTGTGAATGCTGACAATAAACTTTATATCATAAATTCTGATTAGTGAGTGTTTCATATAAAATATTATACATAATCAGATCACAGACTTTGATGTAGAAAAGGCCTTAAAGGTCACAAATCCAACCTCTTAATTTTACAGATAATGTAACTGAGGTGCAGGGAGACAGAGTGACTTTGCCCAAGGTTATGCAAGCAGTAAATGAAAAAGCAAGGCTTCAACTCACATTATCTGACTCCAGATCTAGAGCTCTTTGCACTGTCACAAGCTCTCTTTCTCTTTAAAAATAAACGAACAGTTACAGTGCACATACTACAGCATAGTGCAGTATTAGGTCCTACTGAAGATAAAGAAGTAATTAAGACATATCTCCTGCTCTCCTGGAGCTCAAACATTCCTCAAAATAGCCCCATGTAATAAAAGTAGTCCATAATTGGAGCTTAATAGTGCTTAAATTTTTTAAAATAACATCTTTCCTCTTTTACATATAAAGATAATGAAGTTCAGAGAAGGAAAGTAAATTGATTGCTGTTGAGTACTTTTTCAGTTGTGTCCAATTCCTCATGACCCCATCTGAGATCTTGGCAAAGATACCAGACTATGAGAGTAGTTTGCCATTTCTTACTACAGCTCATTTGACAGATGATTGACTGAGGGAAACAGAGTTACATAATTTGGCCAGGGACGCACAGCTAGGAATGTCTAAGGTCAAACTAGAACTCAAGATGAGTTGTTTTGACTCTAGGCCCTGCACTCTATTCTTCTGCACCACCTAGTTATGCTATTCTGCAGCTAGGATGTGGAAGTTAAAACTTGAAATCAGGTGTTCTTGATATGAGTTCAGTGATCTTTCCTCATAAGCTCTTATTACTTGCTCAAAATAAACAAGTTAGAGGTTTGTGAGCTTCCTTATATCTGAGAAAGGTATTCTAGACCAAGAAAAATACTTTACTGGGCATGGTACCAGTTTCAAATCAACTGAACAATGAAAAGGCTACAGATGCCCCCTAGTGACTAACCTGTGGAGATGCTATTGTTACAGGAAGAGATGAGCTCAAATCACAGGGAGTGGTAAATATGTGGAATCACTATTGAGAGTAGTGAGAAACAAAAGCAATGCACAGAGTCATGAGATCACAGATTTAGAGCAGGAATATGAACAATAATAATTTGCATGTTTGTAGCACTTTGTATTCTATGATTTCACAGGTCATCTCATTTGATCCTCACAATAACCTTGTAACATAAGGAGAAGTTTGTTTTATTTGTTTTTACAATTACCGATCTTTATTTCATTGAATGAAAAAAAAATGACACCAAGATAAATGAAATGAATTCCTCAAGCTCAAAGGGCATGTTAGTGACAGAGGTAGAATCAGAACTAATTTTTTCTTCCTCCTAGTCTATGGCTCCTTCCACTGCACAAGTCAATTTCAGTGATGAGATAATAAGAATAATAAGTGATAAATCACAAATACTGGCTATACTGGGAATGTGAGAAGGGGAGAAGGGCTGGTATCAGTCAGCAGGGAAGACATTGAAGTATCACGCAAAGTGTTATATCTATAGTCAAAAGATCTGGGTTCAGATCACAATTCTGATTTTTCTGCCGGTGTGATCCTAAAGAAGTCTCCCTAGTCTTGTTTTCCTCATTTACAAAATAAGAGCATTAGACTGGATGATTGAAAGCTAAATGTAATAATGGAAGGCAAAACAACAAAACAAAACAAAACACTGAATTTGGATTTAGAGAACCTAGGTTCAAATCCTGACTGTAACTTTGGCAAGTTATTTAACCTCCTTTGGCCTCAGCTTCCTCATATGTAAAATGAGACTGTTCAACTAGATCACCCCCAAGATTCCTTCTAGCTGGAAATCTAAGATCCAATGAAGTATCCAGATTATCAGTCTACACTGATCTGATTGGATACTTGGATAATTATTCAATTATCGTTTTTACTGTATTTATATAGAAAAAAAGTAACAAAAGAATCACTATAAGGAAGAACAGACTAATTTGAAGGCCATAATGGAGAAAGAGAAGGAAAAGAAAGGGAAGAAACATTCATTAAGTGCTTAGTATTTGCTAGGCAGTGTGCCTTAACGCATAATCTCATTTGATTTGAATAGAAACACGTATAAAGAACATAAAGCCCTCAGCCCCATAAAGAACAAAGGAGGCCAACAGAAATCTCCATCATTACTGGTTTTAATGGTGAGTAAAACTTCCTCCCTGGTACATACTCTGACAACATCAGAGCAATCTGAAGGTGGGAGTTACTAGGAAATTGAGTGCATTCGCAAAGGCACTTGTCACCCAAACCTCTGATTACAGTGAATAGCGTTGACTTCCAAAATACACTCAGCAAGCAGGGACAGCAGTAATTGCTTTGTAGAGGGGGTTCAAATCGCTGAGCCAGCAGTATGAAAGCAGTCTGGAGCTGAACAAAGCTTGGCAGGATGAAACAGGGTGGAAATGTTTGTTAACACAAGCTGACCTCATAGACAACAAAACACTGACACTCTGAACACTCTGGTCTCCACAGCAAAACTTCTGGAAACTAAATTTGTGGGCAAAATGAAATATATCCATAATAATGTCAGTGTTTCTCTGATCAGCATCTTCGTAATGGCTCCCCTTCCTTCTTCCTCCCCACAAAAGTGTCAAAGGGAACAGCAAATAAAAATAACAACCCTCTTATTTCTCATGCGAACCTAAGTATTAGCGTAGATCATTCTGTGGCTATGCCACAGAAAGCAAACTAATTACCTACATCATAATGAGTGGGGGTGAGCAGATTTCTAGTCTTGTGTTAAGGTCAATTGTAGTTCAGTCTCTAAATAAACAATTAGAAACAATGCCATGGTATTGAAATATAAAGATATCATTTGTATCAGTGATATTAAGATTTAATTATATGAACATTTAATGAGTTAGAAATAGAAACAGCATACCTATCCACTATATATCTTTATTTAAAACTAGTCATACTGCCATGGGGGGGGAGTGGCTGAGGTGAAGGGAAATATAAAATTTACAAGATTAGAATAAAGGACAATTATGATTAAGATGATGGTGATGATATTCAACAGACATAGAAGATAGATGAGAAAGAAAGGAGAGAGGGACACATAGACAAAGAAAAACAGAGGCATTGCCATGGGTTGAGTTTTGGCCCTGGAGTTAGGAGGAACTCAGTATAAACCTGTTACAAGGCTCTGGGGAAGTGACAATCTCCATCTGTAAATGTGGATAATAATAGCTTTTACATTACACGACTGAGGAAAAAAGAATAAGTTTATAAAGTTTTTTGGAAATTTTGAAGTGTTATATCAGTGGTAGTAATTATTATTGTTGCTGATAGCAATAGTGAGTATTTATATATCCCTATCTGCAAAACAGGGAAAATAAAGGCACCCACCTCAAAGACTTGTCATGAGGAACAAATAAGCTGTCAATCATCACAATCATCATCATTGTAAAGTGGTATAACAAGCTATTGTTAGTGTTATTAATGAAGTATCCATTACTATGGTTGTTAATAAAACGCTACTGTTATTAGTGTTTGTATAAACAATGCAGTATTCACAACGCCTACAGTAACTATAAGTATGCCGATATAGTTATTAATCACAAAATGTAACAGACTCTCTATATGGGAAATATAGCTAGAGCATTTATACAAATACCAGAAAACTGAGTCCCAAAACCAGAAAGTCAAAGCTAAAGCAGTAGTTAAGAAGTTGGCACATGTAGTTAATGTAGTAAATGCCCACATTCTCAAGCCTTCAAAACAAGATATGCTACCTCAGGCAAAGATCCTCCTCTCCTCATTCACGCAACTGCTCAGTGTCCAGGTAGCTTGCTCCCAGCAGCTCCAGCCCCCAACAGTTCTTGTCCCTGTCAGTCCTCAGCAGGAATCCTTAGGAGAGATTCTGGCAGGTACAAAGAAAAAGAGTTCACACCACAGCCGTAGCCGCAGCTGCTGCCACTGCTTCCAGTCACCAAGGCCCGGATGCTAGCTAGGCTGGTTCAGGCTTTCTCTTGCTCCACTCCTTCCTGCTACATCAGCAAGTTCAAGGGGCATGGAAGATCTTCAGATCCTAGTATCATTACAGTGTTGTTCAGAAAGTGCTGTATTAATATTAGCATGATCTTTGACTATTAATAGTTAGCTACACTATTAGTGTTATTTCTAATAATAGCTAACATTGATATAACACTTTATTAACCTCGCATTTCCATTATGTCATGCTACCTCACAAAAATGATACACTTAAATTTTACATATTTGATACATATAGAGTGATACTGAAATTTCTATTCTATACAGGCATCAAGTGCTCATGACCCCTATGTCAGTATAATTGGGACCCAATGACTAAGATCCAATGCAAATGTTTTACAAGTTCTTCTGTTTGCTTTTAAATCCTTGACAATCAAACCCCAACCTACATTTCCAGATTTAGTGGATTTTGATTGATTGAAAACTACCCTTCACCATTTTACAGATTGGACAAGTTTATCTTCTTACTCTTCCTTATACAAGACATTCCATCTTTAGTCTCTGTGTCTTTGACCAGGCCATCCCTTATACCTAGAAAGTATGCCCACCTCACCTTTACTTCTTAAAAATCTCTCCTTTAGTTCAAATCACAGCTCCAATGCTATACTCCACATGTACCATTTTTTCCCTCCTCTGCTCACCTGCTAGTGCCTTCACCCCTATGGAAGCATGCTACTTTCTCCTTAGGAGAATATAAGTTCATTGAGGATAAGGACTCCTTCATTTTTGTTTCTGTGGCCATAATGTCTAAGCCAGCCTCATGGAAAGTGTTTAATAAATGCTTATTGATTGATGTTTTTTATCCTCGCTCTAGGTAAGGGGGGAGCACTTTGTACAACAGAGAATGAAGGACTTATTTGTTGTCTAGTCTCACTTGTTGTCCAGACTGTAAAAGATGATTTGTTCTAGGAAGAAAGCAATTAGTAATACAAAGAACACTCAACAAAAATATCATAAAATAAGACTTTTAGTTCTAGCTTTCTCACTAAAGGGTGGTGCTGACATTAGGAGAGTGGATTTAACCTCAGTGGGAACATACTGTTCATATGTGCTGGGGTAAGGGCCAATTTTATGCATTTAAATCTGATCTGCCTATAATTTTATATTCTGGTTTCCCTACTGTAATAGTAAGGGAATTTTCTGCCCTGTAATGGGCCTCAATGGGAGCACAACAAGAGAAACTTGCTTAGGGTAGTCTTGTTTTTCAAGAAGGTACATATGTTTTGTTAATTGGTAATTAGGCAGTGTATAACAAAGTTGTGATGTTCTCTGACCATGGAAAAGGCTATATATACTCCCTGAGGTGAGGTTTTGTTTTAGGGTTCACTTATGGCAAGAACTGTGTGATTTGGCCAGATGAAACTCTGGGCAGCCTTTGAGGCCGCCAGCTTTGAAAACCCAGATGTTGGTGCTTCTCACTCTGGTAACTATGTAGGTATGTGTAATAGTGATGGAATTTGAAGATCCCCTTGTATTGGCAAGTAAACAAGTACTTAGCACTAGTCTCAAATTAAATAAATCAAGCCTCTGTTAAGAAACAGAAGTTATGAACCCCTGTTGCTAACATAACAGGAAGGGGTGGAACATGGAGGAGCTAATATCATATCTAAGGAGAGGCCCAAGCTGGAGGGAAGAGAGATTTTGAGAGTAGAACTTGTGTTGGCAGAACTTCTGAGAGCCAGCCCCAACTTCTGCTGAGAGCTTCCAAGGGCCAGCCAGAGCTGCTGAAGATTTCTTCTAATGGCCAGCCACCCTGCCAGATGAAGCATGACTGTGGTGTCAGAACTACATCTGTCTGTTTTGGGTCTTTATTGATTTCACAGGTAGAAAGTGATTTTGATCAGGGTGCCAGCAATGTATATGAATGTTATTGTGGTTTTGTTAAGCCTTATCTTCCCAGGAATAGAAACTCTGAAGGACTTGAGGTGGATTAGACACTCTGAGTTTCAATATGGAACAGGAACTACATGGAGAGCTGGACAAGGAACTGGGAACTGCTGCCTTTGAACTCAAGTGGCAGTTGGTTAGATTCAGGCAGGAGCTGGGACCATGGAAGAGGAACCATGGAAGCTGAGAGCCTGCCTCAAGTCAAGATGAAAAGACTTTTCCTTGGGTATTTAATGCTGACAGATGAGATTGTAACTTACTTGTGACCTAGGTGTAGATGGCCTTTGTATTTTCTACTACCCATGAAGAGGGTACTGAGTAGTGACTGATGATATTGTAACTTAATTGTGGCTTAGGAGTGGATGACCTTTGTTCTTTCTGCTACCCCTTAAGAGGGTATTGAGTAGTGACTGATGATATCGTAACTTAATTTGTACCCCATGGTTGGAAGACTTTGACCTTTGTACTTTGTGTAAATTAAGGAGGCTTGCCTCCTTAAGGGTGATTGAATTAAGGATTTACTAAATGAAGGACTTACTAAATGAATGTTATCTTTTGTTTAAAAATATGTGATCACTTTGGTAAAAACTATGTGGCCATTTTAGTGATAAGTTGTGAAGGTATAACATTCTGTATGCTGTACTTGATCTTCTGTGAATGTTTTGCTTTAATTTACTGTTGAATAAAGAGAGAGAGTTCACTATACTGTGCAATCAGAACCTTGAAAAGCTGTTCACAGCAGCAGTCCTCTGGAAAGCTACTTATGCTTGGCTTTACAGTATGTGATGTCAGACAGCTAGAAGACCTGCCTGTTGGTCTGTTGAACTGTTTTATTTTCTCTGTCTGTATTTTTATGTCTGCTTGTAACTTCTGTTTGTATGTTCTCTGAAGTTTAACATGCTGACTTTTCCTCCTGACCTAGGTAAATGTATGTTTGATTAAACTAAGATTTTTAACCCCTTTTGAATTGCTTTCCTTTAGAAAAGCAGATCAAACAACCTCTGCTAGGAGCCATCCTCAGTATGCTAGGGCGCTTGTTGCTGTACCTACTCAGAGCTGGACAGGAAGAGTCAATGCATTAAGAATATCTAGTTCAGGTAGATTTGAGGCCCATTTTTTCTTTATAATAACTAATTCAGGAATGGTTTGAATTATGCTACTTTCTGAATAAATCCTGTCCTGTACTGAACAATAATGACAGTAAGTGGGTAAAATAAACTACCCAATTAAATAATTCCTTACAATATTGAAATAGCCACGAACTAGTTACACTATGGACTCAAGAGATTAACCAGGAAATAGTTAAGTGATATTTTGTGAAATTAGAAATCAGCAAGTTAGAAGACAGTGAACCTGCCTATGGGCCAGCCTGAGGTGTGGGATTTGTGATTTGTCTTTGTCTTCATTTTTCTTCTACTACGTGCCCAGGTCACCATACCCTGTTCCCCTCTCTTCCTACCCTACAATCCCCTGCCTACAGATGTTATCACAAACCCTCCTTGTCTATTGTTCATTCTTGTTCATGTTCTGTCATTATGCCCTGTAATCACAAATTCCCTTGCCACAGCAACTTACTTGTACCTCCAAACAATGGGACTATATGTTATAAAAGATTCTGTACTTCTGGATTACAGGGCTGTTCTCTATTTCTTTCTAACTGGCTTATGAGACAGCCCAGCTGCTAATTCAATTAAAGCTTCTTAAAAAAACTTTTATTCAGACTCTGTGATCACTTTGTTAAAACTGGCTATTACAATATTCCTACAAAGGACAGTAACTTATTTAGTTTGTTTTATAAGTGAGGAAATTTAGAATCATTCTCCATGCAATGTCCACACCACTTCCTGCTAGTTTTGGCTATGTCAGCATCTAGTTTGTAAAGGAATGTTTTACTATTGTCCATGAGCTTTGACATTAAATTCAATTACTCTGACTTGAAAACAAAGATATTCTTCTGAGTTTTTGTGAATTGTATGCTTCCAGGATGAATAACAAAAAGGCACATTATGTTATATTATAAAGTGATCAGATTTTGTATGTGGGAACAACAAACAAAAGTAGAGAAGTGAGGACATATAAAATATATACAGATGTTGAATGTAATGACAGAGCCTTTGACACTTATGAACTACAAAATATCCCCAAACACCCCAGATTTTGCCAGAATAAAAGACACCCAAATATTTTTGCTTTTTCCAAAAGGAAAGGGTAATGTGGAAGGAAATTATGGGTCATCAAATCAATCAATTGTTATTGGTGAAGTTGATGAAAGGGTAAATACTTTCCTTCTATCCACTACATCTATGTTCTATAGACTAAGGACAGAGTATTGTCTGAGGCCAAGGAAATTTGTGTTATTTCCCAAATTATGAATCTAAATAAATATTTCTGATTAGGCAAAATTAAAACTTTAATATATGTTCAGCAAGGTCTAGGGTTCTGGATCATTCCATATGGAGATTAATAACACTGAACACAGTCTAATTTCAATGGTTTACTCAGAGGCTGCTATTTCACTATGGCAAATGTATTATATGGCTCATAATGGAAATCAATTATGCAATTTGTGTAGTCTAAGATTCAATTCTTCATTCCACTATACACATGGGTAGGCAGATTATTTAGGCTGTTAAAAGGAAAACTTGAACCAAAGCAAAATAATCACAGATATAAATGTTACTCTGTCAATGAATGTCAGATTTACAGTTTTATATCATCACCATCCTTCCCTGTTTTACCAACTGCTATGTCTGTGCTGGGGGTGGGGGTGGGGGCGGATGGGAAACATAACACTTCTATGTTGTGATCTACAAAAGCCTAACATATACATTTACTGCCAAAATGGCTAACTGGTGGTAGCTTATTAAAATCACTGTCAAAGACTTGTAATTAATTTTGCAGGATGAAATGTGCTTGCTTTTACAAAAATAATAATAACTAATATTTAGGCCGTCTTTAAAGTTTTCAAAGCACTATGAATATCTCATCTTATTTTAGCAATTCCATAAAATAGGTATTATAAGTAGCCATGTCTCCATTCTACAGATAAGTGAATTGAGGCTCAGAGAAGTTAAATTTCTTGTCCAGGTTCCCACAAGTGGTAAATATCAGAAATATGATTTGAATACAGAGATTCCTAACTCAAAGTCAAACATTCTACCCACTATCTTTTCTTAAACAACAAATGTTATAAAATGCTGGATTTTTTGGTAAGGGATTATTTTCTTTTATTTTGGATACAGTATTTAGTTATATAGATGATTAGTGACAGTTTAACTGCCAAGAAACAGATTTGAGGTAATATTAGGGTCTTCCTATATATTTGTTCTTCCTAAATTTGCCCAATCAAATACATTTTCCATCAAATAATCTGTTTAAGTGAAGTGAACAAATGGCGGATGAATTTTGATGCATACTAGGAAATTTGTGCTGTGAGTTATTCATTTTAGTGAATGGTTTGCAAAACACATTCAAATAGCATTTGCCATTATCTTGTTAATAGGCCCTACTGCTTTAAATCTATAAGGAATGCAAATAACTGATAATTCCACACTCATTAAGGAAATCTCTAGCGGCTTACTTTGGTTAAATGTTCCAACAGGCATGTTTAGCACTTCTATTGGGATTGGTAAAGTTCCAAAAATCTGTAAATTAAAGTTCTGCAGAGTGCTATAAAATATGCATAATGAAGCCCTGGATGTAAATTAAGAAGATTTATATTGCTGCATTCTGCTTACGTTATTCAATCTGAATGCTTCACAGGTTTTTATGAAGCAAATAAAGTGTTCTTTTTCTTGAATTTCATTTTAAATGGTCACTATGGATTCATTCTTACATTACTTGATTCATCCATTAAGGACAGAATTGCTATTTTTAATCTATATTTCATCCTAAAGCTTTATAGCACTATGCATTCAAAGCCTATGTGGTTTTCGAAACATACCCCTACAAAGTATCACTCTATGGAATATATGGACAGTTCAATATCCATTGCACAAATATTTGTTCAGTCTATACGTACGAGTGTATGTGACTTCAATAGGCGTTAAAGTCTGCCTTAACTGTTATCTACCAATTATGGACAGACACTTAATCCAATAGTTTGTCTGTTATTCTTAGTCTTAGTTAAATTCAAGCAACATTAACTTTGTATATACAATTGCTGTTTTGATGGGAAATATTGAGCCTATAGATTAGAGTATATAAATTTTTATTACATATGGATGGATCGCTATCATATATTTCCCTTGATCCAGCAGGGATCTGATTCTAATATTATACATTTTATCTCTTAAAAAATGAAGAGATACATATTTTTATAATGAATTGTCTGAGAATAGACCAATAATTCAAGATTTGGATCATAAAGTAGAGTCTAATAGCACACAGCCTGTAGCAATGATTACAGTGATAAAGCACAATGCTCAATGATAGCTAATAACACCCTTTAGAGTTTGTAAGGTTTACATATATTATCTCATATCATCTTCATAATAACCCTGAAGGTCCAGCAGATACTATCAGCCACTCCAGCATATAATAAGGAAACTGGGTCATAGAGAGGTTACATTATTTGGACAGGTCACAGAACTAGTTAAGTATCTGAGATTTTTATCCAGTTCTTGGCTCCAGTTCCTAGACTCACCATGAGTATGATCATTTAGTAAAGAAGCTCTTTTGAGAGACTGTGAGGGGAAAAATCTTTAGATTTAAGACAAAAAATCAAGTAGAATTATAGCTACAAAATGAAGAAAACAGAGTTGACCATTTCCAAGAGCTAGGCAAATACTTGCATATTTATTCTTTGCATGCATCAAAAATCCACTGTTCATTGTCTCAGGGTGGCAGTGGGAAATAAGTAGTTTTCTAAATAGTGATTAAATCCAAATATCTCAAATGAGAAGTTTATTTTTGGTTAATATAATCCATGATAGGAACAATAAAGTCATGTTGAAGAACAACTTGAAGCCAGAAAGGCCTAGCTAGGTTCAGGTCCTACCTCCAATACACAACAGCTGGGCAAGGCACTTAAACTCTTAGCGTTCTAAACCAGAGGTGTCAAATATACACACTGATGGTTTGCTTATGGCCCACAATATGTGGGCCATATGTGTCCTGAACTGGATGACAATGTAATTGAGAAATACTTATTTTTAAATTTAATTTAATTTAAAATATTTTTAGTTCTGAATTCTCTCCCTCCTGCTCCCTTCCCACTCGTTGGAAAATTAAGAAATATGATAAATGATATTTAACAAAATAAAAAATACAACAAGATAGAGATAATCACATTTTAATACTAAGTCACTATGAAGTCCATAAGAATCCTTTTGTATGGTTTAGTGACCACTGTGTCTATTTGAGTTTGACACCACTGCTCTAGACAACTTTCTAACACTTTAGTTTTCAAAGAAAATGCTAGCATACATTAGATAAGGAAATTTCCTCACCTGTAGGCTCTTTGTAGCAATGAAATCAAAGTCATTGTTGTTGTCACTATCACATAACACATGACAGTGAGATATAAAGATCATTCTGCAAGAATGAAGATTTGTAGTTACTCATATATCACTTGTAGGCCTAGTACTCATATACAAGTAACTCTTTGCTCACACATATATAAGGTCTGAAAAGCACTTCATTTATATTACATTATGTTCACAACAGTCTTGTGAGACTAGTGCTATTATTTTCTCCATTTAACAGATGAGGAAACTGAGATTCAGAAAAGTTATGACTTGTTCCATGTCAGTTATTTGGAGATAGGATTTGAAACTCTCTTCATGACTCAGACTAGCACTTGATCCACTATGCCTGGCTTCCTCCATAGAAAGAAACCTTATCGTTTAAATCTGTTGTTTCACGTTTAGTGTTTTCTTTTTATAAAAATTCCTTCCAAAAGCAGGAATCACAAAAAGATTGCATAATTAGTACAAACAAGAATATGGTGAAATAAGAAGCATAAAACCATGCTGTCTATATGCAGAAGGGTATAAACAGGGTCTAGATTTGAAGCCAGAGAATATAGGTTTGAATCCCATTTCTATTATTCACTCCCTGTGTAACCTAGAGCAAACCATTTGTCTACCTAGCTCTTAGTTTCCTTATCTGCAAAATAAGGAAATAGGAGTAATTTTGGAAGTGGCTCTTAGCTATAGATGCTGCCATCCTAATTAGCTTCAACATCCATTTTTGAAAAGCACAGCACATCGGAAAGAACATGGGCTCCAAAGTCAATAGTTCATACATCTAGACCATAGAACTAATTTGTTTTGCTTTCAAGAAGATCCACTGAGTTATCTCTAGTTCAGAAATTATTTTTTCATGCTTTGCATTTTGCAATTTCAATCTTTAAAAATAACATTTTGTCATATAATGTATGTGATGTTATATTATATAATATGTATATAAATATTGTCTCCAAATTCTGTACTCAGAAATGGGTTTTCTTTCACTTAAATGTTATTTCTAAGTATTACATGAAATATACTTTAAAATTAATTATTTACACACATACATATGCATTTATTTGCACATGTGTGTCAATTCATAATACTTTCAGATGATTACATTTCAACTTAGGGTTTAGCTTACTAAAGATTCTAAAGGATGTTAAATGATGCTTTAACTGTTAAGTGAACTATTTAGCAATTGCTAGCAATTTGTAGTAATTAAATACTAATTAAGTAATGAAATAGTGAGTAATGTCATAAGAAATCTGCACACTGAAATAAATTACATCATTTGATAAGACTCATGAACCTTTGCTGCATGCCATAAATTATTAATAGAGTTCTAGTGTAATCTCAGGGGCGGGTAAAATCATCAATCAGTCAGCAATCACAATATTAGTAGTTAAAATCCATATAGATACCTAAAAACAGATGGATAGGTGCAACAGAAGTGAATAGTCATGTGTGGGGACAGAACTCTGTTTCTCAGGAATAATACCTCTATAAAGTACCTTGTCAAGTGTACTCTCCACACTGTGCTGCTGGCACACTGCACTTTACCCCAGCCACCAACACAGAGTTGGGGAAACAAGGACCAATCAACAGTGGCTCAATTAGGCTGTACTAGTGGTAGAATCATTGTGCGTGGTAGAGTTGGCCTGAGTGACAGGATTGCCAGATTGGTTGAGAGGGAAATAGCAGGAGTAACAGTGTTAAAAACATAGAAATCATGCCAGAAGGATGGTGTGTATCACATAGACGATACTCTCCTGACAGGCAACATGGGATAGTTGATGGAACACAAAGAACATGGAATTAGAGAAGGCTTTGGTCAAATCCTGACCATAACCTCAATTCACAGTGTGCTGTGAATGTCGTTTAACCTTGCTGAGACTAATTTTTTTTTCCATCTGTAGAAATGGGGTTCATAATATCACCTTTTTCTCAGGGTTGCTACAAGGATTAAGAGTTATCTCTCTACCTATCTATATGAAATGTTTTGTAAATCTAAAATGTGTCATTTAAATGTGAGCTGCCACCACCATCATCACCATTTCCTAAACCCTCTCAATTGAGACAGATTTCCTTAAGACAACATTCCTTAAGAAAGTAGAAGCACGAAAATGCAGTTTTTAAAACTGAATGTCCTTCAGGAAAGAATTCCTGCTGAAGGAGAATTTTTATGTAGTTAATTTCTTGATCTTAAGAAAAAATATTAATCATCCATTTGGTCCTAGACTATTAGACAATGCTATTAGAAGAACATGAAGAAAAAAAAAAGATGTGTTAGCATTTCTTTGTGAAAACAAGCAAAGCCAAAAACAAACCCAAGCTAAAAAGTGCACATAGTCTTTCATCACCACTCAGCAGCTTACCCATGCCAATCTTAAGGGTGTTTTCTCAAAATCACAGGTTTCTTAGCACATCCACAGGCTCTGTAAACCCATGGTTTTCTCCTCACCCTCTGTGACATTGCTCTCAAAGAAAAAGCCAGATCCCCTTAGAGAAGATTTGTTTTGCCTATGAAATCATTTTTACTTTCTTTATCTTGGGGCATACATCTTTTTGTACCTGAATCAGATAATTTTATTGGTATGAATTTCACAAATGATAGAGGAATAAAGTGTTTATAAATATATAATATGATGCATATGGATAGTAAGGATGATAGAGAAGGGAAACTATATTGCTATATTATTCTCAAACTACTTTTGGGACTAGCTCAATTTTTTGACCAGTTGAGTCATTTGAAATACTCAAACAGTCTTCTCTGTATGTGTAGATAAAGCCTCAGCCATTACAATGGCTACATGAGACATTTTTAGACCATGGTTATTATAGACCTAAGTCTTTTTGTTCACACAAAATCTCAGCAGTTATCTCCAGAGGTCACGACCTTGTCAGCAGTCAGCTCTGACAGGCATTGCCTGCTCACAGAAATCATCACCTGATCACAGCGCTCATCACTTGTCCCACAGAGTTGACAGAAAAATGCCTGGGCAGGGGCCCCTCCTTTTCACAGCTGACCAATCGATGGTAATAATGTCCATTTATCTCCACAAAGAAAAGGGAGTTGAAGATATTTTCAAATGTTCATTTAACAAAACCCTCTCTCTGGGAACTTTGGTGAGTATATTTTTCATCAGATTGCTCTTATATTTGATATTTCTATAGCACTAAAATTCGCAAAACATTTTACCACCTAAGTCATGCAACAACCCTGAAAGGTCCTTGAGGATGGATAGTTTAAACTCCATTTGTCAGGAGAGTATTATGAGGCTCTTGGCATTTAAGTGACTTCATTATGCTTGCACAACTATTTAATGTTAGAAGTGGGATCTGAACTCAGGTCTTCCTGACTTAAGGTGAGGTACCGTATCCATTACATAATATGATCTCAGTTCTCATGATGAGTCACCCTTCCTTAATGTTTATCCTGGGTGGCTATTGTGAAATCTAATCAGCAGTTTCCATTACCTAAAGACTAACAATTTACTGTATTAACTAATACAATTTCAAATGTCACCACCCTTGATGATGGTGATGAATATAGCACACTTAGATTACAAAGTGTTTTGCATCTATTATCTTAATAGTAATACTCACAATAACTTTGGAAAGTAAGTGTTATTATTATCCCCAGTTTATAGATGACAGAAGTATACTGAATTGGGCAAGTGACTTACACAATTAATAAGTATCTTCCTTACTCTAGATCTAGCAGACTATCCACTGTGGGTTGTTGCCATTCTTGTCCTTGCCCTTCTTGTTTTTGATAATGCTAATATTTACAATTGTTACCTATTTTATTTCTGGATATAACCTTCTCACTCTTACATACATACACCTGAGCCACCAAAGTCTCCTTTCTAACAATGTTAAATAACAACCCATATGGTGATATTCTAACACTATATGGATAATGAATGTTCTACCTCTGGAATACTTTTCTCTCTGTTGAGAGAAAGGAGGTATATTTGATTATCTACTCTGTAGGACTACTAATGTTTTCCCAGTTTCACAGTTTTCTTCAGTTTTAGTGATTTTTTTTCTAGGTTTCTATTTCGTTGCATGAATTTTTCTGATTTTACTTATCTTCCTCATATTAGTGCATACAAACTTTCTTATGGATCTCTAAATTTTTTAAATTTCCCATTTCTTATCACATAATAATATTCCATTTCATTAATGTGCCACAGTTTGTTCAGCTACTCCCCAACTAGTAGATAACCACTTCAGTGTCAATTTTTTGTCATCACATAAAGTATTTGTATGAATACTCTGGTATATGTTAGACCTTTATTTCTCTGCTTTGTTGACATCCTTGGGGATATATGTAGAAAAGTATGAAAAGTTTAGCCTATTTTCTTGAAAAAAGTGTATATCCAGAATAGTTGAATCAATTCATAGTACCATAGGAGTCTTCCCATATTTCCTCCACCATCTATTAGTGCTCTTTTTTTTGGTCACATCTGCCAAGTTGCCACATACAATTGTTTTAATCTATATTTTCTATTATTATTTATTTAGATTAGGTTTTCATATTTCATTTGCAGTTTTTCCTTTGAAAAATGTTTGTTCATTTAATTTTTCCACATATATGCTGAAGTGTAGCTTTTGGTTTTATACACATGTAAATTCTTTATGTCTTTTGAGTGTCAGATTTTATCAATAATGTATGATGCATAGTATTTTTTAAAACTTAACAGTTCCTCTTATTCCATTTGTACTGATTTTAGTTACAGAAAATCTTTTAGATTGTATGTATTCAAAATGTCTATCATTTTCACCATTTTCTTGATTTTAATGTTTATATCTTTTTTCATGATTATCTTTTTCATAATTCATTGATGCTTACAACTCAATGCATAAATTCACAAAAAATTCTTGAGAAATATTATAAAACTAATACTAAATGTAATTGTGCCCTTCAAGGAAAAAAAAGATAATGTCCTGAACCCCTAAGTTGTCACTAGACAACAAATTTGAAATAATAAGCTAAAATAAAAATTATACTCCATTGTATAGTAAATTTAAAGCCAGGCTTAAAGTCAGGAAGCCCTGGGTTCAAGTCCTACTCCTGACATATAGTGGCTGCATGATTCTGGCCAAGTCAATCAATTTCTCAGTGCTCCACAGAAATGTCTAAAACCATAAGTTTCATAGAAGGTACTAATATACATTGATATAACGTAGGAAAGTTCCTCCTTCAGTAGTTCTCTATTCCAAAGAAGTCATGTGTACTACTATTGTTCCTCTTTATTTCCAAATATTTTTTTTGTTTTTGAAGTATTGATATTAGAGATGCTCTAAAGAGAATACAAAGAGAATTCATTCAAGGCCCTCAAAAGGTCGCAGAGTATTTTTAAACATACCTTAAAATTTTCTTATGGAGGTGGGGAGAAAATTATAGGGTCACATTGCCAGAAGAGGGATTTGCACTATGACTCAAATTTGAAGCTTTTGAGAATGCATTGGCCCTAAGCTTTTCTTCGTTTAATTATTAAAAAATCAAAACGAAACAAAACACTACACAGTAATGTCCTTAGAATATCAGAGCAAAAATAAATAACATCATTGATAAGATGCATTAAACTTGGTTTTCTGTTTCTGGGCTTTTTTTTTAATCTTGAAACCCTATATTCCCTTTGTGTGTGACACAACAATTTATTCAAGGTCCTCTCCTAGGCTGCTCCTTGTTCCTTATTTTTGTTTCTTGTTTTTGTTTT
Source organism: Pseudocheirus occidentalis (assembly GCA_028646575.1). Classification (NCBI taxonomy): domain Eukaryota; kingdom Metazoa; phylum Chordata; class Mammalia; order Diprotodontia; family Pseudocheiridae; genus Pseudocheirus; species Pseudocheirus occidentalis. The sequence continues at coordinate 113,929,359 of CM053601.1, read as the reverse complement.
TGTTTTTGTTTTTTTTGTTTTGTCTTCGCTGTCTTTTTACTTTCCTGGAGTACTCTTCTTCAGAAGTATCTCAAACAAAGATTTTCAGTACATCAGTACATCTTAATCCTTTCCTCTCCATTTTTTTCTGTCTTTACTCTCTTGCTTATAAAACACTCATTCTCAGTTTCATCTATTACCTTCATGACATTGGTTTCCAAATTATTTCTCTTCATTATTATACTCTTAGTCAAACCCTATTCCTTCATCTCCAACTGCTTAACAGACATTTCCAAAATATACTCAATTTTCACTTCTAATTTGGCCTGTTAAAGGCTAAGTTCTTTTCTACAAAATCATCTCCCCTTTCCAAATTTCTTTCCTGTCAAGGGAGTCTTCTCATAGTAACCACACTTTATTCATCTCTTTCCTTTATTTAACATATTTAAGCAGTTAAAAAGAGATGTTTGTTTTTCCTCTTCAAAATGCTTCATACCACTTCTATATTAATTCTTCCTTGGGAAATTTCAAATGATGACTAGAATGCCCCTTTGATTCTATTCTCTCATAATTTGATTCCACTCTGTATAAAACTGCCAGATATCTTTTTTTAACAACATTTTGCTGAAGCTTAGCCCATTGCTTCATTTATAACTCTAAATCACTGGTGATCCTGGATGTACCAGCACAAAATATGTTCTCTCATGTCCTATTAATTTAGAAAGGCTGAATTTTAAGTTATTTCACCACCAAAATTATAAGTGTGTATGTATGTATACACACAACATATGTATACAAACACACACACACATAAAAAAGAAAAAGGTTATAGAGATAGATCCCTAGCTTTAGATTTATAAAGTACATAGATATGTGTGTATATCTGTGTGCATATATATAAATATAAATATAAATACATACATACACATACATACACACACACATACACACACATATATGGAACGGTCCTGATTTCAAATACTCTGTCACATTAGTCCTATAATCATCAAAGTGCTCAGAAATGTCAATATTTCATCACATTGTAGTAAAAGATACATACTTAATGTAAGGAAAACTTCTGTAATAATTGCAACTATCTCCAAGCATAAGAAGAGTAAGGGTTGTGTTGAGAGATTAGCTATTGAGTCCTTAATCAAAGGTGAAAATCATAGTTGGTAAGAGGCCACCACCCATCCAAACTCTCTTAATATCCTTCCCCACCAAAAAATTAAAATAATACCTCAAAATGAATTCTGAAGAAGGAAAACCAACAAAAGGATGATATGAAACAATTTTTCAAGTAAAAAAAGAACAGCTTAGAAAGTCAGCAAGAAAGGTCTATCATACTAGGAGGAGAGTGGAAAGCAGTCTAGCATTATCCTGGCAAGCCAAGAGCAGACCTTGAGGGTGACTGAATGGTTTCAGCCAACAAATGAAAAAGGGGTCAGACTTTTGGAAATTAAGTTTTAGTGGACCCTTATCATAAGTAGGAACAGGAGTTTGTTGTACTGTTTATAAGTACTTCCGTGTCACATTCCCAATGTGATGAGGAATATTAACAGAATCAGGAACCCTGTTCACAGTACCATGGTGGAAAATAGTGCTTGTGATCAGTCATGAACCAGAGTAATGACCACACCTCTCCTTAAATCATACTACTTTGGAAAAAAACAGAAAATCTATAGACATTCAGAAGTAGCTCTGAAGACAGCAGCACACACACACACGGGCACATGCACATGCACATACATACACACACATGCACAACTGAAGCTTGAAACAGGGCCACCTATGCTACTAGATCAGAGATGAACTGTAACATAAAATTAAAAGTGAGGAAACAGGACAGAAAACAAGCAATTAACAACAGCAACAAAAGATTCTGAACTTAGAAAGTTACTATGGTGACAGAAAAGATTAAAAAACACAAACACAGAAGAGAAGAAAATCAAAGCAGCTACATGCATAACCACAAAGAGGGAAAAGAGAATTGGTCTCAAGTCCTGGTGGAGCTCAAAAACTATTTTTAAAAAATCAAATAACAAAAGCAGAGAAAAATTTGGGAAAAATGAGAGTGATGTAAGAAGATTAGGGAAAATAAGGAAACAACTCAGTATAAGAATAAAAGGCACACCAAAAATGCTGAATAAAATAATATCTGTAAAACAGAATAGGCCAAAAGGAAAATGATACACAAAAATTTACTGAAGAGAAAAACTCCTCAAAATGTAGAACTGACATGGGTGGAGCCAAGATGGCGGCGTAGAAGCAGCAAAGCACCATGGCTCCCACACAAACACGCTAAAAAACTCATAAAATGGGACTCTAAACAGATTTTCAAGCTCCAAAACTCTCCAAAAGACAGAAAGCACATCTGTTGCTACAGGCAGCTCAGCAGGTGGGGCTCTTCTCAGCAGTCTGGGAGCTGCAGCCCAAACTGGTCGGCTCAGGCCCTGGGGCATTGGGCGGGGAGCCACATCTAGCATCTATAGGAGAGCAGATTGGCTGCAATGGAGGCACAGTTACCACATTTATCAGGCCAGAAGACAAAAAGGCTAAGAGAAAGGTCAGTGGATTTTGCTAACTG
>CM053601.1:113906977-113926293 GCA_028646575.1 Pseudocheirus occidentalis | reverse complement strand
AGGAGCCCATTTTTCTTCATTTTTTGGTATATCTATTTCCAGTTGTCCATTTTTACATTTTATGGACTTTTTCTCTTTTGCTTAATTTCGTTAGTTCTGATTTTTAAGATGTTCTTTTCACTGGATTTCTGTGCCTCCTTTTCCATTCAGCCTATTTTTAAAGTGTTATTTTCTTCAGTACTTTTTGTGCTTCTTTTTCCCAGCTCTTTTTCATGATTTTCTTGCATTGTTCTTATGTATATCACTTTCTGTTATCTCCTTTATTTGATTTTTAAAATCATTTTTTAAGTTCTTCCAGGAATTTTTATTGAATCTAAGACCAATTCAAACCTATCTTTGAAGCTTTGGATGTAGCAGTTATGACTTTGCTGTCTTCTTTTGAGCTTGTGTTTTGATCTTCCCTGCCACCATAGTAACTTTCTTTGATCAGGTGCTTTTATCTTTAGTTTGCTCATTTTTCCAATCTATTTCTTGGCTTTTAAATGTATATTAAAGTTGGGCCCTGCTCCTCAGGTGAAGGGGGCAATATCCTAAGCTTCAGTTGTTTTGTGTAGCTACTTTCAGAACAAGTTCTGGGTTTTCAGTTCTTCCAAAGTGCTACAATATAAGGAGAGGTTTATTTACTAGACTCTTGGCCTGGGCTGTAGTCTGTAGTTGGCCACAAGTACTTTTTTTCTGCCCTGGAACTGTGACCTGGGTCCCTACTCTACATGTAGTTGGCCACAAGATCAGATGTGCTAGTGCTCCTCCTTGCCCAAGGACAAAGACTACATTTTCTCTGTCATCTTGGCTTTCCCACCCCCCGTATCCCAAAATAAAACCCAGACCTAATTAAATGGTAATCAGGGAAACTACAATTTTTTCTAGAAAGTACCAGAGGTACATTAATCCTATAATGGTGGAGTTGGCCCAGCTGTTCTGGAGAGCAATTTGGAAACATGCTCAAAGGTCTAGAATGTTGTACCTATCCCTTGACTCAGCAATGCCACTACTAGGTCTGTACACCAATGAGATCAAAGAAAAAAAAAAGAAAAGAACCTAATGTCCAAAAAGTATATGTAATAACTCTTTTTGTGGTGTTGAAAAACTGGAAATTGAATGGATACTCATTGATTAATGAATGGCTGAATATATAAGGCTTTAGACATTCTCTAGCTATAAGACTTTGAATAAGTCATATATCTCTCATTACTTCAGAGTGTCCTCATCAGTAAAGTGATAGAGTTGAACTTGATGATCTGTGAGGTACCATACAACTCTAAATCTATGATTCCATCAATGATTTGGTGTTGCTCTTTCTGAGCTTTGGTTTCCTCCTATGTAGCAATATTTACCCTACCTACAGCGCAAGGTTAGCATGAGAAGCAAATGAGATTGTATATGGCGAGTGTAATAGTAATGTAAGGTATCATTGAGAGTATCAGAAACATTCAAGTAAAGTTGAAGAAATCTCCATATTCCTCAATAGATTGCATGCTTTACAGAAATTTGAATATGTTCATGTAGACCTTCCAGAAAGAACGAACTGAGTATTTAAGAGGACAGATGGATTTCAGGAAGCTGTTGTATAGACATATAAAGTTGAATAAAATGTTGAATTGCCCATATGTGATACAGTTTATAGTTACCTATTGTATGTAGGATCATTAAATCAATCATAACAATAAATGAATGTGTTAAAAAAACAAACAAGTGTTTTTCATTTTCCTATATTTAGTTCCTACATCTGCTTCATTTAGGGGTTTGCCATCTTTATATAACTAAACACATTCATTCATAGTTTCCAGACCAGAATTATCGATCATCAGATTCATGATTTATGACAAATACAACTTTTTTGTATCCTCACTCAATCTTTAGCTTTTTAGAAAAAAAAATGTTTAAAGATTTTTTTAAATTCTGAGTTCTAAATTATCTCCCTTCCTCCCACCCCTCCATCGATCATTTAGAACAAAAGCAAAATTATATCAATTATACATGTGAAAACATGCAAAACATATTTACATAGTAGCCATATCAGAGAAAAATAAACCAAAAGAAAGGAATAAAGGGAGAAGTTATACTTCAATTTATACCCAAATTTCATCAGTTCTCTCTTGACATGGATAACTTTTTTTTTCCCTCATGAGTTCTTAGGTATTGTCTTGGATCATAGTATTAGTTAGAGTAGCCAAGTGTTTCATAATTAAGCATCATTACAACATTGCTCTTTATTGTGCACAAATATCTCCCAGCTCTTCTCAATTCACTTTATGTCAGTTCATTTGGGTCTTTCCATATATTCCTCCCCTCACAGATTTTATGGAGTAGTACTCCATAATATTTACATTAAAAAACTTGTTTAGCCGTACATCAGTTTCCAATTCTTTACCACCACAAAAGGAGATGCCATAAATATTTTTGTACATATAGGTACTTTTCCTTTTTGTTTTTATCTCTCTGGGATACAAACCAAATAGTGGTATTGCTGAGTCAAAAAGTGTATATAATTTTATAGCCCTTTGTATATAGTTCTGAATTGTTCTACAGAACTGATAGTTCATAACTCCACCAATAGTGTATCTGTATGCCTACTTTCACTCAACTCCTCCAGCATTTCTCATTTCTGATAGGTGAGAATTTGTTTCCCATAGCTGTTTAAATTTGAATTTCTATATGGATTGGGGCACTTTTCCATCTGACTACAAAAAAACTGATTTATAATTCCAAGAATTGCCTGTTCATATCTTTTGACCTTTTAACAACTGTGGAATAGCTCTTATTTTTTATAAATTTGACTCAATTTCATATGTAATTCAGAAATCAGTTTTTAACAGAGAACCTTGCTTTAAATTTTTTTGATATTACTTCATCACCTCTAGTACCTTTTAACAAAATGTAGCTTCCCTGATTATCTGCTTTAATTAGGTCAGTTTTGCTTTTTTTGAGATCATGATTACTACCCTGCCTTTTTACTTCAGCTGAAATTTAATAGATTCTGTCCCAACCCTTTATTTTAACTCTTTGTGTCTTTATGTTTCAAGTGTATCTCTTGTATTCAAGATATTGTTGGATTCTGTTTTCTCGTTTCTGCTACCTGGCTGCAGCAAGCCTCACACTCCTCTTAGCCCCTGAATTGTGTCCAGATCCCCTGCTCTCCAAAAGCCACCATGGTAGCCATCCTCTCTGCCTTGGGATTGGGACCAGGACTACTGCTCCCTTGTGACTGACCATCCTGGATCTACAACCTAGAATTGCTTATGGTCAACAGAGTTTCCATTCAGCAACAACGGCACCCACTGTCAGCAAAGGATGATCTGTATTCTCATTCTGACCAGTTGTCCAACTCCTTCGCCATGTCTAGGCTGAGAGCTCCCAAAGTCATTGCTGCCCTCTGAGGCACTTACTGTGAATATAATTATTTCCATGTTAAAGATCAGGCAACAGAAGTGGAGGAGTGACAGATTTTCTTTAGTAAGATTGTAATGAAAGGAAAATTTCTGATGGTTCTATACATTTGAAAATTTAATAGAGTGTGGAAGAGGATATTGAAGACAAAGACCATAAATCACACATCATCCTGTCTATAGTCAGTGCATATATTTAAAGGAGAAATATCATAAATTTCATTGTCACTGGATTTTTAAATTAATGTTTAGAAGTACTTTATTTCATTATGTTAGTTTCCTTTTATGTTAAACCTAAACACATTTACCTTTGATAATACCAAATGTTTAGGGAATAATATCTGTATATAATTTGGGGTGATCAGAAAACACATATCACTCTTGATACAGACACTCAACTCACTTCTCTAAATCAGTAAGTATTGGCACAATAAAGCAATTGAATCTTTCTCTGAAAGAGTATCTCAGCATTTCTACTTGCTTGCTATCTGAATGTAGGTTGTGATCATATAGGGAAGGGGAGTCAATATGGTGAAATGTAAGGAATATAGGATTTAAAGTGGACTAGGACTTGACCTGAGGTGAGTTTTAGTTTCATGACCTTGGGCAAGTCATTTCTATTTGTTTTGTCATCTATACAAAAAGATTATTCAACTAGAAGACCTCTAACTCTTTTAACTCTAAATCTGTAGCCCTATGATTATGTTAAATAAAGTTATAAGCAATTGGTTTTAATCTTTGTAGATCTTAAGACAGTCTCTGGTGTTTTTGTTCTTATTTATGTCAGTGGTATTTGTTTTTGCTATTTTATTTTTATTCTAATAATTCAAATGTCAGCAGGGGAAAAATACAAATTGAATGATTCATTTAGTGAGATTATTTCTACATAGTAAAATTTTACTATGGGCTCTTACAAAAGAACTAGTTTTTTTGTTTGAATCTTCTTGAAGTTGAGAAATGCTTCCAAGTGAAATTATATCTGGCAAGCCCATTGCAAACACCAAAATCTCTGGTTAATTTTGGCTTAGTATAATTGTAGTATTAGTATGGAAGTGAATGCTCCAGAGAGTAGCCAGCGCCTCTGTGGAACTTCTAAAGCTTCCAGAGAGGCCTGGGAGTACCTCTTCTGCCAGGGAACATTACCATAAGAAAGAGGATAACTCAATCCTGAGGTCCATATGGTTGTAAATTCAATCTTCAGAAAAGGCAAAAATTTTATTTGATGCTTAAGAATTTCATGAAAATTATAAAACTAAGTTTCTTGGTAGATGAATCCACTTTATCCTTGAAATAAACCTACTAAATCCCACTGTTACAGTGGTTAGTGAAGAGAAGCTGCTAACAAAAACAATAAAAACTGTAAATTCTTGATCATCCTAATTATGTTACTGGCTATTTGAGAATAATTCTACTTGGGTATTATCTCAATTTCCAGACACTAGTTTGATTAAAATATGGTTTAAAAGCAGGCAGGAATTAACAGGGTCAGGCGAATGAGCATGTTGCCATAGTGCCTCAGGTTTGATTAATCTTAATGGATTTCTGCTCAAATGAATTTATCTACAAAATAAGATACAGGTATCCCTAAGCTTGGCGGCTCCCCACTAACCTGAAGGTAGTTGTTTTGAAAAACATAGCACTAATTAGTTATGTAAAGCTGTTATTTGAGAACTATTCAATTGAATCTGTTCTCAAATTGGGCAATGAGAGTAGATTTTCAAATTCATACTGAACATAATGGTCCTCCAAAACCTATGGAAAGTTTGTGGAATTTTAAGTTACATTTCTACCCAGCTCCTCTAGATTTAAGTAGTGTGTCAAGTGACTATGTGAGATGGCTTATACATAGTTGTATTTCTCATGATGCCCATGAGTAAAGTTTTTAAGTATCCCATTCAGAAGGAGTAGTAATTAGCACTACTCTGATTAGGAGACTATACTCTAAGAACTGCTATTGCTGAGGCGGACTCAACCTGTGATAAGCTTTCAGAAACGTGAGAAAATAATGTTTTTATTTTAGGAAACTAGAATCTGACAGGAGAGGGGTCATGGCTATAAAATAAGGAAGTTGTACTAAAAGACCTTTAAGGTCTCCTCCATCTCTAAGTCCTTCAACATTAGTGTCCATCTAGGTGAGCAGTTCTCAACCTGTGAGTCGTGTTCCCTTTAGGGATTGAACCACCCTTTCACAGGGCTTACAGGGGTCACCTAAGACCATCATAAAACACGTATTTCCATTGGTCTTAGGAAGAACTGAGACACTGCTCCTCTATCCCTCTCCAGGCAGGTCCGCCTACATGCAGATACACCCACGTATGAGTATGAAAGTGTCGCTGAATTAGGAAGGTTGAGAACCACTGATCTAGGCCAAGCTCTCCCCCTAAGTATTCCTCACTACAACATAAGATGACACATGGTTTTCAAAATTCTACTTGAGGACCAAAAGTGAGTCAGAACCTGTTCTCACCCTAGGTAGTCTATCCTATTTTTTAAAGATTCTAATTTTTTGGATGCCTTTTAAATACATCTTTGTAAGTTTTACCCAATGTTCCAAGTTCTACATTAGAGAGTCAAATAGAACAAGGCTATACATGTCTCAGATTACAACTTGTCAAAGAGTTGAAGATAGAGAACACATCTTGTCACCCACACCATGGTTCTCTCTAACTAAACATCCCCATTCTCCAACCCCCATCCAACCTGAATATAAACTACCAGGGCATGGACATAAGGCCCTCTGCCATTCTGAATAATTTCCTTTCAAGGTCTTCCAGCTGTTTTGACGTCCTTAAATTGAAGTGCCCAGAATTAATGACAACAATGCCAGATGTGGTCTGACTAAGCAGGGAATAGAAATATTATCACCTTTTCATTTCTAGAAGTTATTACTCTATTAATGCAAACCAAAATTAAACTAGATTTTTTTTGGCTATTGCATGACACCATTAACATATATTGAGTTTTCAGTCTACTAAGTCTCAGATCCTTTTTTATACAAATTCCTGCCTTACCATCCTATTATGTCTTAAACTTGGGAAATTTATTTTTGAACCTAATATCAGTTCATTTAAGCTTTTTCAGGCAATGCTGATTTTTATCAATTAGTGGTCAAGGTAAGTGGTCAAGTAAGTTGGCTTATCACTTGGATGGCACTTGTACAACTGGACTCAGTAGGTCACTGGAACCATTTTTTAAGTCACTCTAAAACAATAGAATCTACCAGAGTTTATTTCTCATTAGCCTTGCCTTCTAAACCTCTGCAACATAATGAGGCATAAGATAGTGGAGTTATGAAAGACAAAAGCAACAAGTTGGCACCCTACACCAAATACTCTTGTCTTCACTGTTCACAAGGAGTTTAGATTTGAAGGCTACTATCCAGAGAGGTACCTGAAGTAGATTATAGATATACAATATATCCTGATTGGCTAGAAAGCTAGATTTCTCCAGAGAATTGCTTTTAGCTAAATACTGAGATTGGGAAAGGGATAGAGTATAGATGGTAAAGCTATGTTTCTGAGAGGCAACTATATTTCTAAGATACCTATAAATCTGAATTGAGTTTGGGGACATTGAATAACTACAGTATCATGAGTCTCTGTATGCTTCACACTGATAGGGATAGAAAGGTATGTCAAATGTTTCCTATGAATGCCCAAGTTTTGCTCTCTCTCCTGAAGCAAAGATGACAGGAGTGAGAGGCAGGGGGATTGGTAGCATGACCTAACACCAGACATTCCCCAACATGAAGTGGAGCCATATGCTTCAAGTAAAAAAATAAAAATATTTTTTAAAAAGACTTCCTTGAGTTTGTACTAAAATTAAGAGTTACCAAAATAGCCAGCTGCCTCTGTTCTGCAGTGGAGTTTAAGAATTCATGGCCTAACTGGAGACAAGACGTACAGAGTACAGACTGGAACTCAGTTGAATTCTCTCAATATCCCCTCCAAACAACTTTAAATTAATGCTTTAAACCAAATTTTGGAGTGGCAGAACCAACAAAAACATCAAAGGGTGACCATTTTCTGGCCTATGACAACTTACGAAGTCCAGAGGGGAGTTATGTGATACTGTGCAAGCTCAGGTCCACAGCACTGAAGAAACACCAACTTTGGGTCATTGAGATGGCTGAGATAACAGCAGAAGAATCAGTTTCAGAAGTTCTCAGTCCAGAAAGGAACCCTTTGCTGGCTCTGAGTGTAGCTGGTGCTAATTAGCAACTCTATTGCCCATAAGCAGTTCTGGGATGTAGTTCCATGATGGAGAGCAGTGCTAGGGGTCAGTCAGAAGGAAGCAGGAGCTATAGTCACAATTACAGGGCCAAGAAGAGTGCTGGTACTTGTGACTACAGGGAATTAAGGGTCCTTTCTAGGTAAACAACAGAGTGAAGGTCAGGAGAGCAATGACTATACTTCTCCCAGGATAATACCAACTTATAAGCACTGAAAACTTGACAACCCCAGTAATAGCTTGGAAAACAGTTACACAAAAGATCTGAAGTTTGGCACAGTGCTACCCACCCAAAGTGAGCATGGCCCAACTTTAACATAAAATGAAAATGAACAAACATCCAAAAAAAATTTGTCCAAGGTGGGGGGGGGGGGGGTGAACTACTAGCTTGCAGGAAAGACAAAGACATGAACTTAGAAGAAGACATCAAAGTGAAACAACTACAAGCAAAGCCTCAAAGAAAAATGCTAATTGGACCCAAAGCTAGAAGGATTCCTGGAAGAGAAAAAGAAATAGATAAGAGGAATAGAGGAAAAATTGGGAAAGGAAAGGAGAGTGATGTAAAAAAAAAGCTATGAAAAGAAAATTAATATATTGGTAAAAGAAGCACAAAAATACTGAAGAAAATACATTAAAAATAGAACTGACAATGGCAAACAGGCACAAAAACTCATTAAAGAAAATATATCCTTTAAAAACCAAAAAAGGCCAAATAAAAAAAGGCAGTACAAAAATTCACATAAGAAAAGAATTCCTTAAAAAGCACAATTAGCCAAAGGGAAAAAGAGGTTACTAAAGAAAGCTCACTGAAGAAGATAATTCCTTAAAATTTAGATTATGCAAGTGGAAGCTAGTGACTCCATAAAATTTCAAGGAATAATACAACAAAGTCAAGAGAAAAAAGAAATAGAAGAAAGTGAGATATATTTCATTGGAAAAACAACTGTCCAAAAAATAGATAGAGGAGAAATAGCTTAAAAATTATTCAACTACCTGAAAGTTATGAAAAAGAGAAAGGAATCTAGATATAATCAAGAAATTATCAAGAAAAACTGCCTTAATAACCTATAACAAAAGGATAAAGTAGAGAATTAAGGAATCCATATATCGTTTCCTGAAAGAGATCTTAAAAAGAAAATTTCAAGTAATAGTATGGCTAAATTCTGGAGCTCCCATGTCAAGGAGAAAATATTGCAAACAGCCAGAAAAAAAAACAATTCAAATACCAGGGAGCCAGTCAAGATCACATAAGATTTATCAGCTTCCACAGTAAAGGAGCAGAAGGCTCAGAATATAATATTCCAAAAGGCAAAGGAGCTAGGATTTCAATCAAGAGCAACTAATCTAGCAAAACTGAATATAATGTTTCATGGGGAAAATGAGTATTTAAGGAAATAGAGGACTTTCATGCGTTTCTGATAAAAAGACTACAACTGAATACAAAATTTGCCATTTAAGCAAAATACTCAAGAGAAGCATGAAAAGGTAAACATGAAAGATTAATCATGAGGGACTCAAAAAAGTTGAAGTATTTACATTTCTATATGAAAAGATGATACATTTAACTTCTAAGAACTTCATCCACATAGATAGAGGGCCTGAATGTGAGTTGATTTTTTGGCATCATCTTAAAAGTAAGTATAAATAAGAAAGAGAGATGCACTGGGAGAAGGGCAAAGGGAGAGGTAGAATGGGAAAATTTTTTCTCACAAAAAAGAGGCATGAAAGAGTTTTCATGTTGTTGTTCAGTCATTTTCAGTCATGTCCAATTCTTCATGACCCCATTTGGTGTTTTGTTGGCAAAGATACTGGAAAGGTTTGTCATTTCCTCCTCTAGCTCATTTTACATATGAGGAACTAAGACAAACACCATTAAATGACTTCCTCGGGGTTACAGAACTAACAAGTATCTGAGGCCACATTTGGGCTCATGAAGAGGAGTCTCCTTCACTTTCAGCCCAGAATTCTATCCAGTGCATCACCTAGCTACTATAGTCATATGAAGAAATGCTCTAAAACAATATTGATTGGAGAAAGGCAAATTAAAACAATTGTGAGGTACCATGTTTTATCAGATATGACAGATGCTGGAGGGGATGAGGAAAAATAGGTATGTTAATTAACCACTGGTGGAGTAATGAACTCCTTTTACCATGCTGAAACTATATCTAATGGGCATACTCTTTATGTCCATAAACTGCATGCCCTTTAACCCAGCAATACCACCATTACATCTATACCCCAAAGAGAGGAAAGGAAAAGGAAAAGGAAAAGGACCTATTTGTACAAAAATATTCATAGACATTCTTTTGTGTGGTAACAAAGAATTGGAAATTTAGGGAATGCCTATCAATCAGGGAATGGCTGAACAAGTTGTGGCACATGATTGTGATGGAGTACTCTTGTGCTGTGGGAAATAATGAGATGGGGTGGTTTCAGAAAAAAAAGTATGACAAGATTTTTATGAACTGATGCAAACTGAAGTGAGAAAATCCAGGAGATCATTACACACAGTAATAGCAATGTTGTAATGATGATTAACTATGAGAGACTGATTAATACAATTAAACAAGACAATTCCAAAAGACTCATGATAAAAAAATGTTATCCATATCTAGAGAAGGAACTGATGAACTCTGAGTTCAAACTGAAGTATAATATTCTCACTTTATTTTTTCTTTTCATTTTTTGCAATATGGTTAATATGGAAATAAATTTTGCATGGTGTCACATGAATAATGATGTATTAATGTTTGCCTTCTCAGTGGGTGGGCGAGTTGTGAGAAGGTGGGAGAGAATCTGGAACTCAAAATTTTAAAAAGAAAATATTACAAATAAATAAATAATAAATTTAAAAACATAAACAAAAATTATTGTTTAGAACATTTCTACAGAGAAATGTCATTATGGGTCAAATGTAAAAAATAAAAAAAGATTACTGCTTAGAAGAAATCAAGAGCTACAGTGGATGAATCCAAATGTTGTGCATAAAAAGAACCAAGGAAGAATAATATTAGTAAAGGATGTCATCTAAGGAATGTTTAATTAAAAAAAGATTAGTAATCATGTGGAGAAAATGAAGGCTATATGGTAGACAGACCATGTGCTCTACTAGTACCATCATGATAAGAGGAGAAAGCTCCCTACCTCATCCCACCTTGCTTCCTATAGCATATTTTGGGAAGGATATAGATAAGAAGGGGATAGTGAGGCAAGAAAATACTTGTGTATCACTGAGGATGTGATCATCTTGAAGTATCATGTGATGTGTGTAATATATCATCCACATTATCGACATAACATGCACAGATGCATTCAAATGTCTTTGTGTATAAAGTAAGTTAACTGTGGCTTAGGAACAGTGCATTTTTAAAAGATGGTGCCAGATACTCAATGATACTGGGTTTTACAATATATTCAATTTGAGTGACCCATATGCCAAATTACTTATCTGGGCCACTTGTGAAAAAGTTTGTAGGAGAAACACTTATCCTTTTAGTTACTAAGTCACAAATCCACAGAGAGCTATAAAAGTCTTACTTCAAATTCAGATAAGAAAGGGCACATTTTAAATGCTGTTCTTCAGATACATACAGTTGGATTAACTGCATAATTAAATCATTATTAATAGTATTCTTGGGATCTTTACTACTGAGTCGAAATCACCCCTGTAAACATTTCCCTCATTTGAGGGCATACTAATCTTGTAACCTTGACCAAAGAAGTTTAAATTTAGAAATCAGATAATTCATAAGACAGAATTAGTGACTTTAAGTACTCCATAGCCAATTAACTTAGTGACCTTCATGCCATGCCGTGGGTAGATTCTGTGAGACGAGGCACTGTGAGAGCATGGAGCACTGGGCCTTCACCCTTCAGGATTAAAGAAAATTCTAATGATGAGAATAATGAAGAGAACTGCATTAGCAGATAATTCATGGATTTGATTTTCTTAACCAATTCAATGACTAGAATAATTACTAAGTTCTGGCTATTCCCTTTTTCATTTCAACCATACTATCTCCTTTTCTACTTATCTCTTAAGTATATATATAGTCACCACTCATCTTCTGAAACCTGGTTTGTATTAATATAAGTATGTGGATATGTATATAGCTATTTAAGGTATGTATATTTATGTCCTGAGTATGTAGATGTATGTGTTTATATAGAAATAGATATGCATATTTGGTATGTATATCCATATTTTTAGCATTTGTATACATTTGTTATGTGTATTCACATTTTTCACATTTCTGTGTTCAAAGGCTTTTGATTATTTAAATCTAAATAATAATATGCTGAAATTATACTTTAAATTGACTTATTTGGCATATTACGAAGCTGCTGTAAGTATGTTAACTTTTATCTCATTAGATTAGCCTTCTGATGCAATTTTAAGAAGACAGGAAAGAAAATATGGGTCACATTTTTTTCAGGAATAATTTGGAATTAGAAGTGAAAAACAATATGTTTTAGTGATTACATGTCATTCTTGAATGCCTTAAAAACTCACCCCCAGTTTGCTAATATTCAATGTGATCTATTCTTTTTATAGAATATTTCAGATTTATAGTAAGATCTTTAAGTGACTTCTTTCTCACCTCACTCAGCTTAATGGTAGCTGCCTCTACTTCATGAGCAAAAATTAATCCACTTGCAATGATTAATAAATTTATATAGTTTTTGAGCACCCAGAAAAGGAATAAAGTGACACTTTGCCATTAGTTTTAGCAAACTTAACATGTGTCTTCTGGTTTGTAAGTAATTTTTTGTGTGAAATTTTTGTTAAAAATTTTATCAGGACCTTATTTTTAAAAATAAAAGAAGAAGGTGCCTATCTGCAAACTAATAAAGAAATAAATAGGAAGGAAGGAAGGAAGGAAGGAAGGAAGGAAGGAAGGAAGGAAGGAAGGAAGGAAGGAAGGAAAGAAGGAAGTCAAAGTTTATTGCTTATTTTTCTCTATTTGGCTAAAAGTACCTTGAAACTGTGCATTCTATAAATCTACAAAAGTTAACATTTTCTTCCCTTCATTTGTAAAAAAACTCTATTTTCATTATTAATGATAATTTATTATCAGTAACATTAACAATATAGTATTAATATTTATTTTTATGTTATTATTGTCGTTGAAACATGTTAAGATGAGAAACTTCTGATTTTAATGAAGTCCTCTTTGTTATGTTACAGTTTATATTAAATAAAGCATTTATTAAGTATTCATAATGTGACACAAAGTGTGCTACTATACATAGAAATATAAGAAATCAAGAGAGTCTCTACCCTCATGGAGCTAATATTCCATTTGTGGGACAGAGAGTCAGGAACAGAGCTAGGTCAAAAGTGTACATGGCTGATGTAGGCATTTCCTCAACTAGAGATTTTGTTTCAATGCATTTTTGATTGATTTCTGCTACTCTAACCAGAAGTCTGGGACTTAGTGTGAAATCCAATTAACTGTTTTGATTCTTAAAGCATCTACCCTATGAAATTGGTAGAGTAACATTTATTCATTCGTTTGGAATTTTTTTTGTAATTTTTCAATTTTAAACGTAAGGAAACTGAGACTCAGAAAGTGGAACTAGGATTTGCATCCATGAACTCTCAAAATCACCACAAGTCTGTCTCTGGTACCTGAGCCTGAGTCAATAGAACCCATATACTCATGCATTATATTTCTAGCCTGAGATTATGATTTTCCTAAATTGATGAATGCTTTCTCTGGTGCCAAATGATATTTGATTAGAAGCATTGAAATCACTTTAAAACAAACTAATATGAAAGAGTTTAGTTGACTTGATGTTCGGTTGTAACTGAGCTATATCTTCTCCAGCTTCTCCCTTCCCAAACAAACAAAAACTACTAAAAAGGTTCAAACAAAATTCTTCCAGTTAACAATTATTGCCCCAAATACATTTAATCTATTTTAAATGTTTAAAGCTCCATTTACATATTAATATTCTTTTGTGTAAGTTTGTTTACAACCAAGAACAATGTTATAAATCGTTCTGCTTTTGATCAACTTGGATAATTTGGTAGGGTAGAAAAATGAATTCTCAAGTTTACTGAATGAAAAGAATTGAACCATTGGCTACCTGCCAATGTGTTTGCTTTTTCCAAATTATTCACTAAGAAGACATTTTAGATGTCCTGCAATGACCATTAAAAAAGTATTTGTCTAGGTTTTCTACTCTACTGATCTAAAATACAACCCTTAAGATGACCAGAAAAATAGCATCACAGAAAGAACTGTGAACAATATGAAAAGCTTAGTGTATCCTAATACACAGCCAGCAACTTCTCCCACCTCAGACACCCTAAGGAAAAATCCAGTATTCAGAGATTTGTTTGACAAGAAGTAAAATAACTTGGAAAAAAATGTGTGTCCTTGAGATCCAAAACTGATCAAGAAAATCTCATTCCTCTGTCTTGAACTATTTCACTTTACATGACTAGTCATCTGATCTGAACACTTGCATTTTAATTAGACATTGCTGATGATTGAAAACCCCAAATAGATGAGAAATGGTTATTATATGTTCATAGGGATAAGAATTGGGACTAGATCTGTTGTTTTCTTGGTATTAAATACTCTACCAATTCAAGTTAACATCTTCTCTGCAACCTATATTCTTAGAGTTGCCTAGGTTAATGTGGGGTTTAATAACTTGCTTAGAGTCACACAAATACTATCTGTCAGAAGCATTCCTTGACCTCAGGTCTTCCTGGCTTTGAGGTTTGTTCTATTCTCACTAAGCTATGCTCCACATTTGGTCATAGAGAAATATATACTGCTTGCTACTGTATTGGAGGCCATAGATAGGGATAAAATTAAAAGTGAATTCTCCAAAAGCAAATTAATAGACCCCTCATCATGACTTCATTTGCTCCTTGAGGTCAGGAGTTATCAGTTTTCATTTATGTTTCTCCCATACCTAGGACAATATCTGTCACATAGTATAGTCTAGATTGTCAAATATGCTGATGAGCACAGGAAAACTTTTAAGATTTTTTTCCACCATGAATTATTTTGTCACCATAGCACACAGTAATCATTTAGGAAGAAAGAAATGGAAGTATAGCCTCATCCATAAGAAAAATTTCAATGTCATAGATTCCTGACTTTAGAGTTTCCTGTGTTATAAATATGAAAATAAATATAAAAAAATTCAGGAATGTTTTGAGGTTACTATTCAAGAAGGAAACATTGACGAAAGTTTGATTTCTCTTTTAAATTTCACCCATCCAAGTAGCTAACAATCACACTATACCTAAATACAATAGGTGAAAATAGTAAATGAACATGTTTATCAACATATGGTCAGTATTCTGGTTGATAAAACTCTCCTGAACATAGTTAGGCTTGTGTTCTAAAGACATCCTCATGTCCATCATGTGGTTCACAGCTGAAACCATTCTGAGTTGTTTTCTTTGGGTAGCCTACAAGATGACAAAAGCACCTCCATGCCATGATGAAACAATAAAATAGAATTTTTGTGGATGAGTGATTTGTATTAATCCCTCAATTAGTTCCAGATCCTAATCCTAGATAAACAATGATTTAAGACATTGAAGAAGATGATAGGTATAAACCAAGTAGGGGATCAATAGCGGAACATCTGCTGGACCTGCCTTTAGTGCTCTGGTATTTACGTGTTTGTTGTTTTCCTCAGTATCTTGACTACAGCTATAAATGGCCTGAAGTTCTTATCAAGCCTTCAGATCACCTTAAATTGGGAAAAAAAACATGTAACTCCTAGGACAATAGAATATGAATATTAAAGGACCACAACTTTTAAATATAATTGGAATGGATATTAGTTCTAGAGTTGGGTTCAAAGAATAAACCTTACAATTTTAATTCTATGAACTTAATTCTAGAAATCATTTTGTTTACAGAAGATATTGATGTTTTGATAGAAAATAATCTTACTACGAATAATGTGACAAGGCAACTATTTTAAAAAAAGTGAATGTGAAGTTAAACTATAGTAAGAAAATGTAGAATTTATATCAATGAATGCTAGCTTTTTCTCACTCAGATTACTTGTACTGCATAGGAGCTTTATTTCTTGAATGCACAATTTAGGGATGACATTGACAAACAGTGACTTAAGAAAAAGGACAAATGATACCTTGAGAGGATTAGATACAATGCCGTATAAATTTTATTTGAAGTAAGGGGAAATGTTTAACTTAACTTAAATAAATAACTGGAGGGGATCATGATGGTACTATAGAAAGAGTGAAGATCTTGGTATATAAGAAAATCATCTTGTAATTGACATACTTCTATTTCTACTGGAAATGCCAATTACAAAGAATGGAATTTAGAGTCACAGAGTCTGATTTAATTGCCCCAGCTCTGTCACTTACTCTTTGAATAGCCTTGGGCAAGTCACTTAACTTTTTATGGCTTGTTTCTTCATCTATAAAAGGAGAATACCTCAGTTCATTCATTTGTAAAATGAGAGTGTTAGACTACATAACCTTAATACTCCTTCTGACTCTAAATATTATCATATAATATTCAACCTCTTTGAAAGTTTTTGAAAGAATATCCTATCGGTGGTGGGGGATGATTAGAATGATTATTATTTCCTAAAAGCTGAGCTAGGAGGAACGCATACAAGTTGCAAAAAAGCAGACAGGCTAAATATAAAGGGGAAGGGGGACAAAATAACAGTCTTCCTAGGAAATAAAACTGTCCAAAACTGAAATGGACTGCCTCAGAGCAATGGTTTCTTGTCTGGGAAATTGTGGAGGGAATTCCTAGTCAGCTACAGTTTAGACAAATTAACTCTAAAATAAATTCCAATAATAAGATTCAGCAATTCTTTGATTATAAGGAACTAATTAATTGTAACTTTCTCTTCTTATTTACAAATTAAATATTTAAAAAGTAAACAGCTTTTTATGAGTTGCATACATTACTTGTTCCCAAGATATATTATAACAGATTGTTAGCACAAAATAAACTTTAATCTGTTTCTTTGTGAATATAAAATTGTATAGGTTTTACTGACCAAATAAAATTATTGTCATTGGTGTGCTAAGCAAAAAACCAGGAATTTGCTTTAATTATAGTGTATAATGGCCCCAACATTTGCATTTCTAATTTGCCTTAACTATATACTTATACAATTTGGTCAATGTTTTGCATTAAAAAAAACTTTTTAAATTTCAAATGTATCTGATAGTTCATATGAGCAATTATGTATTTAAATGAGACAATCATCCTATAATTGGCATATTTCAATTTCCACTGGGATATACCAATTAGTAGTAGTCTATAATAGCATGCCAGGAGCCTTTGTGAACTAACAACTAAGCACAGCATGTTTACAGAGCATATTCCAGGGTTCCTTCCTTAAAGTTGCTCTAAAAGCAGAAAGATGCCAACTTCAGCTGACAACACTGAAGTCAAGAAAGAGATCAGCTTAGATGTCCCACTCATAAATCCTCAATTCAATGTTCTAATATTTTGTCCCATAAAATATAATTAAATGTAATGGAGAAAAGTATCTCTCATATTGGGAGACAGTGTCTCCCAATCAGTGGAAAGAATACTAAAACAGATGGCCAGGATTCAAATTCCACCTCAGATGATTCCTACTTGTGTGACCTCAGATCTAGTCTCCTTAAGCTTCAGTTTCTTCAACTGTAAAATGAGGAAGTTAGAAGAGATGGTTTCTGGGGTCGCTTCTAGCTCTAGATCATTGAGCTGTGAAGTATATATGTGATGATCAAAAATAAGTGTTCTAGGCAGCCAGAAATGTGAACAGAATTTTCTTCTTCACAAAGTACAAAGAGTCTTAATTACACTCACACAATCAAGGGCATTTAGAATCTAACATAAAAGTCAAGACTGAATTATCCTTGGGACCTAGTAATTATGATTTATATTCCTCAGGTGAGAAGCAAGTTTGGTCTTGCATTTGAATAAGATATGCCCAATTTTACTTTATACTCACTTAAAAATACCTCATATTCTCATTATTGTTTCCTCAGTGTGTTGTTTTTCAGTGCAAAATTTTAATTGTAATAATGCACTTTAAATATGTTATAGTTTCCTATGTATATAGTTATACAGTTTCATTAGTAAACTATCAAGTCAACACTTCAGCCATTATTCTTGTCCTGTTTGTTGCAGTCACAAAAATTATGAGGTACAAGTTTAGGGGTGCACGAGACCGCAAAATACCAACATGCTGGGTCCTGCCTGCCAAATGAATTTGATTCAAGTCTTCTCTCAGCTAAAGAAAAGCAAAGTTTACTAGAGATTTGCCATAATGGGTAGACTCTTAAGGAGCTTTGGTATCTGTGACACTTGTACTGGTCAAGCAGGCCAGAATCATCTGACACAGAGTGAGTCCGTGCTAGATAATTCTCGGACCCTCTCCCTCATGGAGGCAAGATGGGGTCTTATATACAGAAAGGTTGTGGGAAGGTTCTACATATTGTCTGGAGGAGGAGTTTGAGGAGGATCTTCAGGTCTTCAAATGAGGTCAGACTCCAGTGATGAGAGATTTAGGATGGGGTATCCTGGACCCTGAAAAGCAGATTACTTTTCATCACAAGGGAGCAGAGGTCCTGAGGAACAGCAATTTTTTTCTTCCCAAAGAAGTAGGGTAATTGAAGAGGAGTATCATCTTGGCTGCAAGGGATAAGGGGACCTTCCTTGGTGAAGACAAGGGCATAGACCAGGAAAGCAGTAACCACACCTCTTCTCAGATCACACCCTCTTGGAGGCAGCAAAACCTTCCAAATCCTTAGAACTAACTCTGAAAAGAGTAATGCAAAAAAGGCTGAAGTTTGGAATAGTCTTCTTCTACCCTACCCCTACCCCAGGAACAAAGCCCAACCTTAACATAAAGATTAAAGTCAAAATATAGGCTGGAAAAATGAGCAAAAAACAACTACTACAAAAGAACACAAACATTAAAAAGCTACTATGGTGAGAGGAAAGATCAAAACGTAAACTTAGAAGAAAATAACAATGTCAAAAAAAGTTATAAGCAAAGCTTTGAAGAAAAAAAGTTAATTGTACAAATTTTACATTAATTGTACAAAGGTCCAGTAATCTCAGAAGAGCTAAAATTAATTTTAAAAGTAAAATGAGAGTGATAGAGAAGAAATTGGAAAAAGAAAATAGCAATGCGAGAAAATTATAAAAGGACAATTAACAGCCTACTAAAAGATGCACAAAATACCAATTTTTTTTTGTTGTTATTGTTTGTACTTTATTTTTGAAGAGGACCAATAATATCACAGGCTGATGTCTTAACTCCTTTTTGAACTGGATTTAAGTGAGGCAGACTTGCACAAAGTTTTCAGCCTCACTCTATTTTCCAGTCACTGAAGTCCAGTGGCAAGATGGCCTGGGATGCAGTGGATGACCTCGGCATATTTTATGTCTGACCAAGCTCTAAGTACTCCATAGTGGCTGTTATAGCTGCCTTCATGGGTGTTGGAACAAATTGTTCTCATCTACCCAATCTGTTGGGGGAAGTCTTCACATGTTTGGGGAAGAAAAAAAGACCTGAGGAAAAATAATTGCCAATAAATCCTTTAATTTCATCTTCCTTGGTGGTATATTAATGCTTTACACTTTTTGATACTGGTAATTTCATTTCCTTTCTTTTTTTTAATCAAATTAACCAATGGTTCATCTATTTTATTTGCTTTCTCAAAAAAAG
>CM053601.1:113885232-113906477 GCA_028646575.1 Pseudocheirus occidentalis | reverse complement strand
TTGAGAATTTCTTGAAGGATGCTTTCTAAGTTCTTTTTTTGATCATGGCTTTCAGGTAGTCCAATAAATTTTAAATTGCGTCTCCTGGATCTATTTTCCAGGTCAGTGGTTTTTTCAAGGAGATATTTCACATTGTTTTCTATTTTTTCATTTGTTTGGATCTGTTTAATAGTATCTTGATTTCTCATAAAGTCATTTGCTTCCATTTGCTCCACTCTAATTCTGAAGGAATTATTATCTTCAGAGAGCTTTTGAGATTCTTTTTCCATCTGGCAAATTCTTTTTTAAAGCATTTTTCTCCTCATTAGCTTTTTGGCCCTCTTTTGCCATTTGAGTTCATCTGTTTTTAAGGTGTTATTTTCTTCAGTCAGTTTGCTGACTTTCTTTTCATGATTTTCTTGCAACATTCTCATTCTCATTTCTCTTCCCAATTTTTCCTCTACTTCTCTTATTTGGTTTTCAAAATCCTTCTTAAGCTGCTTTGATCCTTTTTGTCCTTAAAGAAGGAATCTAAAGTTCAGTTGCTGTTCTTACTTTGCTTCCTTTGCCTGCTCATGTTGCCAGTGAATTACTTGAATTTTTTAGCTCTGTGGAACTCTGCTTCCAGGGGGAAAACTCTGTCCCAAATTTCTGGGGCTTTCACAGCTGCCGGAGCTATTGGGAGGCTGCTGCAGCCCCCACCAGCTTTGGCTCACTGAAAACACACCCCAGGACTACCACCCAAGACCATAATCCAGATCCAGGCCACTCAATGCAAGAACACTTAGCCTCTGAATGATTGCTTGGACCCTGCAATCTGCAGGCTGGGAGCTCTGAAGCAGCCACGTGGAGGCCTTGGCAGGGCTGCCATTTCTGCCACTTCCTTGCCCTGGAGGCAGTTCAACTGGACCTGCTTTTCTTCCCCAAATTAGCTGATTTCCAGGGACCTTTCACTTAGTACTTGTTTCTTTCAGCTTGATAAGTCTGGAAACTGCCACAGCTGCCACTGATCCACTCTCCTGAAAGCTTCAGCTGTGGCTTGTCTTAGCCACCCCCAGGGCCAAACAGCAGTTTCATGCTGGCCTAGTTTGGGCTCCCAGCCTTTTGCAATGATCCCTTCCTTCCAAGCTGCCTTCAGCAGGAGATGTGTTTTTCTATATTTTTGTTTAGAGTCATATTTTATGAGTATTTGAGGTGGTTACGTGGGAGCTGCAGAACCTTGCTGCTTCTATGCTGCCATCTTGGCTCTGCACCCCACATATGAAGTTTCAATTCCAATTTTGCCTACCATATAATAGCAAAGAACTTGAGAAGCTTCTAGTGTCTCAAATTATGAAATCCTTTGAGATAAATTGAATTTCCACAGGACAATGACCTAAAAGTTAAGAGATATATATTATGAGCAAGATCTCATAAATTATGAAGATTAGCTAAAGAAAATAAGGATGTTTAGCCTAGAAAAGAGGAGACTTACATGGAATTGCTATCTGGTTTCAGGTATTTGAATGTTTTTGTGAGTAAGAGAAAATGATCTGTACTTGGTCCTGGACTGGGAAGGAAAAAAAATAACAACTAGGAGCAATGGATTGAGAATGTAATGACAGATGTTGACTTGATTATGAAGTGGAGGGAAGGAGAATAAACAAGGGAGTCACATGATTCTAGATTAGCTGAAGTACCAAAATGTAAACCTAGGCACAACTATTCTAATCACACTGCAACATTCAAGGGCTCATCTCCTTATACACTTCCTCATGCTTAAAGACAATAGGTAGGCTCTGGTAAGCATCAGAAATTGCCCAAAATGAAAAACTTTCCCTCTCATTTACTCAAGAGTCCATTTTTTCCCCATAAGATGATTTCTTTCCCATTTCTATCTCACAAAATTTTAAGAATAAATAAATCAATATTAATGGCCAGAGGTATGTAGGGTGTTCAAAGAAGACTATCAACTCTGGTGTGAGGGCTGCTGAGCCCTTTCCCGCACTATTCATCTACTGTTGGTGTCTACTTCTTACCCAACTCTCACCTGTGTCTTCCAGAAGCTGTGGCATGCTTAGTGGCCCCACTCTAGTCAAACTATCTTGGCAGGTAATGGCTAAACCAGGTAGAGGGTGACCAAAAGGCCCTGAAACCCTGGGAAGATACCTACCCCAAGCATGTAAAGACTTCCCCCAGCACAAACAAAAACAATTTTTTGCATGAAGACTAGTGAAGCAGGTGCTGTGGGGTGCTTAGAGCTTAGTCAGACATCAAAGATGACCAAGTCATCCACTGCATCCCAGGCCATCACCAGTTGTCTTGACATTTGGCTTGCCACTGGACTTCGATGATTCTAGAATAGAGTGAGGCTGACAACTTTGTGCAACTCTACCTCACTGAAATTCAATTCATGTGCAAGTCAAGACATGACCCTGTGATGTCATTGGTCCTCCCTGAAAATGAAGGAAAAACAAGAACAACATTAATAGCCATGAGGCAACTTGGTAGGACAACAGCTATGATGTCTGGCTTAGAATCTAGAAGACCTGGGTCACCATCCCATCTCAAATACTTACTTTGTTATGTATCTAGACAAACCTTTCTCATCCTCAGTTTCTTCATCTGAAAGATGGTGATAATATTAACATCTACCAGAAAGGGTTATGGAGAGGATCAAATGACACTATGTAAATAAAGAACTTAGTAATTCTTAAAGTACTATATGAATGCAGGCTCTTATTATTGCTCATATTTAATTTAGTAATCTCCACTAACAAAGAAAAAGTCAAATAGACCTTAAAAAAAGTCAATTCAAGCTACAAAATAGATTGTAATCAATGTTGAATTTTTCTTTCCTTCTATGCTTTCTCCCAGCTAGTCAAAGGGAAATAGAGGAAAGAGGATTAAGATTTAAGCCCTGGGTGGTAACTGCAAGGAACATAAAACCAAGAGAGAAATCGTGCACCGAATGCTTTTTGCTCTAACAACTATCGTCGGTCCACTCTCACCTCCAAAGTCTCCTTGGTATCTCACCATATCTTGGTTACCTTCCTCGACCCAGCTGTTCTCTGACTCACAAGTGTCCATCTTTATCTCCTGTAACCTTCATGTAGGCTCTGTATCAAAGTTTCAGTTCATAATCCTAATTTTCTCCGGTTAGTTACAAGTGGTTACAAGCACTTCATACTCTAACTGCCCTTTCAGCAAGGGAAACATAGAACCCTGGTCACTTTCTCCTCCTCCATTTCTCCCATATGGTCTTGCAAGCCCTGTATGGAAGATCCCTTCAAAGCTCCCAGCACATTAAAAGACCTGAATTCCTGTAAACTTATGGAGACTCAAGCACAGGGGATTCTCTAATATCTTCAGGAAGTCCTTCTAAATTTCCATGACATCTCTGGGAGAGAGACAGAGTCAAATTACAGTCTAAAGGAAAATTTCCTAATAAATTAGAGCTATAGAAAGTTACACTGGGTTATCTCAGTGGAGATACTCAAGAGAAGAACAAAGAACAGGAAGCCAGACTCATGTTGGCACCATTATCAAAGAGATTCATAGTCTTGTTGAACTACATGGCTTCTAAACTCCTTTGAGAGTCTGTGAATTTCAAGTTTCATTTCAGAAGGGCTTCTTAGCACCAATTCTTTCAATATTTAAGGCCTAGGGGTGAGTAGTGGCTGGTGAATAAGGAAGGGACTATTGAGAGCATTTCCTTTTCATTACTACTTCACATGCTAAAAACCCAATAGCTATCCTAAAGGAGACTAAAGATCTGCTTTATAATGCAAAATTAGCTAAACAATAATGAGGAGAGAGGACAAAATATAATAATGCTAATGGATCAAAGTTACAAGCTGTGGAATAACATGGATTTTTTAAAAGAAGTGTCCTGAAAGGGTCAGTTTCTCCCAAACTTGGTTTAAAATCTAGACAGTCCATAGCCATATCACATATTACTTGCTATCTATTGAAAATGTCTATCTGCAATTACTTATAAGCAAAGAGTTAATAGTACCAAGTGACACTGAAATTTAATCCCAGATTCCCTTATTGAATCAAATTTTTGTGTGGGCTATTTAGGTCAGATACTATGGAAATGCCCTCTCTGTGTCATTATCTTATAAATGCTGCACATATTCCTTGTTAGAGAAAATGTTATTTTTAGAGTTCATTAAACACGTTAAGCTTCTTAATGCTACTGAGAACAGAAATACTCTGACAATGGAACTGAGGTTAGAGTTAATCTCTGTGGCATTGTCAGTGTTTCAAGATGAAGGTCTTTTCACTGTTTACTTTAGACTATTCAGTGTATATATGGTGTGCAATGTGTAAACAGGAATTGAGTAAATCATTTGAAAATCATATCTCAATAATCAGATCTAAGAAACAAAAGAAAAAAGAACTTAATTGTTCTCTTTTTATCTAAGACTATCAACTTCGTTAAGAAAATAAGTGATTAACTATAGCAACTTGTCCTTTTGCCCAGGGAAAGCAGTGTTCTAATTTAGTCACAAAAAGTCTGCCTTGACCTCTCTACCTTTTCTATGCTTCTATGTGTCCTCCTCCCTGTCACAACTATAAGGTCGCACTCTTGAATTCTCTGAATGCCTAAATAGCTCTGTAATTATAAATGAGGTCTTTAGGAAAGAAGGCTTTTACAAACCTAGTAAATTATTCTCATGTTATGATTATTTAAAGAGATATAGTAATTTAGCTTGTAACATGATGTTGATTTTAGTGTATTTTCTAGGAGGAACATTAGGTATAGAAATGAATATGTATCAATGAACATATATTTCTCAGTTTTCTGATATACAAAATAAATAACATTCAAATATTAAGGGAGACTATAATTTAGATACCTTGAAAAATATTAACCTTGTTATCATTAAATCTTCATAATTTTAGTGAGAATTATAAAGACAAGGGTTTCAACTTCTAAATACAAAAGTATTTAGCAACTTGAATAGAGATAAATCTAAAAATTGGACGTTTCTGTATTACCTGCATGCGATTTAAAATGTGCCTTTTAAAATCTTTTAAATACACTCATTCACAATGTCTAGTCAGGTTACACAGGTTACTCAGTAGTATAAAGGAAAAAGCCAGTAAAAGACAAAAGTCAAATCAATGCAGTGACCAATCATAACCCCAGAGGACTGATGAAAAACATACCTTCCTGCTTTCCATAGAGGCCCATAGGAAGGAGTGAGAGAGATATGAAGAGAGAAGGGGACAGAGAAACAAAAACAGAGATAGGGAGACAAGGAGAGAACATTTATTTTGTGTCTATTTATTACTCTGCTAAACCTTGGAGATACAAATACAAGGGAACAGGACGTTCCCTGTTCTTGAGGAACTTAATGGGGGGAAGCCAACAAATAGGGAGTTAGAAAAAGGAAGAGATGGTTAGGAAGTGGCCTGAAGACTAGATTCCAGGTAAGATAAGGTGGAAAAAAAATGAAAACCCATCTGTCTGAAGAGGCATCCCAGGGACTGAAGCAGAAGCAACATGTTGTAGAGATGATTGGGAAGTTGTGACAGCTCACCTATCAGAACCCAATGTCCCTGGGATGGAGTCCAAGGTTCAGATGAGGCATATGCCCTCTGACATAGCCAATGTGCTGGTTTTGCTTAATTGTTCTTTGTTAGAAGGGAGTGTTCATTGGGGGTGGGAATCATTGAGAAGAGTCATGTAAAATAAAAGTAATAGGAAACACTTTTTTTAAATTCTAGGTTAATTATTTAAAGAATAGCCCTCAACCCCCCAGTCATTTTACTCTACTAAACTATTCTCACTATTAGAAACATTCTTGAGAATGAAGGGAAAAATTCCCCCAAAATCAAGAAGTCAGAAGTTACGGAACTCTAGGGATCATGGCCCTTTCTCTGGAGGTGCCTGTGAATAAGAAACAAGGATATACATATTTTTAATTCATCCATGTTTGCCACAGATAGGAAGAAGAGGATCCTGGGAGTGCTCTTTGTGAATGAGTAGGAGTCACCCATGGGACCTATTAGATATATTTTTTTTAAAAAGCAGATTTCTCTGGGAGTTGGGTTTCTTTGAGAAGATAGAAACATCCATGTGTTTGCATGCCCTTGATGATAAGGGTATTTTAAACTGTCATTGAATTGCACAACCTTGGCAATAGTCTGTCATAAAGAGACTAACAAAATAGAACATTGTAATAATACCCGCAGTTCCTTGGGAAAGTTTTCTGGCAGAGTTTGTGACTACATCCATGTGAATTCAGGCTCCCCAACATGAAAATATTCCAGCATGATATAGTCTGTTCTATGGCAGTGAGACTTGGATCTGTAATACGTGTCACACCCTTCTTCTGGGCAAGGTTTTCATCATTGTTGACCACACTCAGTAACAAAGAGGCAAGATCATCCAATAATGACATCTTGGAAAGAAGCCAAGTTGCCCTGAAGAATTCTCCTGCTCCCTGTGCACATATTAGGTGCAGAGCCAGGTATTATCGATCACTGTGGGAAAATTGAAAGGGAACAGAAAAAGGATAAAAGACATGGTTACTGCACCGGAGAAGATCTTACAAACTAGTTGGAACAACAGGATATTGTATTTGCAAAATAATGAAGAAAGGTATAAACCAAGAAGAAAAAGTAAGGTAATATTTGCAGAGTGAATATTAGCTAATTACTAGAGTACTGCAATGTCAAGGGGGGCTCAAAGACAACTGGTTCATCTTAGAAGCTCCAGTAGGAGAATTATATGTGTGTGTAGTAAGGACAGGGATTTTGGTTGCTAGTGAAAAGTAAGCAAAGGTTGCCCTGTCTACCAGCTTTGATCCTTTCAGCATTGTTCACCAGTGA
This sequence comes from Pseudocheirus occidentalis, assembly GCA_028646575.1. Classification (NCBI taxonomy): domain Eukaryota; kingdom Metazoa; phylum Chordata; class Mammalia; order Diprotodontia; family Pseudocheiridae; genus Pseudocheirus; species Pseudocheirus occidentalis. The sequence continues at coordinate 113,899,673 of CM053601.1, read as the reverse complement.
TTCACCATGGTCCAGGACAGTGGGAGCTATCCACCCAGGATGCAGATAATAAGAAGACAAGTATATTAAGAAAGGCAATTTTGAGGAAAGCAGAGAGTCCATAAATGAAGAACTGTCTTCCCAGTAAGACTCTGGTGAAAGCAGCAGGGATTAATTGCAGTGATTGAGGCAGGTGAAGCTCCTGGATGTTGGGGGTACTGAGGAAGAATTTAAGAACAATGTGCTTTCTTCTCCTTCCTGGGGCTGCAGCAGAGTTCCAGCACTGGGGAAGAGCCAGAGCCTTTTCCCTTTAAACTGGAAGAAGATGGGGACAGCTTCCCAGAAGGAGTCTTTATCATTAGATGACCAAGTTGACAAGAATCTCCAGGACTTGGTGATGGGCAACTCACTGCAGCTTAAAAAGTGCTTCTTTGTTAAGGGAAAAATATTTAAGGGCATAACATCAATGTAATTGAAACTAATTTAACCATTACTCCCGCCTTTTTTTGTATTGTAATAGATGTTTTATTTTATTTTATTGGCATGATTATATTATGAAGTTTAAATAAAATTCTTCATTGTATTTCTTTTCTGACCATTATTATTATTTGTTTCATGATTATTGCTCAAAATAATTTTGTGATATTAAGGAAAGTGGCCGTAAAACTAGGTAGGACCCTGTCGTTCACAAGCTGATTTGCAAGAAAGTAAGGTGCATTAGGAGGGGAAGAGGTTTAAAGAAATCCCTTCACCTACATTCCACCTAGTTCCTTTGCTAAATGGAATTCGCAGGATAATTCAAAAAAGATACATACTAGTGATATAGGAATATGAAAGGAAATAAAAAGAATTCAAGACCATAACTTAAAAAAGAGTTTAGGAGAAAGGGAGTTTAAAAGATAGTCTTAAAATGCCTCAAGATTTCTCTAGCGAACCAGAATTTCACTTCTTGAGGTTTTGTTCAGAAAAGAGTTAAAGGGAATCTAGAATTCTCAAACTATAGATGGAGAGATAGAAAGATAGATAGAATGGTTATTGAGAGTATACTATGTGCTCTGAGTATACAAAAGCCAGAAAACAGAAGCATTTCCTACTCTTGAGGAATTTACATTCTACCTAGGGAAGATAAAACACAACGGGAAGCTGAAAAGTGGGGATAGGAAGGAAAAGGGGTACCAGAGCATGGCTAACCAATTACTGGGCTGTTTTCTATAAAATGACAGAGATTGCAGAGAAGGTGATGATGAGCAGATGGTTGCAGAGAAAAGCAACAGTGCTAGAAATGCCAAGCAGGAACAATAAAGAACAACTTAGGAGAGATAGCCAGTGGGGAGAAGCTTGGCAGGGAGGAAAGAAAAGACCCAAACACCAAAGACAAAGCAGCTTGCCTGATAGTATCATCAGAGCACATTGGTGACTCTAACAACAACACTGGAAATGCCTTAGCTACTTCCATACTTCTAAGTTCCCTAGCATATGTGTGTGTATGTACATATACATATGTGTATATATACAAGGTCACATATATACATATATCATAGATATCATATATTTCTTCAACAATAGTGGTATCACAAATGGAAGAGTGTACCTCTGGGGTGTATAGGGTATCTTCTTTTCGCTTACATTAATATGTTGTTTAAATATCTTTAATTTGTATGGATTTATCCTCTAATTGTCTGTTAAGAGAAACACATTGATGGGTGTTCCTAAGCTATGGTTTTGAGTAGATGCTGCCTTGCGCTCACTACATGCCTTGAACCTGGGATGCTATTCAGGGGTCACCTTCTATGACAGTAGCAAAGGGCTCCATGGGTTTTTGAAATGTTTAATGAGAGTTGGAAGTGAGTAGAAGAGAAGAAAGAGGAGACATTTCAGTTCTAAGAAGCAAAAACAAATGTCATTTGTAGGAAAACAGTGGTGGATGTCAAATATAAATACCAAATAAATCCTTATACATAGTTTCAGCTTTTACACTCAAATTCTTGACTTTTAGGAAATATATCAATGTAGAATATAGCAACCATAGGGGGTCCACAGGAAAGTTACATCTAGGAAAAGTCATAGCACTTTAAAAGCTTAATTCCCTAGAAATCTATTTATACCTGATAGATTATATCTTGATGGAGATATAGTCTGTGAAATGGCCAGTGTGAACAGTTATGTAAAAACAGCTGCTAAGATTTCATACTAAATTTTAAACTAAGTGAATTTGCCTATTTGGTACCTGGTCTGTGGTTATAACTTAAAATTGACTCAGAGAGGGGTACAGGCTGTGAATCTGAATGAAAACTTAACCAAAGCATGTAAGACACTGTATAAAATTGCCCCCTTTGTAGTGAATTATAAGATTTCATTAGTTCCTGAGAGTTAATTGTTGAAATTATTATATTAACTATGTCTAACTCTCAAATTATCTTCTGGGATATGAAATTGAAAGTCTGAGAGAAAGTGTATGTTACCAGATAATAGTATCACAGTAGCTTTTAGTGGAGCCTCAAGATTCAAAGCATTTGAACACAGTAAGCTTCAGAAACCCACAACTCTCGAACCATATCTGAATTGTAACAGCTAAATTAAGCAGCTTCTTTTCAAGCTTTGAAAGATGTATTCTTTTTTGTTGTTTTTTATTTTTGTTTTGGAGGGGGGAAGGCAAGGCAATTGGGGTTAAGTGACTTGCCCAAGGTCACAAGACTAGTAAGTGTTGAATGTCTGAGGCTGGAATTGAACTCAGGTCCTTCGGACTCCAGGGCTGCTGCTCTATTCATTGTTCCACCTAGCCGCCCCAAAAGATGTATTCTTTGGCACACTCCATAATAAGATGAACACTATATATCTCTTACAGTATTTAGTCATTCGGAGTTAAAATTATTTCTCATACCTGACCATTTTAGTTTTCAACATTTTAGAAGAGAAAGATAGATGAAAACATCAACAATAACAAAAATACAAAAACCTTGAAGAGAAAACAATAAAGAACTCTTTGGTTACCATGTGCAGTACAGATTGATTAAGCAAGAGTTCTTCCTCTTCTTTTGTATGTCATGGATCCCTTTGGAAATCTAGAGGAACCTATGGACCCCTTATATCAGAGTGATGTTTTAAAATGTATTAATGCATAAGATTACAAAGAAAAATAAATATATTGAAATGCAGTTATCATAATATCTTTTAAAGTTTCATGAACACCTAGTTAAAAACCCTCAAGAAACAAAGCAGTTGGATTATATTCATAAGCCCATGTTCCTTTAAAGATTAAACCTGTAACACTATCAGTGGCATCTTTCAATATGAAGAAAAAAGCAAATGTTTTATAAACAAACACATTAAGAAGTTCCTTCATTGAGAATTCTCTATACTAATATATCACAAGTTTGGATTTTTTAAAAATATTCAACATGTATATGTAAAAATTCAATGATACCAACATTTATCACAGAATCACAAAATCTCAGAAGAAACCCCCAGAACCTAACTAGTTCAAGTTGCTAAATAGCTCTCAATTTAGACCATTTTCATCCTTGATTCCTTCTCTCCCCAAACCTCAATCTGGTCATTTTGTGCTTCTGTTTTCACTAATTTTTAATGTCTGATAACATATATATATATATATATATATATATATATATAAAGATATGAAACTATTAGAGCAAAAATAACATATGAAGACTTGTTGCTGGCTCTCTTTTAAAGGTGCTACTACACCTCTCAGAAATGATGTTCAGCCTTTAAGAAGTCTATATTTAAGATGAAGGGAAAGATATTTCATTGTTGGCCCTAATCATAGACCTCAGGTAGAGTACTTTTTACAAAGCACTTTCTTCCCACTCACCTTGTGAGGCAGGCAGCAGAGGCATTATTAATTCTGTTCGATGGTGACATATGCATGGTTTTTTTGTCCTGTGAAATTCCTTCTCATCTCCTTTTTTTTTCTATAGAGCACCCATATTCTAGAAATATTCTCCTGGAAATTTTAATATTTTGCGAATAGTAGTGCAACTCTTCAGTTACCTATCCTTTTTCTTCCACTCTCATTTCCCATCTGTTTAACTCTTTGTAGTAGCTGAAATTTGATGGCTTCCTAGAAAGGGAGCACTTTTATACAATGCTTTATATACTTTTGATTATGCTATTTATGCTAATTTGTACATTCAAGGAAATGTAGGTGACATTCTAGAACCTATTAACAGCCACTGTGGCTCACTCCATTGCCATTTGGGTAAACTGAAATTTTGATTCTTCAGAGATTGTCACGTCCAATTATTTCAAGTGATAGACCACTAAGAAAATATGGAGGTTCAAAAGATGTCCTCTGGAGGAAGACAGGGGCTTTTGAAATAGTTAAACATACCATGCAATTTCCCAAATGCAAACCATTTCATTCTGGTCCCTAGTTTACTGTCCATCTGTATTGTCTGCTTAAGATTAAGGACTGTTGAACTAACTCAATAGGCTGACCACTCCACAACATATCTGGGCAACATACAGTCTTTATACACTTAAGCTTTTATCCTATGTGGTCTACACACAGACACACAGACATAGACACAGACACACACAGAGTTATCCCTTCTACATCACAACTTTCCCCACTGAGGTTTCAATATATTGCAGGTCAGCATAAGAAATTACATGGGAATTTTGGGGGAATTTTGCAGAAGCCACAAATGACATGTGAAGGCCAGCAGATGATACAGAAAAAGTTTAGAGACTCAGAAATGCTTAAAATATATTATAGTATTATATAATATTAACATATGTTTTATCTTTTAATACCATAATAATTCAGACATCTTCTCTGGTACAAAGAGAGGGCCAAAAAATTTTACATGGATTTTCCAGATTATAGTGGCGTTGTATCCCTAACCCCTGTGATATGGAAGGGAAAACTGTATATATATATCATCCATGACAGCAGAAAACTCCTTTTGTGAATGCCTCTCTTCCTTTTTCATTTCTTGATTAATAGTCATAAGCAAGGGGTTATTGAAGAAAGCTAATTCTGCAGTTACATCTTTCAAAGAATCTTATATGCTCTTACCATATGCATGGAAATGTGTGGTAGGATAGTCTTTATAGTAACCTTTTGATCTGTTGACTCAAGTGTTTTTACCATCAACAAACAACAAATACTGTGGAATCTTGGCTTTTCTTATGAAGCTGTGGTGTGCTGCTAAGGTATCATCATGAAACATTATGACTCTGTAGAGGTATAAGTAAATACCACTATATATTCTTTCCACTAGTTTTTTTTTAATCGTAATCATACAGGAAGATCAGATAAGAACTCTACAAGTAGTAACCTGCAGAAAACAGTCTGATATTTCAAGATTAAGTAATAACTCATTCTTTCAGATCTGACCAGTTTGTTTTCCCTGACCTTGACTACCAGGCCAAAGTAAATGGAGGCAGACTGATAATGATGCAAAGTTTAAGTAGTTATAAATTCTAATCTCTGTTGTAATCATAGATTTCTTTTATTCACTATCTCGTGAGGCACTGAGATCAATTCAATCTCAATTCTAATTTGGAAAGGGTAGCAGAAGACCAGGTTTTTGTACCTTAGTTTTGTTTTGTGTCATTTTTCTATACGACCTTGAACAAATCATGGAAACTGTGAATATCAGCTTGGGGATTAAATTGACACAGTATACTCTATGGAAATATTGTGAGGTTCAAATCAGGTAAAGAAAGTGAAATACCTTGCAAAGTAAGAAAAAAATGACAAAAGTGCTTTTTGAAGCATCTTCCATATAGTAAGGCATATAGGACCAGTACATTTAATCTATTTTATCATTAATGAGCAAAAGCAGCACTCCTGTGATTTCCAGGTTGCTCACTTTAGGACCCCAAATTCTCCAAGCTTTGGATGGATTTAGAAGTTGAGAATGGGATTGCTGTGTTTCTGATATTTTAAAAATCATGGGATATGGGAATATGTGAAAGGTTTAGGACTAGACATGGGCAAACGTCCTAATTTTCCAAAAGAAAAAAAAAGAAAGAAAAAGAACAAAAGAAAGAAGGTAAAGTCTGAAAGTCACTAACCAGTAAACTTGACTTTAATTTCCGCCAAATTATAGAATATTTTTTGAGGGGGAAAGGCAGGGCAATTAGGATTAAGTGACTTGCCCAAGGGCACACAGTTAGTAAGTGTGTCAAGTGTCTTTGAACTCATGTCCTCCTGACTCTGTGCCACCTAGATGCCCCAAAATTCTAGGATATTTTTAAAGGGATGGTTTATAAACACTTAAGAAAGAGGTGGTGATAAGAACCAACATGGCTAGGGGCGGCTAGGTGGTGCAGGGGCAGCTGGGTGCCGCAGTGAATAGAGCACCAGCCCTGGAGTCAGGAGGGCCTGAGTTCAAATCCGGCCTCAGATACTTAACACAAAAAAACCAGCCGTGTGACCGTGGGCAAGTCACTTAACCCCAACTGCCCTCCAAAAAGAAAAAAAAAAAGAACCAACATGGCTTCATCAAGAAGTAGTCATGCCAGACTAACTTAAATTTTTCAACAAGATTATTAGACTCTGAGAGATCAGGGAAATATCATAGACAAAGTTTATGTGGATTTAGGGAAGTCACTTGAAATCTCAAACTATACTTGGAGACGTGTGAACTAGAAATAGTATGGTTATAAGGAGTAAGTCCGAAGTGCATGTCCAGACTGAAAAACTGATAGTATTAAAGGTCTGTAAAATAAAATGATCAGAGGGATGAGATATTGAGGAGAGATAAAACTGATCTCCACATGTAAGAGCCAATTTATCAAAGAATTCTTAAGGTAAACAAATCACCATTTTTTCAAAATGATTTCAGAATAAGTATATAGTAAATATATTAAATATATATATAAAATAAGTATATAGTAAAATTTATTGGATTAATTACTTAAAATAATGAGGAAAACTGTTGCTTTTGTTGGATCTTTATTAAGGTTACACCCATTAACAATGGGTTTCCCCCCAAAATGCTATCCTGGGCACTCTTCTCTCATGTTTTCCCTTGGTGATTCCATCAGCGTCCATAGTCTCAATTATCATCTTAATGCTTATGATTCTTATATTTAGTCCTCGTTTTTCTGCCAACCTCCATTCTCTTAGCTCCAACTGTCTATGAGACAACAACTTGGACTATATTTAGCTATCTTAAACTCAACATGTTCAAAACAGACCCATTATCTTTCTCCGTAAAAGCTCTCTCCTCTTCCTAACTCTTCTACTATTGCTAAGGGCACCACTATCTATTCACTCAGGTTTATAATCTAGGTGTCATGGTAGATTCCTTATTCTCTCTCACCCCCATATTTAACCTGTTGCCAACTCTTGTCCATTCTACCTTTTTAGTATCTCTTGTATGTGCCTCCTTTTCTCTGCTGACAGTACCACCACTCTGCTGCAAGTTCTTATCACCTCATGCCTGGAGTATTGAAATAGCAGGCTGATGGGTCTCAAGTTTGTCCCCACTATAGTCTGAACTCCACTCAGCTGTGCAATTGTCTTCCTAAAGAGCAAGCCTGACCATGTCATCTCTCTACTCAATATATTCTACAAGGTAGGTGCTTAATAGATATTTATTAATTGATTGATTATTCTCTATCACTTCCAGGACAATATACAGTCCTCCCTGTTGGCTCTCTATTACCGTTCTAATCTTAAATTTTACCCCTCTCCATGTATCATTGATCCAGTGAAACTGACCTCTTCATTTTTCCTTTCATACAACACTCATCACTCACTGTCCCTCAAAACCAGAACACAACTCTTAGTCCCAGCTAAAATCCCACCTTCTAAAAGAAGCCTTTCCTCATTGTCCTTAATGCTACTGCCCCCCTCTATTGATCAGCTCCAATTTTTGGATAAATCTTATTCGTACATATTGTTTACATGTTATCTCTCTCATTAGACAGCGAGTTCCATGAGAGTAAGGGACTGTTTGATTCCTTTTTTATTTTGTATCCTTGCTGTTCAGCATAGTGTCTGACACGTAGTAAGAACTTAATAAATATTTGCTAATTAATTGACTGGCTGACTTTCAACCAATATTCAAGACATTAGACAATAATTTCATTACATTATCAACATTTATTATGTACTTTTCCATTGGCGTATCCAAGGCCACAAAGATCTAGCCAGTGATTGAGTCAGAACTCTAATCAGTTCTTCAGATTTTAAACCACATTTTATTTTTACTAGAAGCTAAGAAGCTATATAATGCTATGAAACATTGCTCAATCTGTGTTGTATTTGTTTATAGATCTGCATGTTATTTGTTCCCTTCAAGCAGAATGTAAATAATCCTTGAGAGTAAGATAGAGTTTCTTTTATTTTAGTCTGTATTTGAAGTGCCTGATTGATATATGGTAAGCAATTAATAAATAAATGCTTTTTGACTGATTCGTAGATATTGTTACTATTACCACTACAAATAGCTGAAATAATACTTTATAGTTTACAAAATACTTTAGCTTACATACATCAGCTCATTTGCTTCTCACAACAGCCTTGAAAGTCTATAACAAAGGTTTATGGGCTTATAAAAAATTTAAACTGAATTAAAATATAGCCTATAGAGAAATAAGAATTTCAGAAAAAATAGAAATATAATCATACCCATGGTGGGACACATTTTAATTCTATTACCTCATCTGCTTTATATGAATCATTAGTTTTATTTATATGACTTACAAAGCTTCTAAAATTTGATTTTCCCTTTAAGATTTGAAGTGGAAATACTGTATTATTTTTTATAAACAAGGGAACAGCTACCAGATTACTTTATATGTTCTTAAATCTATGACTAGTGAGTGACAGGCAGGTCCCAGAAATCTTTGTAAAACTGAGTAATTATTTCAATATTCGTACCAGAAATAAAGTAAATGTGGCTGTCCCAAGAAGGTCCCTCAAGATTCTAATGTCATACCCCACCACTTAGTGTTACTGTCTGAGCCCATTTTTCAAACGCAGATGGTATATGGAACAGGCCTGATATTCCTGAATCTCTTTTATGAAGTCTTTTTCAAGGATGCCACAAGGGACCTCTTAACTGGCATTAGAACACATTCTTGTCTCCTGGGAAACATAATTCAGTAAAACATAAATATCACTGACTGTCTCAAGGAATTGTATTCACAGATTGCTAAATATGATAACTTATTATTGAGGTGATTCAAGATGTGCAAAGAAGGTAATTGCTTTGCAGAGTCAGCTTAATGCCATTGTTTAACACAACTGAAGCAGATGGAGGTGATGAAACCAGAACATTCCACATTCAATTAGAGTTCCATCAATATTCCGAAGATGGAAAACTGCAATTGATGTCTGCAAACAAAGCAACACACTATCTATTGATGAATTGAGGGAAAACATAGACCAATATTGCCAGCATTCAGACCCAGGTATGGAAACCATTAAACCTAAATCAAGTTCTAGACTTAAGAGATCAACATTTGTAATCCCTTCATTGCAATCTGATCTATAGAGTTGAACTTTGTCTCTGACTGAACAATTTGTGTCTCCAGTCAACATAACTGTACCCTCCTGAACGAAAGAAACCAAGATCCTTTGACCTATCATGAATCACACTGCTTTCTCCCTATTAGGCTACCTTCTGGATCTTTCTGATTGACCTTCCCCTGTCCACTTAGAACCAGATCTTTGATCATCTTCTTTTATTCCCCAACTCAGATCAACTTTAATTATGAATGCTTCTTGTATTGTTTTGTCAATTCACTTGATCCTTCTAGTTGCCTTACTAGTGACTATATCATTAATTTTGTACTGAATGCATATAAAGGAGAAGAAATTTATGTTTATTTAAATTTCCTGGTAACATGATGAAATAGTTATGGAATCTGAAGATCTTCCATGCCCCTTTAACTTGCTGACATAGAAGGAATGGGTGGAGCAAGAGGAAGCCTGAGCCAAGCTAGAGTCAGTGTGGTGACTGGAAGCAGCAGCTATGGCTGCTTTTTTGAGCCAGCCAGAATTTCTGCAAAGGACTCCTGCTGAGGTCTGCCATGGATGGAAACTTCAGGGGCCGGAGCTGCTGGAAGCAAGCTGTGTGGATGCTAAGCAGTTGCCGTGAGTGAGGATAGGAGGATCTTTGCCTGAGGTAGCTTGTTCTGTTTTGAAGGCCTGAGAATGTGGGTGTTTGCTACATTAACTACATGTGCCAACTTCATAACTACTATGATGGCCTTGACTTTCTGGTTTGGGGGCTCAGGTTTCTGGTATTTGAATAAATGTTCTAGCTATATTCCCCATGTAGAGAGCCTATTACATTTTGTGATTAATAACCATATCAGCATATTTATAGTTTCTGTAGGCATTGTGAATACTGCATTGTTGAAACACATGTAAACACTAATAGGAATATAGGCTCATAGAGTTAGGGCAAGAAGAGGCCTTAAAGATCATCTAAACCAATCCTATCACTTTAGAGAAGAGCTAAGAACTATAGAACTGAAATGACTTTACCAAGGACATACAAGCTTCAAGTAGCTTAGATGAGATGTTAGTCCTTGACTTCCAACTTCAAATAAGGCTCTATGGGAGAAAGAGATCTTAAAAAGGATATATGCTTGTAGTTCAATCATAGCCGTGTTTAACAGCTATAAAATTTAAGTTGTAGAAGACACTGGGTGGTCACACCCAGTGAGTAACACCAGGGGCTGTGCCATGACTACACACTTAAAAGCAACAAGTAGCCTCAATTAGTCAGCAGGGGTTAATTGTTCATACTCCTGTCCTATTTAGGCTTAATATAGCCTAATATTTTTTATATTTATAATAATATTTATATATTTACATTTACATTTTTATATATTTTATATATTTATATTTATATAAATATATTTATAATACTTTTCTACTTTTTATAATATAATTATATATAATATAATATAATTTTTTAATACTTTTTATAAATGTGAGCACTAAACTTCCCTAAAGAGTGGTTCTCTTCCCAACTGTACAACAGTAGCTGCCAAGGCTTTGAAGAACTGCCCACAACCACTGTTGTGAAGATGTCTCCTGTTGTGCCTATAGTGTCCTGAAATAAAGTTTGCTTATTTGCATTATAAAGAACTTTTTTTTACATCTCTGAAGAGGTTCTCAGTATCCTTTAAATGCATTTTGAAAGGTAAGGCACTCATCATCACATTAGACATCTTTCTCTCAAATTGTTCAAATGCATTTCACCTTATTTTGACCAGAATAAACTGTTCCCTCTACCCAAGAATATTTCCTACTATAATTATTAAATCCTATAAAATCATTCATCTTGAACTAACTTCTATCCATGTTATAGACAAAATCACAAGATACCCTTTGGTAGCAGATATTTATTGTACATATACAACCACATGTTCAATTTTATATAGTTTAAGGAAAGAAAAGCTGGCTCAACATATGAAAAACTATAGGATTAAAGATATTTTTTGCTATATTCCCAAGTCATCTGGATTTACTGATAAAATATAGAGCTGGATTTTGGATTTTCATTGTTTCTTCTCTATGAAATTTTGCTATTTTGACTCAGATAACAAGAAGTATTTCTTTTCTCATTTTGAGTGTTATTCTAATTTTATTGTATGTTTAGAAAGCCACTAAATTCTAATACAAGTTAGCAAGAGGATCTGAGGAGCACATGTGGAAGAGCAAATCTAAAGTACACTGAGAAGTGTATTGAATCTCCTACTTACTAATCCACAGTTATGAACCAATAGTCCAAATACCTTAACTACCCAATATACCATTTGACTTATGAGATTTAGGTAACTAAAGGGGCAGGGTGAGAAAGTAGAAAGATTCAACAGGAAATTATTGAAGACAAAATAATTTTTTTCTATTACTTCAATTAAAATTAAGATTTAAAACAATTCTATGCTCTTTGACTTTATTTTAATCCCACTTGACTGTCTCAGCTGAATTCAGGGGGAGAAGATTCAGTCCTAACCAGAAAAGATAATAACATTAACAAAGATGAAGAGAGAGTTTATATATGCCTATATATAAAAAATCTGAGGGAGTAACAAAATAAGGTCAGAAATTGAGAGAAAAGATTGTGGTTCATATTGGCAAGCCAGTAAAATGAAAGAGACCTGTAGTGGATAATACTAGTGGGGTTAAAAAGGCGGGGATTCCTAAAACACAGGCCCTCTTTATATCTGAATATCATTACCATATGCTACTCTCATCTCTCTCTAGCAAGAGTTGCTTTTCGGAGTCATATCAAACACATAACTGTTCCTAAAGGTTTTCCTCTCACTTCATCTCCCTGACAAACTTCCAGATAAGAAGGCAATCCTCATTCTCCTTATTCCAGTTTCCTTCTGATTACTCCCTCTTGGCATCATTTCAACTAACAAGCCCAAATACTGTCACCAAAGTTTTCTACTGTCTACCCGGCCCTACAGAACAGATAGGCCTGACCTTAGCCCAGTCTTCATACAGGCATATTTGATTATTTTCTGTCATAGGTAAGCAGGTGTGACGGTTGAGCCATTGTCAGTAAATAAGTGAACAATTGTGGAAAAGAGGAGAAGTGGCACAAGATTGGAGAAGGGCAAATGTCCTCATTTTCAGTAAAGGGTAGAGAACATAATCTGCAAACAGGCCACTGAACTTTTTTTTGATTACTGGAGAATTTCTAGACTATTTCCAGTAAAGAGATGGTTGATGAACTTTTAGAAACAACAATGCGATTCAGAACTGATTAGATGCAGAACCCAAAGAATATTCTTTACTCTTCTATCAAGGTCTTTCCCCACCATTCTATATTGTCTAATTAGCTCTGTACTCTTTTATCATCAGCCAATAGTGTTTCCTCTACCCTCTCTCCCATGGAGCTGATTTGGAACCTTGCTTAAACTCTTGGACTCAGGGTTCACCTCAGCTTCTATTTTGGTATATTCAGATCTTCAGAGGTTTAATCTGATGGCCTCTGGGGTTTCTATAAAATACTACAATCTGGTCAGATGTGTCAGAAGTCTATAGTCTGGAAAAAACATGAAATAAATGGAAAGAATCTTCTATTTTCTGGCTAATCCATTCTAAAGCAACATTACAAAAAATCAGCAAAATGTCAGTGTTGGTAGCACAAGAAGCAAAGGGTTGTGGACACACCATGCAAAAGTTGATACTGGGCAGGCTGAAGGAAAATTTAAGACATAGGATAGGACTACCAGGCAGTGATCAAGTCAGCGATTGGGATATAAAGTGAACAATCCAGAGAGACGCTATTCCCAGGTACTCAAGGTTGAAAAAGTCCATGAGTCTGAACCATGCAGACAAGATGGTGTCTAAGGATATTCAGTGAACCAGTCAGGGAAAGCATAATTATAACAACTATTCTAGCCACAATTCATTTTAAGATTTGTAAAGCACTTCGCATATACTATTGTTTGATCCAAGCAGTAAGTCAGAAGTCAGACAGACACATATGAGCCAGAAAAACACCACCTGAGAGCAAGAGTAACAGTCAGGAGTTGACATGATGAGAGAAAATGAGTCGAAGATACATGAAGTACAAATAATAAGGAACTAACTAAAGTAGCTTTTCTGCCTTGGGACTATTTTTGTTTTTGTTGTGTTTTTGTTATTGCTCCATCTCTATGGAGCCAGGGATGAATCCTACTGTGTGTCTAGTTTAGAGTGAGCAGGTAATTAGAAATGTCTGGCTCAGGTGACTAGTGTGTGGACAAAGAAAATCAGAAGGTTCTGCTAAATCAAATCTCTTCTGCTGTCATTTCCCATCCCACCCTAAATCTGTGGAGTGAATGGGGTTTGGGTAAAAAGACTGAAGCTTTATTAAAACATTTTCTTATCTTATGGATCCTCTCTCTCTCTCTCTCTCTCTCTCATTCTTTTCTGGCTTTTTCATAGGTTTGTCACCAATTTTGGGGTGCTGCTCATAAAAGGAAACAGCCTTGTATAATGAAAATAGTACTGCACTATGAGTCAAGAGATGCCTTTAGGTTCCAGATTTTACTCATATTAACTAGCTATGTGACTATGAGCAACTAACATTTCTCAACTGATTCATAGTCTTCATCCACAGAATGAGGGGTATTATATGAGAGGGTCATTAAAGTCTTTTCCATTCTAATATGTGGGGGATGTGGTCACTGTTATTGGACTATACCCTTGTGCCACACAAAACACTATTAGACTGCTTGCTACTGGAGTGAGACCTTATGCATTTTTTTTCATTTTTTTCCAATTTTAATTTATTTTCTTGGTTACATCATTCATTTCCACAAAGTTTTGAGTTACACATTTTCTCCCCTTTTTGCCCCTACCCCCCCAGCCCAGAACATTGATCCCACAATCTGTTCCCTTTTATGCCCTCCTCCAACACCCCTCTAGCTTTCTAGCAGGGCAGGGAGGGGCTCCCTGCCCCCGTCCCTGAATGTATTATTTCCCAGTTGCATTAGATTGTATAGCTTTAAATACTAGATTC
>CM053601.1:113869486-113884732 GCA_028646575.1 Pseudocheirus occidentalis | reverse complement strand
AAAAAATTAAAATTGGAAGAGGAAATAAATTTTAAAAACTACAATGAGAGTTTTAAAGAATTTAAAAAACAATTAGTGGCTTGGTTTTAAAGAGGCATAAAAATACTAAACAAAATAACACTTCAAAAGAGAATTGGCTAAATGTTAAAGCCTCAGTGAAGAAAATGGAAGAAGAGGTAGAAAAGGTCACTAAAGAAAATAATTCCTTAGAAATCAAAATTGGGCAAGCAAAAGCTAATGACTACATCATGCATAAAAAAATAAAAATAAAAATAAATTAGAAGAATGGAAAATAGAAGAAAATGAGAATTATCTCAAGATTTAGCAGCTCCCACATAAAGGAAGGGAAGTCTTAGGATATGATAATCCAGGAGACAAAGGAGCTAGGTTTACAACTAAGAATAACTTACCCAACAAAAACTGAGTATAATCCTTTAAAGGACATAAGGAATATTTAATGAAATAGAGAACTTTTAAAGCTTTCCAAATGAAAAAAAATCAGAAATTAGCAGAAAATTTGACATTCAAATATTGGACTCAAGAGAAGCATAAAAAGATCAGCATGAAAGAAAAATTATAAAAGACTCAATAAGGTTAACTTGGTTACATTTTATATAGAGAGATGATACCTATAACTCTTAAAAACCTTATCATCAGGGCAGTCAGAAATACTATACATAGACAAAGGTATGGATGAAAAAGGATTCAATGGGAGAAAGCAAAGTGAGAAAAATATTTGGGGAAACTATCTTAAAAAAAGAGATGCACAATGAAAAACTTTTACAGTTGAGATGAAAATGTAACAGAAATGGGGAGTGCTTGAAGCTCACTCTCATAAGAACTGGCTCAAAGAGAGAGGAATAAACACACACATGTACATACACACTCAATCATGTATAGAAATGTATTTCACTAAAGAGAAAAGTGGGATGGGGGAGAGGACAGGGTAAAAGGGTTGGTAAAAAGGAGGGAAGATTAAAGGACATGGCAATCAGAAACAACCCAGACCTTAAAGGAGAAAAAGTTAAAAGGATGAGATGGATAAAGAGGAGAAAATAAAATGGAGCAAAATACTCAGTAATCATAATGTGAAAATTAATGGGATAAACTCAACCATATAATGGAAGTGGAGAGCAGAATGGTATAGAAATCAAAATCTAAATATGTTGTTTACGAGGAACACATCTGCAACAGACATACATATGAGTTAAAATAAGGGACTGGAGCAGAAACTATTATGCCTTAATGAAAGTAAAAGAAGGCAGAAGAAGCAATTCTGAAAAGAAATATGGTAGATTTTATGGAAAAGGAACTCTTTATCTGTCAAGACCTTTATTTGTCACACACTGGATATATGACCATGAGTAAGTCATTTTAACCATTAAGTGTTCTCCCACACAGTTGAATCACACCCATGTCCTCTGTCTATGTACATTCCTTATAACTTCCCTAATAATGATAAAGTTCTCAGGAGTTACATTGATCATATTCCATATAGGAATGTAAATATTTACTGTAAAGGAGACAGAGTCAAGATGGCAGAGTAAATACAGGGTCTTGCTCTCTCAAATTCCTTCTAAACAACTTTACAATAACATCTCAGAATGAATTCTGAAGTGGCAGAACCACAAAAATGTATGGGTGAAACAATATTCCAGACCAATAAAACTTAGAAGGTCATTAGGAAGGTTATTTTTGTTTTTTTGTTTTTTGTTTTTTTTTTGCAGGGAAGAGCATGGATTGAAGTGTAACACAGACTATGGTGTCAAACCAGAAGGAGCACTAGGTGGCATATGCATTACCTGTGGTGGACTCTAGAGGCCTCAGCCCACAGAGAGTAAGGGGATTAGACAAATGATCAGAAGCATATTACAAGGAACCTTTTCTGGCACTCTGTTGGGTTGCCCATAGATAGCTCTGGGTCACAGTTCCAGGACAAGTAGATGCACTAGAGCACCAAAGCTCAAATCTCCAAGAGAGCACATAATCATATGAGGGAATCCTTTCTCCCAACTTTTATTCAACTCCCTTGTTCCTGTGGAATCCAGTACCTTACCCACCATGCCTTTTGTGGCTTGTCATTCTTTACCTCCCCCGTTCCCCAGAATAAAGGATATCATCAGCACAGAACCATCTCTCATCATCTGTCTGTAAATTTGAAGATATACTCTGGAGGTATATAATATAATCTGGCTAAGTGATGAAACATTTCTGGTTCAGATGTAGCCATATCCACGAATGAACAACTCTCCATTTCAAAGGGATGTTCAGGTAGGAGGGCTTATTCTCTGTAGGCTAGCACTAAAGATTCTCCAGATGCTGGATGGTCCCTTCAAAGTTTGATGTGTTTTGACAATAGTGAGTATACATCATGATTAAGTTTTGTTTGTTTTGTAAAACTTAAAGAATTATTTAATTAATTATTATCATACCAGCAAGAGGTAGATATAATTTTAATCTGGCCTTCTCAAAATGTGTGTGCTACTATCTTTGAACTAACTAAACTAATGAAAACTTTGTTTTCCTGTAGGAAAAATAGATACTAGGTATAGTAGAAATATCATATTCCCAATGAGAGGAATTAAAACACAAATTAGGAATTATCTTGCCCAATTGTATGCACATAAATTTGACAATCTTAGTGAAATGGATGAATATTTGCAAAAATATAAATTGCCCAGATTAACGTAAGAGGAAGTAAATTACTTTACCCCATCTCAGAAAAAGAAATCAAATAAGCCATCAATGAATTCCCTAGGAAAAAGTCTCTGGGGCCAGATGGATTTACTAGCAAATTCTATCAGACATTTAAAGAACAATTCATTCCAATACTCTACCAACTATCTGGGAAAATTGGTGAAGAAGGAGTCCTACTAAATTCTTTTAATGACACAAATACGGTACTGATACCTACATCAGGAAGAGACAAAATGGAGAAAGAAAATTATAGACCAACTTCCCTCATGAATATGGATGCAAAAATTTTAAATAAAATATTACCAAAAAGACTACAGTCTACATTCAGAGAAAGAACTAGAAAGAAACAGAGAGAAAACAAAACTTGAATGCAGTTTGAAGCAAACTACCTTCTCTTTTTCTTTTTCTTGTTTGTTTTTTCCTTTTTCCCATTGTTCATTCCATTAGTTACAATCCTTTATTATAACCTGACTAGTCTAATGTGAAAGTATTTGCAGATTCTATACTTGACTGCATGCCACCATGGTGGGGAGGGGAGAGGAGAGGGAGAAAGAGAAAAACTGAAACTCAGGGGAATATGGAACCGAATCTTGTAAACTAAAAGTAAACAAACTAATGAATAAAGACAAAAAAAAAAGAAATAACATATTCCCTGACTTTGGATTGTTTCTTTGAGAGTGATTCTTCATTTTCTACCCACATTACAAGAGGATTATTGCTACATGGAGCAAGCTCTTTATTTAACCCATATTTGACCCATCAGGAAACTCTGTTACCCTTTTAATTACCTTAGCTTTCAAAAGTGGTCAATCACAATAAAAATGACTACTAAAGAATTATGGATAAAAAACAAGAGGCATGGAAAGTAAGATAATTTGTATTACTTTTTTGGAACAGTAACACTTACAAGAGGGGCAGAGGGCTGAAATGGAAAGGGAAAAGGTCTTACAGTCAGAAACATAAGTTCAGGCCTGTCTCTGACACAAACTGAGTGTGTGATTCTGAGCAAGTCACTTGACTCAGTTGCTCAAATTAGCTCATTTTGACTGTAAATTGCAGAAAGTTAATCTTCATTAGTAGAGTTCTCTGATACCAAAGAAACTATGAGTTCCATCTCAGTTCTTAAGGGGATTGGAATAAGTAATGATAGAAAGAATAAAAGTATAATTATCCCTTCTACCTAGTAACTTTCCCCATCATGGTTCTGCTATATTGTGGGTCAGCATGAGAAATTAAATGGGAATTTGGGAGGAATTTTGAGGAAGCTGCAGATGATACGTGAAAAATAGCTAATGACACAGAAAAAAATTAGAAACTCAGAAATGAAAAAAGAATATGTATGATATACAGTATCATAAATTTACAATAAAGTACTTTAAACATCCCATAAAAGACAAAGAAAAAAAAATCAGACATCTTTTCTGGTATGCAGGAAGGGTAAAAAAAAAATCATGTGAATTTTCTAGATCATGGGGGTGCCATGTTCCATACCCACATAATATTAAAGGGATAACTGTACATTATTATTCACCTCTTCCTTTTGCAGTTTCCAATTTACATTCCCACTTATTAGTAGACAGAAAAACTTAGTCTAATATTTTTATGATTCGTTTTCATTATTTCTGTAGGCATCTGTGCCTATTAATTATCTAGAAATCAGGCATCATATCTTTTATCATATCTTTTAAATATAAGATATTTTATATCTTAAGAACACAAAATGGTATTTGACACAAAATAAACTCAAAGATAAATTGATTTTAAAGATTGATAAGTCTTAGAGATCTTCAGTTATCCATTTGCAGATAATGAAACTGTTATCTAGAAAACTTAAAACATTCAAGGTTAGGGTGAATATCATATGGGGTTTTTGTTTGCTCATTTGTTTGTTTTTGGATGTGCCAAGATGGATTTCATTTACAGTAGCAGATGCACTTTGAGTTGTTTTTATGGAAATAATAAGCATTCTGTACCAATCCATCTCTCTCCCCTTGTAGCATATAACAAAGGGCACACATTTACTAGATGATTAGATGGGACTAGGTATACAGATTGTAACTGGCCAACTCAGTAAAACAAATTTCTATAGGAAGAGGACCTAATATCCTATGCGAGGCAGTTAGGTTTGTTATGTTTCATGGCCACAGACTTATGTGTGTATTTTTATATAATGATCTAAAATGTCATAATTGCAATGTATTACTGTGACCCTCAAAAACATCTGAAAAAGTATCTCACTATTCTTCTTTGAATGATAAAGAGATGAGGACTACATGGTAATGGAATCGAAGAGCAGTCATGAATGATTCACTCTCCACTTGGAAGGAGTACTCTAGGACAATGCCCAGGAATCTGTGTGTTCTATATTGTCCTGTTTGACTTTTCTTTTTCTTTTGTAATCAATGACCTAGATAAAAGCATAGAAACATACATATCAAATGTTCTCAAGACACAGATTTGTTGGGGGTTTTGGGGAGTTCACAAAGGATGATAGGATTAAAAAACAAATCTCAAAATAAATCCTATGGGTGTATGCTTTATATATAGTCATGCTTGAATTAAAGAAAAAAAAATTGACTTTATAAGAAAAGATAAAGGGAGGAATTATTAAATTGAAATTTTTCTGAAAAAGATTTCAGTATTTCAATGTATTGTATGCTTAATGCAGCATCAAGAAAGCCTCCAGGTACAAATAACTTGTAGTTCCACTGTATATTGTTTTCCTTGGACAGTATCTGGAATGTTGTGCTCCGTTGAGGTCTCACAGTTTAGGAAGAGCATTGATAACCTGGAGAGTATCCAAAAGAAGGTAACTAAAATGGTGAAGGAACGTGACTCCATGCCATATTAAGACTGACTGGAGAACATGGTAGTGTTCTTCATGGAGGAGACTCAGTAACAGCAGCAGAAGGTGGATGGGGTAGCTTTTTTCAGATCTTTAAAGGGCAATCATATGGAAAAGTATTCTCATCCTATCTGTCCCTAGAGGGCAGAAGCAAGGGTATTACAATAAACATATAAGCAAAAATAGGTTTTCTGCTGGGAAAAAGTCATAATAATTATAGTAATTATATGAAAAAATGAAAATGATAAATTTTGAAGAAGATGTACAAAAATTGGAACACTAATGCTTTGCTGGTAGAGTTGTCAACTGATCCAGCCATTCTGGAGACTAATTTGGAACTATGTCCAAAGGGGTATAAAACAGCAATACAGCAATACAGTGTACAATACTGTAACCAAAAGAGATCATAAAAAAGGGAAAAGGACTTACTTGAACAAAAATATTTATAGCAGATCTTTATGTGGTGGCAAAGAATTGGAAATCAATGGGAGACCCACAAATTGGGGAACGGCTAAAGAAGCTGTGGTATATAAATGTAACAGAATACCATTGTGCTGTAAGAAATGAGGATCAGGAAGATTTCAGAAAAACCTGGAAAGACTTACCTGAACTGATGCTGCATAAAGTGAGGAGAACCAGGAGAACATTATATACAGTAAAAACAAAAATGTGCAATGGTCACTTTTGACAGACTTAGCTCTTCTCATCAATCCAATGATATAGACAATTCCAAAAGACTTGTAACAGAAAATGTTATCTACATCCAAAGAAAGCACTATGGCATGTGAATGCAGATCAAAGTATACTATTGTTTCTTTTTTTCTTCTTCTCATGGTTTATCCCTTTTGTTCTGATTCTTCTTGTACAATATGACTAATGTGGAAATATGTTTAATATGGTTGTATATCTATAGCCTATATAAATTACATCCTATTTATGGAGGGGAGAGGAAAGGGAGGGGGAAAAGTTATGGAACTCAAAATTTTAGAAATGTGTATGTTGAAAACTAAAACAAATAAATACATAAATAAATGAAACAAAAATAGTAACCAATTTTGAAAGGATTTGAAGGCTGTTTCATTAATTATGCAATGAAAGGATGACCTGAAATGGTGTCTATGGTTCATTCCATTTTGAGTCTATATTCATCATCTCATACCCAGTTTGAATTTCTCATAGATATCCTTGGGTATACCTGCTTCAAAAAATAAGCTAGTTCAATTGTTGCAGTAAATTCAGGAACTATAAACTTGCCTAAAACTATAAATGTGTTTTAGTCTAATAAATGTAATAAAATATTCCCCAAATTAGTGATGTCTGGGCTAGATAAATCATCAGCAATGAATTTTTCTTTATAGAGCAATAAAATGTTAATGAAATTTGCTCTTTATATCCTCTATCAACTAATTTAAATATATTGGGAGTAAGATATATAATAAACTGTTTCAAGACAGACAACATGGATATAAAGAAATATTTTTCCTTTGAATATATCTATGTACTTAAAATTACCTAAAGCATTTAACTGAGATGAAGAATATTAAGTATATATTTAAACTCAAATTTTGTCTACAAATGCATGGATTTTATACTAACCTCAATAAAAAAGAATTTGTCCTACAAAAGAATGACTTTATTTATTTTCAGATCTTGGAATTTACCTAAATATTTTCTAGACATCCAGCTCTAATTATATATGGCCATTAAAATAAGATTAATTCATATTTCAAAGACTAGATATCTCATCCAAATGTCATTCATCCTTTTAATACAATTTGTCATACATTTTAGACCTACTATTTATAAGTAAATGATGAAATGGAAGAAGAGTTACAAAGGATAATTGAAGAAAAAAATCCTTCAAAATTGGAATTGGGCAAGTAGAAGCTAATGACTACATGAGATCTCAAGGAATAAACGAAATATAAGTTATTTCTGTCTCATCATGTGTTTACCCACACATGTTTTATGTGTGTATGTGTGTATGTGTTTTACACATCCACATGCAAACCAAAATTTAGTCCACATAGAGATCTATTCTCCATTGATAAATGGTCAAAGTATACAAACAAGGAGCCAAAACCAGCTGACCCTGAAACTGCCCTGGTGTGGCCAGGATGAGCTGTGGCTGGAGCACTCAGGAGAGTGGATCACTGGCAGCTGTGGCAGTTTCCAGAATTATCAACCCATTAGAACCAAGGACAAAGTGAAAGGTCAGTGGAACTCAGCTAAATTTGGGGTGAGAAGTGGGTCCGGCTGTCCACCCCCAGGGCAAGAAAGCAGCAGAAGCAAAGGCCCTGCAGCGACCTCCATGTGGTTGCTTCAGAGCTCAGCCTACAGATTGCAGGGAGGCCAAGCAACCATTCAGAGGCTAAGTGCTTTTTCCTTAACCTGCCTGGATTGGGATTATGGTCTTGGATGATGGTCCTGAGGTGTGTGAACAGTGAACCAAATCTGGTGGGGGCTGCAGAGATGGTGGCTCTATTAATGACAAAAACAGAGGACCTATTAAATTCCAGACTTTTTAAATGGTAATTTTACTTTCCAAATGTTGTAAGAATAATGAGAAACACAGAATTTAAGGAATACAAACACTCACCATCAAGTAAGAAAAAAAGTCTCAGAAAGCATATTAGCCATAGATGGAAGAGTAGAGGAAACACTACAGTCCAGTTGAACCAAAATTTCTGTCTAATTTTTAAATGATAGCTCAAATAAAATCCAGGAGCAGCACAGCCAACAAAAGGTCTGGATGAACATTTTTTTTAGACCAAGATAGCTTAGAAGGTAAGAAGAAGAAGTTAGTGACAATAGAATATGGGCTGGCTCAGAGTGCACATGATATAAACACCAGCTGTGGAACTTGGCAAAGGTGACAGCATCTTCAGGAGTTCTCAGTTCAAAAATGGTCAGGGGATTAGAAAACTTGTCAGAAAGACATTACAGGCAACTCTTATCCTAGCACAAGGAATAGGACAGGGCATTGCTTGACAAACCATTCCTTATGTCCAATTCTGGGTCAGAGCAACAGGAGAGAGAAGAGTAATTTCTCTCACAAGGAGACAGGGGTACTAAGCAGAAATAGTGTTTGTGACTGCAGGGATCAGGGATGGTTCTTTAATAAGGACCAGAGTACAGACGAAGAGAGTAATGACTACACATCTCCTTGGAACACACCACCTTGGAAGCATTGAAAACTTGCAGACCTTCAAAACCAGCTGTGAAAGCAGCAGCTCAAAAAATCTAGGAGCTTTGTAAAGTATTAACAGAGCCCAACTTTAACATAAATTTCAAAGTCAAGAAATAGGTTGGAAAGTGAACAAACAATAGCAGCAACAATAAAAAGAATCTGACCATAAAAAAGCTGTTATGGTTACAGGGAAGAATAAGAAACAAACTAAAATGATGTCAAAACAGCTATAAAAAAAGTTTATAAGTGAATTGGAAACAATCCCAACAAAAATTCCTAGAACATTCATTTTTTTTTTGCATCAGAGTAGTAAAGGAAAAGAATGGGAAAAGAAATGAGAGCAATACAAGGAAACTATGAAAAGACAGTTGACAACTTGGTGAATGGGCATAAAAATACTGGTGTAAACAATATCTTTAAAACAAAATTTATCAAATGGTAAAAGTGGTAGAAAATCTCACCAAAGAACTGAAAAAATAGAATTGTCCAAATGGGAAAATGAGGGACAAAACTGTCCTTATGAAAATAAATTCTTAAAAAGTACAATTGACCAAATGGAAGAAGAGATACAAAAGATAACTGAAGAAAAATATTCCTTAAAAATTGGAATTGGGCAAGTGGAAGCTAATAACTACATGAGATATCAAGGAACAAGAAAACAAAGTCAAAGGAATGAAGAAAGAAAAAATATGAAATATCTAATCAGAAAAAAAAAAACTTTCCAAGAAAATGGATCAAGGAGAGCTAAGTTAAGCATTATGGGACTGTGTAAAAACTATGGTATAAAAAAAGCCTCAATATCGTATTCCAAGAAATCCTAGAACAAGAGAATAAAGTAGAAATTGAAAGAATCTGCCATTCACCTGCTAAAAGAGATCCCCAAATTCATATTTATAGGAATATTTAAGCCACATTCCAGAACTCTCAGGTCAAGGAGAAAATGCTATAAGCAGTCAAAAACCCTTAAGATACTTGGAGACATGTGCAAGATCAAACAAGATTTAATAGCTTCCAAATAAAGTAGTGGAGAGCTTGAAATATGATATGCCCAAAGGCAAAGGAACAATAGATTACAAATGAGAATAATTTACCCAGAAAAGCAATATAATCCATCAGGGGAAAAACTGACAATTTTTTTTAGTAAATAGGGTTTTATTTTTTCCCAATTACATGTAAAGATAGTTTCAATGTTCATTTTCATAAGATTTTGAGTTTCAAATTACCTTGCTCTCTTCCAGCCCCCAGCCCCCAAGATGGTAAACAATCTGACATAGGTTATACACATACAATCATGTAAACATGTTGTGAAAGAAGAAACCTAACAAAAGGCGGAAGTCACAAAAAGAGAAGAAAAGTCAAAATAGTCTGCTTAGATCTGCATTCTGACTCAGTTCTTTCTCTGGATGTGGATAGCATTTTCTGTCACGAGTCTTTTGGAATTGTCTTACATCATTTTATTTTGAGAAGAGCTAATTATTTCATAGTTGAATCATTTCACAGTGTTGATGTTCCTGAGTACAATATTCTCCTGGTTTGCTCACTTCACTCAGCATCAGTTCATGTAAGTCTTTTTAAGTTTTTTTTTCTGAAATTCTCATCATTTCTTACAGCACAATAATATTCCATTACAATCATATGCTACAGCTTTTTCCACCATTCTCCAACTCATGGGTATGCCCTCAATTTCCAATTATTTACTATCACTAAAAGAGTTGCTATAAATATTTTTGTACTTGTAGGTTCTTTTCCCTTTTTTATGATCTTTGGATTACATAAATTAGTGATATTGCTCCATCAAAGGGTATTCACACATTGACTGTCCAATGCAACCACAATTAGAAAGGAAGTAGAAAGCTGGGAAAGAATTTTTACAACCAGTGACTCCACAAAAGCCTTTTTAAAAAAATATATAGAGAACTGAGTCAAATTTATAAGAATACATCAACTGCCAAGTCACAAATGGTCAAAGCATATGGACAAGCTATTTTCAGGTGAAGAAATCAAAGCTATCTATAGTCATATGAAAAAATGCTGTAAATTACAACTGATTAGAGAAATGCAAATTAAAATGACCCTGGAGTATCCGCTTCACACCTATCAAATTGGCTGTTATGAAAAAGAAAGAAAATGACAAATGTTGGAGAGGATGCAGAAAAATTGGGGCACTGGATTGGTTGGTGGAGTGGTGAACTAATCCAACCATTCTGGAGAGTAATTTGTAAATATGCACAAAGGACAATCAAACTGTGCATACCATCTGATCCAGAAATACCACTAGTGGGTCTGTATCACAGAGAGATAAAAAGGGAGGGAACATCTACATGTACAAAATAATTATAGCAGCAAGTTTGTTGATGGCAAAGAATTGGAAACTGAGGGGATGCCCATCAACTGAGGAATGAATGAACAGGCATTGGCATATGAAGGTAATAGAAAAGTATTCTGCTATATAAAATGATAAACAAGATGATTTTAGAAAAAAAATCTGGAAAGTCTTAAACAATTTGATGCAAAGGGAAGTGAGAAGACTCAGAAGAACATCATACACAGTAACAGCAATATTGTACAATGATGAACTGGGACTAACTTAGTTCTCAGCCATATAGTGATCCAAGAAACTTATAATGTATTTATGAAAAATTCTATACCTCCAGAGAAAGAACTGACAAATTCAGAATGCAGATAAAACCATACTATTTTAAACTTTTTTTCTCGTTTTTTTTGGGTCCGTTTTGGTCTTTATCTTCTTTTATAACATTACTAATTTAGAAATATATTTTACATGATTGCATATTTATAACCAATTTCACATTGCTTGCTTTCTTAGAGCAGTGTGAGAGGAAGTAAGGAGGAAAATAAATTGTAATTCAACTTTTTAAAATGAATGTTTAAAGTAGTTTTTAACTATAACTGGGAAAAATAAAATATTCAAAAACAAGATGATGCTGTTTAAAAAATAGAGCAGTGGACCTTTGAGTTAATGATAATAGTGATCTAGTGTTTGATGAACCTAAACATTCAAGTTTTGGTGGCAAGAACTCATCATTTGACAAAAACCACAATGTAAACTGGATTGCAATTTGGTAGAAATTGGTTATAGAATGACGTACTACACCACATACCAAGATAAGGTCAAAATGGGTACAACATATAGTCATAAAGGATTATATCATAAACAAATTGTTGTTGTCACCTTATGAAGCTTTACACATATTCACATGATGCAGAATTTCTCCAAAATATTTTTTGGCATTCTTTTGGCTGAGCTTTCAAATTCAGTTTAGCATCCACAGGAAATTGGTTTGGGATCCAAAACTATGATTTGGAGTTTGACTTATTCTTCAGGATTATTTATCCACTCACATAGTTTTTGACTCTTTCTTAAAAATGAAATTCATCTTATAAGGACAAAGATCTGAGTATTGACCACTGAAGATTTTCCAAAAGAATATATTATGGCCTCTAAAAGTAATTTCCAAAAATGAAAGATATTTTGACCAATGACAGTATTGTTGGGATAGTGCACAGTCTCCCAACATGCCTAGCTTGATGATAACAATCATAACTAGGATAGCTGAAGTTCTTAGATGTTTTCTAAAACAGTAATTTACCTTACATCATGCCTTAAACACACATGACAGAATTCATATGGCTCAAATGGACAGGTTTGTGGGAGTGGTGGTATTTATTCTAGAAAGTGGTTGGTTTTTTTCTTATTAACCAACTATCTAGATAGTCAGAACCTAAATTGGACCTGGTCACTGGGATCCCAACGATTGTATGGCTCTGTCATCCTGACACATTTATTTTTAAAATTATTAACATATTCATCCTTCTCCCAGTGTTCCCTTTTAAATAAATACCTACCATTTCCCAAGTTATTTGTGGCTATTTTTTATTACATAATTCAAAAGAGAATGAATTGGACATTGGAATTGAGTATAGTTTCTTTAGTAAAAGCTATGTTAAAACTTGGGATTCTAAAGAAGCCCTAAGGAGAGAAAAGTGAGGAAAAGCTATATGAATCCATAAATCTTTCCAAAAATGCAGAGGTGATATTCATTGAACATAAAATCATCTTTTAGTACCTTTAAATTGAATGGTATCTGAAAGTAGTAGATAACACATTCATTCCTTTGGTAAACATAGATGTAATAGGGAACACATGTTTTCTCTCTTTTTGATGTCCTCTTGATAGTACTAGAATAACGATTGCATTTTGGTTCATCTGACATTGATTTCACATTTCTTCTTTACACTGTTCTCTTTTTTAGATGTCCTTCTTAGGTCTTAAATGTTGTTTCTCTTTGGGATAATAATAGATCTGTTGTTTTATATTTTTACTCTCTTGGGACCTGAAAGGGAGATGGAGAAAGGAATGGTCTCATCTGGTTCCCTGAAACACATGCTATGTTAAAATCAATACCACAGAGAGATCTTGAGACTTCATTCAGCCATGAAAACATATAAATAAACAGCATGGCCATTATACTACAATCATTAAAAATATCTGCCAAGAGCTTTTTTGCCACTCGTTTCTTCAGTGCTTGGAGTTTATAGGAGTTGCTCTTATCAAAAGGCACTTATATAGTTGAGAAAATTCATTTGTTTTATTTTATTTTTTTATTGCAGTATTCATAAGCCTGTATGAGAGGGAATTGACTTAATACAAGGATAGAACTGAGAAATTGTTTTAAGACTACAATGTTTTAATATTTATATTCAAATATGATCAGAAAAAAATAAAATTGACTCCTTTAAATGCTGGAAGCTGCCTTGACAGTGATGTGAATACCTAAATTTGGGAAAGGAACCCATATTAGTAAAATAAGAGATAAATCCACAGAAGGAATTTAATGTTCAAATATAATATCACAGGACTTTGGTTTCTGAGTTTTATTCCCCTCAAGTGTAAGATTTTAACCTCCTTCTTGGTTGTGCTGATTTCAGTACTGGTATTGTATTTTTGTTTGTTTTTTACCTGAATTTTGATATCAATGAACTAGTTACCTATAAATAAAGAAATAAAAACACACTCCACAGGAGAAGTAGACTTGAAAAAGAGATCACAAGTGGGGCATTTTGATTCAAGTAACAAGTGGGACACCTATCACCAGGTATACATGGAAATGACACACTGTACTTCCAATACTACAAAGTTTTGCCTATGTTACACTAATCTTATCATTCTACTGTTCGCTGATAGCACTGTTCCAATAATTCCAACCAGCATTATATTTCAACTACCCCATGCCGGACATCTCTGTTAGTCCTTGGTTGGCTTCATATCTCTTTTCTAGGTACTAACCAGCTTTTTAATCTACCTCTATTTGTTGAAAAGTGCTGTACAGAAAGGGCTATTTTACTCTCAGTGTGCTAAAAGGAAGTCTAAAGACCTTTTAGGCTAATCTGTGAACATCCTACTATGCCTCAGTTATTGTTCTCAGTTGAAGTGTTCCTTATTCAGAAACTTCTACTCTTTTAAGGTTCACTCAATCAAAATTCTGGTAGTAGTTATCTATTGAACACCAGGAAATTCCCCATCTTTTCTTTATGAGTTCGTTGCCTGCCTCATTACTTTTCTCTTTTCCCCAACTTTTGCCTTGTACCAGACAACTGCAATTTACATATCAACACTTTATCAAACATCCTACTTCCAAAGTTCTAATTTTCTCATTTTCCATAAGCTAGTGCTCCAACCCACCTCAACTATATATAGGAATTCCATGGTCTTGATCTTGCCATTACCTACAAATAGACCAGTTCCATGTTCATGAACTCTGAAATTTCCTTTATTTTATCATATTCTCTTTTTATTCAACCTCTTCCTCTGTCTTATAACCCCAAAACCTATTCTCATCTTTATGATAACCTGCAATCCCTCAAACCTTTACTAGGAAATCACCTCCTTGCAGCAAGTACACTCTATTTTCTTCCCATCATAATGTCTTGGTGAACCAGTTCAACTCTACATTCCTGGCTTTAGTATCTTCTAAACATCCTATTAGCTATATTGTCTTCCTAAGTCT
Organism: Pseudocheirus occidentalis; assembly: GCA_028646575.1. Classification (NCBI taxonomy): domain Eukaryota; kingdom Metazoa; phylum Chordata; class Mammalia; order Diprotodontia; family Pseudocheiridae; genus Pseudocheirus; species Pseudocheirus occidentalis. The sequence continues at coordinate 113,869,971 of CM053601.1, read as the reverse complement.
TAGCTTTGGATTACTCTTATCACCTACTTTCTTCATTCCTACTCATGTGATGTGCTGATGAACAAAACTTGAGAATAAAAAAACATAAAACTATATTGAATGAGGTCATTACAGATTTATATTACCTAATCTTAACCTAAATCTGTAACAGCAATCAGTTTAGCAGATACTTAGCACTTAGTAACTTAGGGTTAATATGGAAGGTGTGAGCGCTATCCCCTGTTGAGAGGGCGTGAACTCCCCTGATGACATGGCAGAAGAGGATTAGCTGAGACAGGAGGCCAGTGTGTATATAAGGCAAGTGTATATGAGCAATAATTTCAGAGACAGAGGGAAAAAATTTGAATTTTCCTGTTGGAGAAAGCAGGATTGTCTCAGCATCTGGGAGCTGGGCTGCTGTTGTGAAGAAGTGAGTTGTAGTTTTCTTGACAGAGAGAGAGAGAAAGAGAGAGAGAGAGAGAGAGAGAGAGAGAGAGAGAGAGAGA
>CM053601.1:113841090-113863150 GCA_028646575.1 Pseudocheirus occidentalis | reverse complement strand
TTCAGACTCACTTTTTCAGCTCCCAGATGCTGGGACAATTCTGCTTCCTTCAACAGGAAAATTCCAATTCTGTCTCTCTGTCTCTAGAATTCTTTATATACAGCAATAGCCTCCTGTCTCAGCCAATAGCCTTCTTCCAAGGCAACAGGGGAGTTCACACCTTCTCAACCCTGGACAGGGCTCACACCTTCCATACTTAGCCCTAAGTTACTAAGTGCTAACTATTTGCTAAAGTGATTGGTGTTACAAAGGGGATAGGCATTAAGATGTCTTTCCAGGTTTTTATGAAATCTGCCTGGTTATCATTTCTTTTATGTAGCACAATAGTATTCCATTATATCTATATGCCATATCTTGTTCAGCCATTCCCCAACTGACGGGCATTCCCTCAATTCCCAATTCTTTGGCCTCACAAAAAAGAACTGTTATAAATATTCTTGTTACATGTGAATCCTTTTCCATTTTTATAGTCTCTTTAGTATACAAATATAGTAGTGGTATTGCTGGTTCAAAGGCTATGCACATCTCCCAGGAGGTACAACTTCTACAAATTGTGCAGGTTCAAATGTTTTCTGCAATTTATAGTCTTAGAGCGTTGCCTAGATCACTCACAAGTTATGTGAGTTGCACAATGTCAGGACTCAATTAACTGTGCCATGCTACCTTTCATGGATTACAAAGTTTCTAAAATTAGTGTATGATAAAGGACATAATGTGTGTAATTTATTTTCAGTCCACTTGGGGAATATGATGTGGGCTCCAATTTTCCCCCCATACAAAGTATTTTCTTATCCCCTTAGATAATCGTACTCTCTTTAGCCCCTGGAAATTACTATGTACTTATGTACCTTCATGTTCTGTCCTACCTCCTCATTCATCTACCGTAGTAAAATGTTGGTTCACTGAGTGAAGGAACAGTTTCATTTTTGTCTCTTAATTGTCAGCACCTGTACAATATCTAGCACTTCATAAAAATTCAATTAAAAAAGTTCCTGGTGAATGGAATTGAACATTCCCACTCACATTTCTGTCCATTTCTAACTGAGATGCTCACACATCAGACATTTATTATTTCTATTGCATCTTTCCATTTAAAAACATTTATGTTTAAATTATGTAGTTCAACCATCAAAAATACATTTATACTTGAAGGTGCAAATCAATGATGTTTAAAATATTTAAACTCAGAATTCATATGCATCTTGATCCCAATTTTTCTTTGATGAAGATTATTGAAACTTAGTTGTTTCTGATCCTTGCCTGTTCTAAATCAAAACAGTAAGTTAACTAGTCATGTTAAAAACAAAACTGTTTGGAATTACAGTTACTCAGTGCTGAGTTTTTTATTGATACTGCTGCACTGAAAACATCCTGACTTGCAAAAATAAAGTCTCTTTCCTCTAGGCCTATAGACAACTGTAATTGTATTTAGTTGACCTCTAAGGTTTTTTTCAGTGAAGTCATGATGGTTATGCATTATATATAACTTTGAAATGGAATGAAAACAAAGGGAAGGTATAGCTAATTACTAGGAAGATGGAATTTGTTAGTATATTTTGTGAATGTGAACAGAGATCATTAGTGTGTCTTTCCTGGCAAGCCAATGGAAATTAATTGTTGCTTAATATACATTTTTAAAAAATGTTCTATAGAGTTTCCAGTTAAGGTCACAAAGATAAATGAAAATGACTTCCTATTTCTGCTTACACCCTTCTCTACAAGTTCATAGATGTCTTTCTGGACATCCTTTATACCTTTTTTTTGTGAAATGATATTATTTTGTTACATTTGTGTTTTGTTCAATTGCACTTTATTTCTAATTCTTTGTTGCAATGAAAGCTCTGTTATGCATATCTTTTTATATAAAAGTCCTTTTCATCCATCTTGAACCCCCTTTAGGTATCTTATAATTAGTATCTTTGGGATGCTATCTTTTTCATAGCAGCAGTAGTAGATGGATCAAAAAGGTTAAGTGATAGTATAATTTGGGGGATTAGTACCAAATTACTTTCCAGAATTGTTGGACAAATTGAAAGCTTCACAAATAATGTACCAATGTTTCTGTTCTTTCATAACCCCCTCTAACACTTGCTACATTAATTTATTATTATCTTTCTCAATCAGTTATGTGTGAGAATTACGTAGAATTGTTTTAATTTTCATTTATTTTATTATAAGTGAATTAGAATTGAAAGACCTATGATTAGTGAAAATTAAAAGGGTCCAACAGTTCCTATAAGTAGAAATGTGTTTTTAAAATAACTTATTATGTTATCTTTACAACAACCCTGGCAGATAGGTACTATCATTATCCCCATTTTATAGATGTGGAAACAGATACAAAGAGATCAAGCAACTTGTCCATGGTAACATAGCTAGTGTCTGAGGTAAGATGCAGACTTGAATCTTTCTGATTCCAATTCAAGCTCTTGTACTGCTTTTCTGTAGTCCTGAGTAACAAGGATTAAGGCAAAGAATTGGTCTCCTTTACAGTAGTAGCACAGTACAGTAATTGTCCCCTTTACATTACAGTACAACTAGTCCCCTTTACTCCTGAATATTTGGATAAAAGTCCTAACTATGTATTAACTGATAATAAGTTAAAATGTCACCAGTGCTGGCCAAATCTCCCTCCTCTTCTGGCTGGTAGCCTAGGAAAGGGCTAGGTTGGACTTCAATAACAGAAGAGGGCAGCTGTGTTCTGCTGCCTTTCTTTCCCCAGTGTCTATAGAGGTAAAAATCATAGCTTTCAATTAAAGGAAAGAAGGGAAAGTAACAATCATTCATTAATCAGCTACGATGTTCCAGGCACTTTGCTAAGCTTTTTTACATGTGTTATTTCATTTGATTCTCACAACAGCCCCTCTTTTTTGCCTCATTTGAAACATCAGGAAGATGATTCGAGAAGACTCATAGGAACTGAGAAGAATGGAGATAAGTGTATATGTGTGGTGGGGAGAGGAAGACAACAATATGGGGCAGGACATAGTTCTCTCTGTCCATTGCTCCCTAACTAACTTCCATGTTTAAAGGGCTCACTCTTTCAGCATTCATCAACCATCTCTGTTATCTTCAGTGTAAACACAACCTAAACACAGAGTTTATGCCCTTGTCAATATTATCCTTTGGTTCATACCTTTAGTAGAACTCCTTGACTCTGGATGATAGAAGGGCAAGGGAATAAATTTTTATATATTGCCTGCAGTGATCCAGGCACTGTGCTAAGTTATTTCCATAAATACTGTCTAACAACAACCCTGCTATTAGGCATTATTATTATTATTATAACTGTTATCACTATTTTACAGCTGAGAGAAATAGAAGTTAAGTGACCTGCTGGGGTCTGAGATATAATTTAAACTCAGGTTTTCCTTACATTAGCTCTAATACTATCCACTGCATCACTTAGTTGTTTCTACTCTATTCAGGTAGTACATCTTTAAGCCTCACATTCAGCTTCATCTGAAACAATTATGGTACTTGAAAGGACAAAGAGATGAGGCAGACAAGGGAAGGAAGGGAGGTGAATGAGGGGAGTGTAGTCTAATAACCTTAGGTCCTAGGCATAAGAGTTGGGAGACATTTATCAGTGTGGTCTTTGACTTGGTTAGGTAGGTCCTTGAGGGAGGGGAAGGGGATGGTGGAAGCCCCCAAAACACTAAGCAGTGGGGATTGGGAGAATGAAAAGACTGGGGTTAGAGCTGGAGTTGTGGAGGAAAGAGGAAAAGGATGAAGACACCCTTCCTTCTTTGAAAGTTTTTCCATTCATATTTTTGAATATTTAATATTTATCTTTTTGGGAATAACTTCATTCTACTTGTTTTTCTTCATTCTCCAGAATTTGTGGCACAGGTTTAGTCCCAGTTAGCTTTTCTCCTTCCAATTCTATTAATTTAGTTTGCATAAAAGCTTTTCAATTTCATGCATGCAAAATTGTTTATTTTTGTTTTCTGCTCATTTTTATCACTGATTTGATCATGAAATTCCTCCCAACCAAAGATGTTAGACTGATCTTTTCTTTTTCTCTAAATTGTTTATTATATACTATGTATTTTGTATTTAGGTCATTTTCCATTTGGAATTTATTATGGAGTATGGTGCAAGATGCTGGTCTAAAACTAGTTTCTACCAGATTTCTTTCCAGATTTCACAAGGCATTTTGTCAAATGGGGAATCCTTACTCTGTTACTCACAGCCTTGGGTTTATCTAACATAAGCTTACTGTGTTCATTTGCTCTAGCCTAGTCAGTGGCTTCCAAACTTTTGATTGTGCACTTCTATCAATAAGCATTTCTTTAATGGGAATCCTTAATTTATGCTTATGGATTTATAAATGATATATCTATATCTAAATTAATGTAATTTACATAAAACATACAGAATAGATACAAAATTAAATGTAATTTTATAAATTAATTATTAAAGGTGCAAAATATTTTTCTCTCATTAAAATAACAATAACATTTTATAGTGAGTAAAACAACTGAATGAAATTAAATATCCCTTTGAATAAACCTCTGGCATGGGCAAGAAGGTAGACTCAAAAATATTAATTATTATTCAGTAAATTTAAATAAAATATATTTGATCAATCAGATAAATTTCTTATTAAGATACTTTTTACTCAAGGATATATACTATATTAACCAAATTATAGGTCCCAACAGTCATTGACCATGAAAAACACTTTATGCAGGAGTCATATTTCAATTCATAGATGTTCACTATAAACAATTAAAAACAATCAACAGATGTTTATTGCCTCTGATTACAACTTAGCAGAAGTTTTCAGTATAAATCATTCCTCTTCTATACATATTTATGTTTATTGACTGGTAACATATCTCAATTTTATATTTAGGTTTGTATTTTTGATCATGTTTCTTAATGAGGGTCAAAGGACAGCAAAAAGTCTGATTTAGCTGGACCGTAGAGTTGAGGGTTGACTGCAATGCATCTTAAGATTGAAAAGAGAGGAAGGGGCCATATTGTGAAGAGCTTGAAACATTAGGGAAAATAATTAGGAAAATCACTACACCAAATACATGAATGATTGATTGGAGTATAAACAGAAGTCAGGAAGATCACCTAGGAGTCTATGGAAATAGTCTGGCAAGTGGCAATGAGGGCCTGAACTACAGTAGAAGATAATATTGATTGAAAGAAAAGAAGAGATACTTTGTAGTTAGATACATAAAGATTTGGCAGCCACATGGATAAATGTAAAGCATAGGTCTGACCAACTCATACACATATTCTGCTCCGTGATGGCCTCTTTCTAGTCTTCCTACACATTGTTTATCAATGGACTTCCTTGTCCAGATATAGCATCTTGCTTGCAGTTCTGCTACCATGACGTTTCACCCACCATCACTTTCCCAGCCTTTGCAGTGGCTATACTCCCAGCACATCCCCATACCCCTTCCACAACACACATGCTCCATTGCCTGGAAAGCTCAGATCACTCACCTTCCTCTCAGTTTCATTGACTTCCTTCAAGATTCAGCATATAGCACCTTCTACAAGAGACCTTTCCTGCCCCTCACTTCATCATTTTCCCTTCCTTGTAATGCTTTCTTCTTGAGAGTGGACACTATATCTGTGTCTATTCTCTACTTTGATTTTTACTTCATTTTCTTCTTTCTTCATATCCCCAGTTACTAGCACAGTGACTGGCAAATAGTTAAGTGCTAAATAATAATAAAAATAACCAAAAACAAGTAACAACAATTAACATTTATTTAGTCTATAGTGTGTGCCCAGCACTGTGCTAAGTGGTTTACAAATATGATCTTATTTAACCCTCACAACAACTCTGGGAGGTAGGTGCAATTATTATCTCCATTTTACAGATTAGGAAACTGAGGCAAACAGAGGTTAAATGATTTGTCCTGTGACACGGAGGTATTTAATGTCTAGGGCCAGGTTTGAACTTGGGCCTTCTTGGCTATGGGTTCAACACTCTAGTTACTACACTACCAAACAGCCTAAATTCTTTTTGAATGACTGACATGTTGAGCTATGAGATGAAGATGACTTCAAGGTTGAAAACTCAAACAACCAGAAGGAAGATTGAATCCTTTATGAAAATATGGAAGTTAGAAGAAATGGTTGGTTTTAAAGAGAAAATTGAAGTAAAAATTCTATGAAGCACATTGCAATCCATGTGCACCTATCATGTTTATGCTATTCATTTGATCTTAAAGGGGGAGGGAGGGTTGAACTCTTACTCACAAGTCAAAGGACATCCATTCCCCCCCCCCAAGGGTGTCTGCCAAAGTCATGAACTGATATAGTGGGGCAGAGGGTAGGTGTATTGGGACGAAGGCTGGGTGAAGATTTTCAAAAGCTGATAGAGGTGCTCAGCCTATTATAATGTTTTAAAAGGCCATACCTAGTGGGTGAGTGTGGAGTTAAGTTTGGAAACCTGCTTAGTAGGGATAGAGGGTAGAATGAAAGAATATTAGAGGTAGAGAATGGGTAAGTTCCATGATTGACTATTACAGTACATTTAAGGGGGGAAACCAACTTCCTACCCTGTCACAGGTTGATTATATACCACTTATGACATTACTGCTCCAGACAACTGTGCTGATTCACTTTCACAATAGTTAGCTGACCTATTATAGATATCTTCATTGATCTTCTTGGTATTTAGTAGTCAGATTGTAGGCCTAACTTGCCTCTGACTATTAATCACCAAAAATCTTATTTTGAATTTTTAGTTTATGAAGAGGAACTTAAAAAAACCCACACAATTAAATTCTAATCACTTGATAACACCAATATATTAACATTAATATTGTGAATAAAAGTTAAATAAATGTTAATATTGAAGAAAACTAAAAAGAGGAGGTCAGTGCCCAGGGCCAAAGAGACTAAATCATTATGCTCTTTGTGTAGAGTGGATTTCAATAAATACCAGAGGAATAAGTGAATAAAAATGAAGAGCCTAATGATGGAAGATAGAGAAAACATGGATTCCTATCCACTCCTCACTTTTGTTCCTGATTGCCAGTGATTATAATAAATGTTTCCATTGCTTCTATGTTTTCTCCAACAGTCTCCCATTTGTTTCCATGGTATACTATGACTATGATCTTTGTTTCATTCTTTTTTTGTGATCAGAAAATACCCAAATAGAATCATCATTCACTTGAGTTTCCTCTTTTTATCCCTCAATACATACCAAATTTCTACAAAGCATAGAATTTTAGAGCTGGAAGATGTTTAAATAAAATACTTTTCAAAATATAAAACAAGTCCAGAAGATTATCATTGTTTTCCCGAGGCAATATAGCTAGGACTAGGCAGTGGTTTTAAGGAATCTCCGTCTAGTGGGCTTTCCACTCTCTACATCAATGTTCTTGACTTAGCAAACATAATGGCAGCATATTTCCAATGGAAAAAAAATCTTCACCCCTTTTTCTCATCTTTTAGATCATGTTGTTGCTAGTACAGAGAACATCATTTGGCTTCATTTGCACATCAATCATGTTCAAACAGTTGACACTGGCATAATTTATTTTTAATATTAAGTATTCTGCCATGTGAGATTTACTTCTGGGTATGGCTGTTTGCCAGGGCAGACTGTATTTTATAATTCATGAGATATTAATAAGAACTCATAATGAATAAACGTGGGACCATTTAGGATTATTCATCAGCAGTTCATGCACAACCAGTCTAAATGTTTACCAATGATGTTCATGAAGTTGGTACATGGACATCTTTAACAGACTGATAAAAATCTAATGATCATTCATCACTAATTTCTTTATGCATGGTGTGGTGATATTTATGTGGGAATATGATTATAGGAGACAGATTTGTAGAGGAGTAAAGAATTCATTTTCAGTGACCAATTAGACAAGTAATGAATCTACATTTTCTATCTAGGATATATAAGTTTAGGATGTATAGAATTATGTTCTTTGTATTGTCACTCTTTTTTTTTTTTTGCTTTTTGGAGGGCAGTTGGGGTTAAGTGACTTGTCCAAGGTCACACGGCTAGTTTTTGTGTTAAGTGTCAGAGGCCGGATTTGAACTCAGGTACTCCTGACTCCAGGGCCAGTGCTCTACTCACTGCGCCACCTAGCCGCCCCGTGTATTGTCACTCTTAACATGACATAGAGAATAGAATGCTGGATGTAAGAGTCAGAAAAACTTAGATTAATATTCCTCATCTAACATTAAGTTGCGTGATTATGGGAAAGTTATTTAACCTTACTCTCAAGCAACTGAGTTGCAGATGAGTTATAAATTAATGCCTCCTTCAGAGCTGGGACTCTCTTTTGTCTTTCTTTGCCTATTTGGTGCTTAGTACAGTGCATAGCACATAATAGACACATTGTTTGTTCACTGACTTACTTATTAGATTATGACATGGTTGGTAGGGGGAATTCCTTTCTCAGAAAATCACAGACCTTTAATATGTTGATGTTATTACTGAAAATAAATCTCCCCGACCTCTATCAACCTTACTTGCATAAAACAGAAACTCCATAAATGTTTGTTGATTGATTAATAACTTCAAATATGGGATGGAGAAAATACAGTAATTGGATTTACTAGCGGGAAGAAGTTAATAAGAATGATAAAAATGATCAGGAGTAGGAGAGAGTGAATTTCCTTTGTACCTTGATATTGAAGGACCTACAATTTGTCAGTGTGGTTACTCTGTCCTCTAATCCAGATTATAAAACATTTATGAATTGAGAGACAATCTTAATGAATTGCTGTAGCCAACTAATATATTGATCTGCTGCTAATACAGTGATCCATTTCAATTTACGTAAACAAACTTTCACTAAGTTTTATTAGTCTTCTTGTATGAACAATTAAAATAGCCTATTGGTCACTCTGCTGATGAGTTTCTCCTCTCCCATTTATCTGCTGCAAAGTCTCCAAATTAATATTCCTAAAGCATAAGCATGACCATGTCACTCTAATGCTTCTGAAGTTCTTATGGAGCAGTAAATAGAGTGTTGGGCCAGGAACTGATAACATATAAGTTCAAATACCCCTCAGACATTTACTAACTGTGTGATACTAGACAAATCACTTAACTTCTGTTTGCCTTACTCTCTCATCTATAAAATGTGGATAAATGAGAGCATATTTTTAAAGAGTTTGGCATATAAAGCCTAGCACATAGTAGACACTTAATAAGTGCTTGTTTTCTTCCCATTTATCTTTACTATACAATTGAAATTCCTGCATGGCATTTATTGCTTTCACAACCTGTCTTGAGCCTACTGTCCTGAGAAAATTTGCATGTTCCTCTCCTTCAGTGTATTCCACATTCAGTCAAATTGTCATTCTTGCTCTTCTTTGTCTCTTGTTTCTATGCCATTGGACAAGTTCTGCCCTTAGCTTGGAATGACTTTCATCACTTCTTAAAGTCTTAGAATTTCTTGCTTCCTGAAGTGCTCAGTTCGAATATTACTTCATATATGAGGTGTAGTCTGTTCGCACTATTCGCTAATGCTCTTCCCTCACCCACCAGATTTATTTCATACTCATTTTAGAATTCTTCTTTATTTCTTTGGAAAACTTACTGTATCATGTTATACAAGATTAATTACAAGGCAATTACAAGAATAAATGTAAATTTTATACTAGCAGTGTTAGTTTAGGCAGAAGTGCTAGAAGAAACATATGAAGAAGTCAATAAGAAACTCCAAATAGAATCGACATAGATCCTTGGTGACTTCAATGAAAAGAAGGTAAGCAGTGACGATGGGGAGAAATATGTGGGAAAGCATGCTCAAAAAAATTAAATGAAAAGCCGAGGATTTATAGACTATACAGACATCTAAGATCGCTTTATATTTTACTAGCTTTATACAGCAGTTTAAATTTGTTAAGTACTTTAAAAATATTACCACATTCCCCACCCCATTCATAAGAACAACCCTGAAAGGTAGGTGCTATCATTATGCTCATTTTATAGATGAAGGAACTAAACTAAGGTACACAGAACTCAAATGACTTGCTCAGGGTCACAGAACCAGTATCTTAGGCCAGATTTAAAATAAGGTCTCCATGACCCCAGGCACATTTTTCCAGCTACTCTACTACATAGCTGCTATTTCGTTAATGCTTTTATTGAAAAAAAAACACATTGATAGGCACTAGACATGGTGAGAATTGAGGTGGGGCGACCACGAAAAAAAGAAAAAGGAGATTCCATTTTAATAGACAAAAAAGACTTACTATTAATATCTGAGTGATTACCAAGTCAGATGTCTGTGTATACTCAGACCAGTGTCCCATTAGAATTAGAATCATTACTAGTTAATAAAAAATGAAATTATACTAGTGATTAAAAGATATATTTTGAATTACAATGCAGAATTACTTAGACAATGAAAATAATTGGAAAACAGACAGCAGGAAATGACAATGACATAAATACGACAATTTTATTTTTTTTAGTTTTTATTAATGTCTTGTTTTTTATATTCTCATAAATTTCCTCAGAATCCATTACTTTCTCTTTCTAAGAGCATCTCATATAACAAATAGAATTTTCCAAAGACAAAGTAGAGGAAAAACTCAGCACAATTGATCAATTCATTGAAAAAGTCTAAAAAACACATGCAATATGCAATACCTGTGGACCTTTAATCTCAACAAAGGTATAAATTGGCAGTTGTCTCCCATATTTCTTCTTTGCAGTCATGCTTGATTTTTTATCTATCTGTCTATCTATCTATCTATCTATCTACTTATCTATCTATCTCTATTTATTATATTGTTTTTCAAGTATGTGTGTATGTGCGTGTGTGTGTGTGTGGTTATTCTTCCCATTTACGTTGTTGTAATTATAAATGTCTCTGTGTACATACATACATATATACACACTCTGTTTACTTCACTCAATATCAGTTCACATATCTCTTTCCATGCTTCTCTGTGTTCATCATGTTCATCATTTCTTATAGCAGAATAATATTCTGTTATATTCATGAGCCATGATCTATTTAATTGTTCTCCAATCAATGATCATCTTTTTTGTTTCTAATTCTTTGCTATCACAAAAAGTGCTGCTATGAACATTTTGGTGTGTATGAGAGCTTTCTTGGTATGTAAGACCAGTAATGGAAACAATATCAAAGAATTTAAATTTTGCATAATTTCAAATTGCTTTCTAAAATTATTGAACCAATTCATAGCTCTACCAACAAGTTATTGTTTTGCCTATCATCCCACAACCCTACCAACATTGACTATTGTCATGTTTTTCATTTTTGACAATTTACAGGATATGGAGTAAAATTTCAAGGTTGTTTTGATTTCCATTTATCTTTTAAAAAGTGATTTGTAACATTCTTTCATATAGTTTAAGTACTTTAGAATTTTTTAAAATAAATATTCCTATTTTTAAACCAATAATCCATTGAAGAGTGGTTTTTTATGTGTTGTGTTTTGTATATATGTATATGGCATGTATTGAATTATGGATAGATAAAGAAAGAAAGAGGGAAAGGAAAGGAAATAAATATAATAATATGATCTATTAATATAAAATACTTATGTTGTGTGTATATAATACACGTGATATATGCTAGGTGTTATATATTAACATGTACATGTTGATTACTTATATATCTTGGATACCAAACCCTTATCACAGAAATTTGGTACAATGCTCCCCCCACCCCCACCCCATTTGACCACTTCTTCTTATCCTAGGTACATGAATTTTGTTCTGTGCAGAAGCTTTTACAATTTCATATAATCATTTGTCTGTTTTATTTTTTAATACCTGCATCCATTTTTAGTTAAAATACACCTCATACTCATATCTCTAAAATGCATAGTATCTGTTTTCCTACTGATTTCTTATTAGTATGATATTTATTCTCAAGGCCACTCAACTATTTGAAATGTATTGTAGAATACAGTGTGAAGTGTGGGAATAAGTCTAATTTCTGCCAGATTGCTTTTCAATTTTCTCAGCCATTTTTAAAATTCAAATAGGTAGTTCATTCTTAGGTATTTTATGTTTTCTCCTTTATCAAACACTGGATTATTGAATCCCATTTTTTTTACTCTCCTTTTTTTCCCCTTGTCTGCTCTGACCCATTTCTACCTTCCCATTTTTAAACAAAAAAAGATAATGTTGATGGATCCTGCTTAAGAACATAGTCTGAGGTCTGGAAATGCTCTTCTACTCTTTGGTCCTTTCTCTCTTTAGCATTTCTCTTAATGTTCTGTGTCTTTTCCTTTTGCTAGTGAATTTTGTTATTATTTCATCAATATAATTATAATTATGCCAATTATTAAATCCTGTGAAATAGTCTGATGGTGATTTGCTATGTGTAGCATTAAAGTATAAATTAACTTTGGTAGTATTGCCATTTTATTGAATTAGGATGAGTGCTGAATAGTCTTTCAATTATTAATTTTCTTTATTTTAAAGAGATCTCTGTTATTGGATAGAAATAAACCAATTGTGTGCTTTGGTAGATATATTCTCCAAATATTTTATGCATTTGTAGTTATTTGGAATGATATTTAATTTCTTTGATTCCTTTTTGATTTTGTTATTATTAAATGTAGTTGACTTTTGAGGGTTCATTTTTTTGGCTTTGACTTTGTTGATACTTAATAGTCTTGATTACTATCTCTATTGATTCCCTAGGATGTTTAAAGTATATCATGTGATCAGCAAATAGGTATAATTTTATCTCCTGATTACCTTTCTTTATACCTGTAATTTATTTTCTTTGTTTTATTTCTGTTCCTAATATTTCTACATCATAATATTGGGTAGAATTTATATACCTGCATTATTCTTGTGTGTATAAGAAAAGCTTCTAGGATATCCTTATTTCATATGATGCTTGCTTTTGGCTTAAGATGGATGATTTTTTATGATATAAGAAAATATCCTCATATGTCTATTATCTATATGTGCCTATATACTGTGTAGAAGTATTTTTAATGTGTATGAGTATTATATTTTGTCAAAGGAATTTTCTACATCTATTGAGATAATAATGTGTTTTTATGTTTTAGTTATTAATGCGATTTTATTGTTTTATTTCCTAATGCCAAACTATTTGTGCATTCCTGACATATATCCAACTTAGTCAGAAAGAATAATTTGTTGGGTAAATAACTGTAGATTGTTTGACAAAATTTTATTTAAACTTATTCAAATGATTTTCATTAGTGATGTTGATTTAGTTTTTCTTCTCTTATTCATCCTTCCCTGGTTTAAATATTACAATCGTATTTGTCTCAAAAAGAGTCTAGTAATGTGCTTTTCTCTTAATTTTTGATAATAACTTGTTCAGTAAGGGTACTAAATATTATTCAAAAGTTTGACAGAATTCTCCTCCGGCTCCCTCGTGAACAGGAGATTTTGTTGCGGGGCTTTCCATTATACTCTATTACAGCTAGGTTGGTTTGCTTTAAGAGATTGGGTTATTTAAAATCTCTATTTTATATTTTATCAGGTGAAACGGTATATATTTTTGAAGACATTCCTCAATTTTTTTTATTATCAGTTTAGTTAGCATATAACTTTACATAATATGTTCTTTTTATTTCTTCTGGTTTTGTTTTGATTTTACCCTGCTCATTTGCTATTTTGATTGCATTTTCTGCCTTGTTCATTTTAACCAGATAAGCTAGTCGTTTATCAATTTTATGTCTTTTAGAAACAGTGAATAAATTACAGTATCTTTAGAAACATATTTTGGTTTCATTTATAATTTCTAGTATTTTTGTTTCTAATTTATCTATTTCTCTAATTTTTAATATTCCTTCTTTTGTACTTATTTTAGGCTTTTTTGTTTTTATTTTTTTTATACATGTTCATTTGATAAATCCAATGTTTTTCTATTTTGCTAATGCATATTTGTAGGAATATGATTTCCCTCCTGAAAATTGTTTTGGCTAGATAAAGTGACTTTTGTATTTGACATATACTTTTCTTCCTAACCTGACCTTTCTTTGAAGTATTTCCTCCTCAAAGATATATACCTCATTGGGCAAGTCTCCTAACCCTGGTTGCCTCTAAAAACAAACAAAAAACAAAAAAGCCTGATACCTCACCCATACTTCAATACTTCTATTTTTTCCCCTCTAATATCTTCTTTTATTCCCTTTCTTCTCATTTCTTCTACTCTTCCCTTCTTTTTTGTTCTCCTCCATGGCCCTTGCCTTTACTTTCTTTCCTTCCTTTCTACATTTCTACCTTCCACATTTTATGTCCCCTTCTTTTCTTTTACCTCATTTTTCTCTACTACCATCCTCTCTTCCTCTTCTTTTTCATCCCTTTACTCCCCTTAAGTAATTTTTCTTCCCTCATCCCCTAATCTGCTAATCTCCTGCTGTCTCTGATCCTTTCCTCTTTTCTTCCTATCCCTTTCACCTTTTTCTTTCCTCTCATCTTTCTCCTTTCTCCTTTCTCCTTTCCTTGGGTGTAATCCATGACAATCCGACTGCTCTTATTGATCATATGGAATAAGTCTAAGGGATATAATGAAAATACAAAAACCATCATGATAAGGAACCACTGAGCCACAAAGATGCCATAGAAAATCCATCCCAAAGCCTTAAAACTCTCACTACTCCCATCTATAAGGTAAACATGTCCTTGGGTATACCTATATATAAATAAAACTTAACTAGGTTATTCACATAACTGTGGCTATTTCTATATCATGATTTTTTCCCATATAGGTGAAGAAATTGAAAAAAAAACATAGACAAATTACCTGTAACAGCTAGATTGTCTCCTAGTGAGTCAGGTATTATCAGTCATTAGCTTCTCTACCTTCTGAAAGATAAAATGTATTAACTGCAGACATTTAGCTTACTTTGATAAAGAAAAATTCTAAGTATATTGACTCACTTGTTACCAAATATGTTCTTTATAATTTCTAGCTTTTTACCATTATCTGCAAAGACTTTAATGCCATAAATATTCTATGAGTTCAACTATAATTAATGATATTTTAAATAACAAAAAGACCCAACAAAAATAATAACAAGGATTTACATAGTGCTTTGAAGCTTGCAAAATGCTTTACATATTTTGCTTCTTTTCATTCTCATAACAAGCTTCTGTGGCAGGTGCTACTATTATCCCTATGTTATAGATGAGGAGGCTGAGATTATGAGAGATTAAGTTACTTGCCCAGGGTCCCAGGGTTGATAAGTGTCCAAGCTAGGTTTTGAACAGAGGTCTTCCTGATTCCTAGGCCATCACTCTACCTAATGTGCTATCTTGTTGCCTCAACATTTAATGGCTGCATCTTAGGCATTGACCCAGTTCCAAACAACCACAATGTACTCTCCTTTAGCCCATATCCCTCTCTCCTGTCCACAAAAATGGAATAAAATTTTATGAAATACTTTGCTTACTTATAGGTGACTGTTATCTAGAGAAGTCCCAGAGTATGCCAATCTGTCAAAAAAAAAAGGGGGGTGGGGTGGGGGAAATGAGACTAGTTTGGCATGATATATTTTTAATGAAAGCATGTTAACTCACCATTTCCTTTTCCAGATCTTCATTAACCTTTTTTTCTACCTCCTTAAGAATAATGAAGTTCTCTTTTACTCCTCCCTACTCCTAAGTATCATTGAAGTATTAGACCACTTTTGTTCTGCCCTTTCCAGTCCAAATATCATTATTTTCAGTAGAAAGAACTGAAACAAAGAAAAAATTAAAGAAAACGTGCCCTTCTTTATGAATTCTTTTAACATTGTCCCATCTGCTCCCAGAATCTTTTCCAGGATCCTTCTAACTTCCTCAATATAAATTAAGAAATAAACACTTTTTTGGTTTTCTTTATCTTTTCCTTGCCATCAACAACTTACCCATACCCATAACTTTTCCAACATTATTCTGATGTATAATATTCTATCAGGAGTGTTCATCTTTAGCTCCAGGTGCCTCTTTATATATTCTGTGTATTTAAAAAAAATAAGTTGAATGTGCAACCACCTCTCTCCTGTTAGAATACTGTTGCTTTGCTCCTATTCAAAATTATCTCCCCTGTGTCTACAGAATTTAATTCACAAAACCATTCCATCCAACCTTGGCTTTTTGAACCTTGAATTTTAAAATCTTTTTTTTACTTATATTTTATTTTTTCCAATTACAGGCAAAGATAGTTTTTTTAAACATACACTTTTATATAAGTTTTTGAGTTCTAATATTTTTTCTCCCTCTCTCCCTTTTCCCCTTGCTAATAAAGCATGCAATCTGATATAGGATATCTATTATATTCATATTAAACATATTTTCACATTAGTAATGTTGTGAAAGAATAATCATAATAAAAGAGAAAAACCACAAGAAAGAAAGAAAAAGAGAAAATAGTATGCTTCAATTTGCATTCAGACACCACAGTTCTCTTTTTTTGAATGTGGATACCATTTTCCATCATGAGTCCCTTGGAATTTTTTCAGATCATTGCATTTCTGAAAAGAGTTAAGTCTATCAAAGTTGGTCATTGTACAATGTTTCTGTTATTATGCAGAATGTTTTCCTGCCTCTGCTCACTTCTCTCAGCATCAGTTCATGAAAGCTTTTCCAGATCTTTCTGAAATCTACCTGCTTATCATTTCTTATAGCACAATAGTATTCCATTACATTCACTTGTTCCTCCATTATCCAACTAATGGGCATCCCCGCAATTTACAATTCTTTGTCATCACACACACACACACACACACAAACACACAAGTTGCTATAAATATGTTTGTACATTTGGGTCCTTCTCCCTTTTTAATGATCTCTGTATCTCTTTGGGATACAGACCTACTAGTGTTATTGCTGGATCATATCCACAAATTGGTTGCTCTTTGGGCATAGTTCCAAATTGCTCTCCAGAATGGTTGGATCAGTTCACAACACCAACAACGCAGTAGTGTTCCAATTTTAGCACATCTTATACAGTATTTACTGTTTCCTTTTCTGTCATATTAGCCAGTGTGATAGGCATGAGGTGGTGCCTTGGGGCTGTTTTAATTTGCATTTCTCCAATCAACAGTGATTTAGAACATTTTTATATGAATATAGACACCTTTAATTTCTTCATTTGCACATTGCCTGTTCATATCATTTGATCACTTATCAATTGGAGAATAACTTGTATGCTTATAAATTTGACTCAGTTCTCTATATATTATAGAAATGAGGCCTTTATCAGACACCCTGGATATTAAAAGATGTTTCCCAGCTTTGTGCTTCCTTCCTAGTATTGGTTGAATTTTAAAATCTTGTGTCATACTTAGCCTTTCTCTGAACTCTTTGAAATCTTGTTCTTTAATGTGTAGGACTCCTGTCAATCTGCCTGCTTTTCTTTTCTCTCTCACAGATTTTAAGATAGAATGGTGACTATTTCCCAAGGTTCACATCATTTATATCTCAACAGCCACATGTTTTAATGAGAAACATATACATAATAGAAATTTCCCTCATTAGTTTCTCTGCTTTTTGAAGGATTAAATTCTCATTAAGGCATATTAAGAAATTAATACCTTTCCTGTCATGGGCAGGCATAGAATTCCAGCAGATGTCTGGATAATTGAAATCCCCTATCACTTCTTTATTGTATCTCTGAGCTAGGTTTGTGATCTGTTTCCCAGATTCCCATCCTCTTTTGACTCATTGATCTAGGTTTACTCTATCATTACTATTTATTGTACATTTGATTTATTGATTTCTATGAAATTTTATGCAAATACCATCTACCATGCTTCTTGCTTCTAAATTTTCTCCTGTAAGTGTATTGCTTTAATATATATTTCTCATACTTATCACCTGACCCCCTTATTTATCCTATTCCTTTATAAAATGGTAGACTATATGAGGTCACATTCAAGCCATGTGGTTCTTATCTCATATAGAAGAATACATTAAAAATATCACAGAGTAAAATAATGTGTTAGTATTTCTGTTTCATCTTGTTACATTTTACTGAAATTAATTGAAGCTATGATTTCTGTGTCTTTTCTCATATAGCATTTCCTATTACTTTCTGAATGTCAGAAGTTTTTACTCACTCTCTTGTCCTGCATTTCTTATAAATTATTGATACATGTTCTTATATTCATTGTAGCTTCTCTGTAAAGTATCTAGGTTTCAGCTTATAACATGCTTCTGCCTCTCCCCCCCCCGTTCCCCTTCCTTTTTGAGTTTAATGCCAATTCTATAGAAGATTCCAGAAAAATACATTATTACCAGTCCCTGAGGTGAATTCCACACTTTGCCAGGAATCTACCAAGCCATTTTATTATGGTTTTTTATTTTTTTTTACTAATTTTGAATTAAAATGCAAAAAGACACAAAAAAAGAACATTTTTCATGTACATACCACAATATAAAAAGAAGATTCAATATAAAAACATGAGTTTCCATTTCTCAGTGTTAATTTAAAAAAACAACTATGTAATAAATAACCACTCATAATTCTGAAAGCTACTCTGCTTTTCTGTTTTTCCTTCTAAGTCTTCTTTTGTTCTTTTATGTATACTTTTTATTGTCATTCTCTGTTCCTCCCAACCTTTACCTAGAGAAGACTATAATTAGACACAAAAATGTATGTGTATATTTATAAAATCATACACTATATACTTTTATTTTATCAGTTCTTACTCTGGAAGTCTGTAGCATTTTTTCTTCATAGTTCCTTTGTAGTTGATCTGAGTAATTATGATTCTCAAAATGAATTAGTCATTCAAAATTATCCTTATGACAATATTTCTGTTGCTGCGTACAACATTTTCTTGCTCCTGCTGATTTCTCTTTTCATTATATGATGATTTTCCATACCAGACCATTTTAAGCTGAGGTCTTCCACCATCTTGGTTTTTCTTGTCTGATTAATATCCAGTTTCCCAAAACCCATATTAATACTTTCTCTCCCCTTTATTCTGTTCTTCCTTCTCTAGTGCACTCTCAATCTGAGTTCTCCTTCTGACTCTCACATTGTCCTATACAAGGCCTTCTCATCACCTTGGAATATGTCTCCCTTAGTTTCAGTATTTCTCTTTCATCTCCAACACCTCTCTTCCACCTTAAATATTCCAAGCTTTTCAATTCCTCTACCCCCCCCCCAAATTCATTTCAAGGTCTTCAAAGTTCCAAAAGTCTTTTTTACTTAACAATTATTTCTCCTACTGTTCCTCTTCAGCTTAAATCTTTCTTCTTTTCATCCCACATAATACATGCACTCTCAAGTTGGACATCGAATTAGCATCAAATATAAATATAAAAAGATATACTTATGCATTTGAGAAATATTAGGTGATAGATTATAGTAGCCTTTCACTAGAGAATTTATTTTTAAAATGATTTTTTAAAAATGTTTTTCTCCTTGATATATGGGAGCTGTACATATATATCCCTTGTGGTAGTTAGTGGTAATAGATGATATTGTAATTATAAGACTTTTGATCATCTGATTCCCAATGCTATTAGCAAATCCTTTAACTATATAAAGCTTCTCCCCCTCTCCACAAAAGAAACATAATTATAGTCAAGACCCTGGGGGAAAAAAATCTCATGTCTCTATGAGTATTTTATTTTGCAATAAGAATTAAACCAGGATTTCCCAAGGCTCAAGAAAAACACTAATAAAATGCATGTATTCACATGTTAAAATACTCAAATCAAAAGTTTGTGAACAGTATACATTTTGTGTGTATTAGTTATTAAGGTTTCCTATGCCAATTTTTTTCTATTCTAGATCTAGTTCCTAAACATAGATCTCAGCCTTAATTTAAATTTATCTTATCTACCTTTCAGAAATCTTATTTCTTATTCAAAACAAGTTTCCTAAATTCAAGTTTTATTCTGCTTAATTGTATTCCAGACAATACCTATATTGAAAGGAGGTTCAAATTCTCTTCAACACAGATAAATTTATTGCAAAAAACCCCAAAAAACAAAAAACAAAATCTGAGAAGTTTTCTCTTAATTTACCCTAAATACTTCTGCTATTGGGCCTTCAAAAATTCCTTCTGCTATTAAAGAACTCTGATGATTTAGGACCAGGTAAACCTGGGAAACTTCCCACTCTCCTTCATGTTTTGCTTTTCTGAATGTTGGTCATACAATTTGGGCCATTTGAGGGCTTAGATATATGAGAGTTCCTGTAAGTCTGATGAGTCAAATACTTCCTAAGAGAGAACTGAGAAAACTGTATTTGGCGAGGTGTTTTGATTTATTTAAAGATACCTTTTATTGAAGTGTTAAGTAAAAGTTAAAATTAAACCTGTTTCTCATTAATGTGAAGTAAATGTTGCATGTACCTAACATGAGTTGTTCAAAAATTATATATGATGGGAAACTATGTTCTAATACACCCTTTCAACCTAGGAAAAAACTCATTAAAATAAAAAAATACAAAGTTCTCTAATCATTTTTATGCCAATAGAAATATCTCTAAATATTATAAGTTCCCAAACTTTGGCTTCCTCTTCATTGACAATTGGGTAACAAAGTCCAAAATAGAGAAGCAGAAGGAATATATTAATACTAATTAACCTTTACAATCATCTCTTAATACCTAGTTGTTAATAAGTACCAATTAATATATCTGTGTATTTGCATAAATCAAAATGGATAAAGTAGCAGAATTATGATGTACTAAGAATAAGACTCTGATGCTTGTTATTAATTTACTTCTGGGCATGTGAGGAGGATAAAGATAAGAGAAGTTAGTTTCCATATCTCAATAAAATATATGGAAATGAAAGCATTAATTAAAAATTGAATCAGAAATAGCAACACCATACCATTTTTCCAATAGATTTTTTTTCCGCTATAGTCCATTTATTTAACTAGTTGATCTTTAAATTAAGTGTGTTTCTATCTCAACAATACTGGGATCATAAAGTATATTTATTCTTTAACTCAAGGCATGTTGCTTAATCTACCAAATATCTAGACTGCATTGATGATGTGGGCCATCATGAGGTGGGTGACTTTGCTGATCCCTTTCAACTTATAATTTCATTTTATGCGCCCCATGATACCTTACACAATCAGTGATAAAAAGTTGTTGTTTTGCATTAGGTGTTTTAGTATCATACTGAGGCTGTACTTCCTAGCATCATTTATGCAATGAAACTATTGAGAAAATATCTAAAGTAATGACATTTTTTTTAAAAAATGGGGCAATCTTTGATTTAATTGCAGGAAAAACCAAGGACAAGTATAATAAATAATTTTAAAAAGTACTTTGTATCAATCCAGTGTCTTTTGGGAGAAAAGATGGGATTAGACACTACTCCATTGTCATTCATTTCCAATAATTTTCAGAATAAAAACTGACAAAAATGGAAATGCTTTCAGAAATAAGTGGAATAGTTTGCAGCATACCCTTCACAGTGTCCTTAGTAATCAACAACACTTTACTCAGTCCCACAGATGTTATGCTATAATGGCCTTCTTGGTTCTTCTAATGACTTAGTTTGATTTCAGAAAAGTAAAATAAATCAGTTTGGTCTGAGAAATTTTTTTTCATATTAATGATCTGATTTACCAGCATTTTGACAGTCTTAACTTTCTAGAAATGAGTATATCACTGAGAGATATGCAGTAATGCAAACAATATATGGTTTAAATGTTTGCAAAGTACTTTGCATGTTGCCTTGTTTTAGTGTTACAAAAACCTAGTGAGTATATAGTGATGAAGGTAATCTTTATTTTGAAGTTGAGTAAACTGAAGTAGATAAAAGTGAAGTGACTTGCTGAGTCATGCAACAATTAAGTGTCTAAACTCAGGTCTTCTCTAATCTAGGTCTAATGCTTTGTCCACTAGCTGCAGTGATTTTTGCCTTCAACTTCAGGTATGAATATTTTATGGGCAGAAAATAATCTTTGGGATTGTATCAATAATGAGATATTCACAACACCCATGATGGTTATGAATATGTTGGTGTAGTTTTGGATCACAAAATATAGCAAACTCTCCACATGGAAGGCAGAACCAAGGTCTTTATTCAGAAACCATAACACTGAGTCCCAAAACCAGAAGGACAAGTCCCAAAACCAGAAAGCCAAAGTCATTATAATGGTCAC
>CM053601.1:113817543-113840590 GCA_028646575.1 Pseudocheirus occidentalis | reverse complement strand
CATGAACAGAAAGCTGTCTACCAACTCACAAAGATCTTGATTTAAATTATGTCTCTATCACATACTGACTGTGTGACCCTAGGTAAGACACCTTACTTATTAGTGCACAATGTAACTCTTGACAATCACTTTCAAAGGAGTTTTCAGCATCAATTAAGTCAAAGGCCCAGTTTCTATCTTTGTTAGTTGTATTTACTTATTTGAAAAAAAATACACACGTACACACACACATAAACGTATATGTATATATGTGTGTATTGTATACATATAGATATCTGTGTGTATGTATATATATATATATATATATATATATATATATATGCACACCCACATATATAGTTTTACAACAGTAATACTTAGGCTGTTTGATGACGGGAATTATTTCATAATTTTATCCTCGTTAGTATAAAATGTAGCACAATGCCTTACACATAGTGAGTTCATACTGCTTCTTGAATTGAATTCAGAACAAATAGTTAAATTGCCCACTCTTTCCCCCCTCTATTGCTCTTCTTTATACTGATTTTTAATCAGATTTTATCTGCATATAATATTCTTGAGAAAGAAAGTCAAAGAAAAGAATACACATGCAGCATTATTCTTTCTGTGCCCTATACTTTGTTCCATACTTTGGCCATCCACATTTGCTCTGAAAATTTGCAGCGGAAACAATCAGAGAAAAACAGGATGAAATAGCCCCTTATTGAATGTCTTGAGAGCAAAAATCATGAATACTGTTAAGATTCCTCCTGAATCCTTCTCAGGGTAACTGATTCTACCACATCAAAGAAGCTTTCCTTCTGCTCTTTAAATGAATACACCACACCACATATATATTTTATAATAATTCATGAGGCATGCCAGGACTGCCAAGGTAGCAGCCTGAAAATTATCCATATTCCATGACTATTCACAAGTGCTGAATATAGTCCATCTCCAGCAGCTGGGTTAACCCATCTGCTTTTCCAAATGACTGGCCTTAAGTACCAAGACAGCCAGAAGCCAGAGCATGCCTCTCCGCTTTAGGTCACCAGCAAATTTTGGCAGGCCTTTGATGAGGGACTCTCATTAGCAAGGATTTTTGAAAACAGCTGGGATACTTTTTTAAAGCACTCTCATATGGATTAATCTTCAAGTTTTGAGCAATGGTTTTAAAATGCAAGACAAATGACAGTTCTATTTAATGCGCATATACTATTTCCCCTTTTAAGTTACTTTGTTATTTTAAAATTTTTTGTTCTGTTTCCCTGTGAAAGCATGTTGCACATTGAAAATTTATCTTTGTGGCACTAAGACAAGGTTCTAATAATAATTTTATGCTTTGTAGAACTTTATAGCTTACTTCTCAATGATACATCATAGATAGGGCTTCTTTGATTGGGTTGATACCTAAGGAAAATAGATGAACCAGTGAAAAAATTTTCTTTATAGTTAATGTTTATCAGTGACCTGTAAAATAAACATGCTCTCTAGGTCTCAACCAACAGTTATGATTAAAGAGCAATTTAACTTTTGAAAATATGGCTATTCAAGTGTGTGCTTCCAGCATCCCTCCCCCAGACCCTGCCCTCCCCTCTGTAATCCCCCCTCTCATCCCCATAAATATGGCTATTCATAGATATTATAGATTCATTTTAAAATTCTTTATAAATTGTGAAAACCTTGTTTTATCATATACGAACTTATAAATTCCAAGTTTCGAAAATTCGCTTTTCTGTATACCTGCATACATCAAAGCTAATCTAAATGGAATCCATAAATTTGCATTTTAAAAAAATGTCCTTAGCACTGATATACAAGTTTTCATTGTGACTTTTGAAAAATCATTACTGAAATGGCTGGATTGGTCTGATTTTCTTTAATACTTCAGGAAAACCTATTTTCAGTTTCTTAAACACACACACACATGCGCAACACATCCCTACATAGATCTTTCCACAACTCTATGTCTCTATGTGTATGCATATATACATATACACACATACAAATATATACATATACACACACAAGCACTATATGCTTGTAGTATATACATTAATAAAGATAGGGACTAGACTTGGGATTTGATTGCTATAATTAAATACCAGAGGAAAACATTTTTTTTACCAATTCATGTTGACTGCCTGTGGCCTTAGAGAATCCTGTAGATCCAGTTTATGTCAGAGATGGGACTAGAAAACAAGGTCATCCTGGAGGCCTATTCTCTTTCCATTAGGCAATGGTGTGTCTCTTATCCTTCAGTCTTTTAATATTGAAAATGCTTCAATGAACTAATGATCTCATATATATGGGTATTTCTTCCAATAATTTTAATCACAATCTATTCATGCATTTCTATGCTTAATGAATCTTGTTCATTTTGTTCTATATATCTTCCGTTTGGAGTTCACCCAAAATGCTGGAGACATTTATTTATTTACTTAGACATTCTGTGGATGTCAAGCCAGCATTGAACCACTAATAACTGAGCTTGCTATATGATATGTTTACCTTCTTTTGTAATCATCCAAATAAATTCACATATACTCTTTTACATGTTATTTTTTATACATGAACAGTGCTTGTAATTTGACAGAATCCATCTATTTCTACTATACATCTTTCTTTGTCAATCACCTAGGTTATTCTTCAGAACTAGTAGTATTTTGTGATTAGCTTGTTTGGCAGCACAATGGTAGAAATGTTAGAAATAAACAACACGCCTAGGGGCTCACATCCCCTTTAAGTCTTGGTCATTAATTTGGGTCAGACAGCTCTTTGGAATGTCTTGTAGTATTAACGATTGGGCTATCTTGCAATGTGGCCTACTGCCCATGCCCTGGGTTCATCACTTCTAAATAATTAATAATTCCATCAGGGAATTATTCTGCATTATTCTGAGGCATAATATAATTGGCACAATAACCTGTACTATATTTATTCTACACTGTCATACACCAATGTATCCTTGTGTTCAAAAAAGACACATAACCCTTACCTACACATATAAGTTGCTTTTCATTACCAGGTAGGCTATTGAATGATAAATATTTTAGGCCACAGAAACTCTCAAAGATCAAGTTAAGAGGGATTATGATCTGGCTTGTTGTAGAGTGAACCCATGCTTTCAGAAACAAAGATACTGAAAATATGAATGGGAAGATCGGCTAGGTCAAATACCTTACTCATTGATGGTCACAAGAAATGATAAAGCCCTTAGCCCAACAGTGGAATAACTTCTTGAATAGAGAGACTAGTTTTGTTTGTTTTGTTTTCTATTTGTATATTTAGCATCTAGCAGAGTCATTTATATATACTCTTCAATTAATTAACATTTTAATGGATTAATTGGGATACATTGCCAAGTTAATGAATGAATGAATCCATGAGGCATTTTCTCACCAACAATGTACTTCTTCATTTATCCTTGATAGTTTCTGGTTGCTATACTTAGAGGGGAAAATGTAAGAAATGCTAAAAGAAATACTTGATATCTATTGAGATCAAAACTAAATTTCAATTAAAATAAATCTATTAATTCAGCAATAGAATTTAATAAACATTTAGTTATGTCGTCAGTGGATTTAGAGTCCAAACAATTCCATTCAATTTAGCAAACATATGGAAGAACTAACCTGTTCAAGACATTGCAGTCAGCACAGTGGATAAAAGGTGGAAAAATAAGTGTTATAGTCTTTGCCATCAAAGGACATTAAATCTAAGTATGGTCTAGATCAGCAGTTTTCAACCTGTGGGTTGTGACCCCTTTGGGAGTCGAATGACCCTTTCACAGGGGCCGCCTAAGACCATCGGAAATCACATATTTCCGATGGTCTTAGGAACTGAGACACCATTCATCTATTCATCTCCAGGTGGGCCCTCCCACATGCAGCTACACCCTCATATGAATATTAAAGGGTTGCGGCATTAGGAAGGTTGAGAACCACTGGTCTAGATAGAATGTGAAAGAGGGGAGGAAGATATCCTGACAAGGTGCACTATTCAGGGTAGATTTAAGAAGAAAACAGATGACTTCTGGTAAAGAGAAGCTCCTCCCTATGAAGGAACTACTTGATAAGTTGTGAAGCACTTTTGACACTTTCAAAGTAACAGAATCACAGATTTAGTGCAGGAAGAGACCTTAGAGGCCATCAAGTCTAACCCCTCATTTTATAAATGAGGACACTATAGCCCAACTTTATGTCTAGGAAGGATTTGAAGCAAGGTCATCCTGAATATGTAAGTCTAGCACTCTGCTTAATATTATGACGCTTTTGTTAAATTCACTGTGAAATTTATGAAAACATACCAAATACAGTTGAATTTAAAGGCATGTTAAGAATTTAGAATGAGATGTATCCCAGGTTTTCCATGGAATCTACTCCAGGACAACATCCAAGATGCTTTTTCTTTCTGCAGCATAGGTTGTAATGTCAGAGATTGTTCACCATGTTGCCACAGGGAACAATGATCCAAATAATTAACTCTCTAACATGGAGAGTAGTTAACTCAGTATTTCAGTTTTCCAAGAAACAGTAAACTAACTGGAGTCTGCTTTAGGCATAACACAAAAGAACCACCAAGTTTCAGTATTTCATTACTAGAGTCCATAGAATATTGACTGTTAAAAAGAAGCTAGATGTTTTTGGTTCATGTTTATTTTCAAATAGATTCTTTAAAAACATCTAGTTATATTAAAATTCATTATTTTAAAGATTTCTGGCAGGTCTGTTATAATTCTGCATTTTGAAATAATGAGCTCAATTTTTTACATACAATATGTACATGTTTCTAGCCTTCATATAAGATCATGGATTTTTCCAATTATTTTTCTGAAAATAGAAAGCTCTATCTCCATCATGCACAATAATCTTGAAAAAAAATCTCCTCCAGTTGTTTTTCAAATATGTAGTAAGCAGGCTTTAACACACTATAAATGTATGTTTTGTAACACGGTAATAGTAAAGGAGTTAATTAGATATAAATATTTTTCCCCAGGGGAAAATCTATATTAGGACCAAGGCATTCAAGGAGTAAAAAATGTTCAAAGACCTTCACAGTAATAGTCTTAGTAAGACAACCACTCACTTGATTATTTTTTGTCATTTATCCTTCTTCAATTGCTTCAGTCAACTGACAATTGTTTGCTGAGCGCCTACTAGGGACACAATTTTTTTTAAAGCAAGACAATTCCCATCTTCAAGAGATTTGTTTGTTTTTCTTTTTTTGTGGCAGGGGTGAAATAAGTCATTAAAAATTTATACAAAATAATTGCAAAATGATTTCTCTCAGGGCATTAACATCTGGGGGAATTTGAAATTTTCTCTTGAAGAACGTGACAAATGAGTTAAACTTTGAATACAGCCAAAGTTTCCAAGACAAGGAAAATTATGAAGAGTTCTCTGGCATTACAGTGGAATAGTGGAGTGGGTGTGAAGGCAACTTATTCAAAATGGATCACAATATAGAATGTCATATAAGGGGAATAGTAAGTAGTCTAATATGCTTGGAGTAATCATGGAAAGATGAGTTGAAGCAGATTATGAAAACTTTTATTTACCAAATGGAGAGGTTATACCCAAGTCAAGAGGTTCTGAAACAGACGGCATCAAATTTTTGTACCAGTGTAGTGTAAACCACTGGAGAGCAGAGACCCCATTTTTAAATACTTTTTGTACATTCACCATGCTTCTCCACAGTGATGGACAAAGAGCATCATTGGAATCTGCATCAGTGGAGAGATTTCTGACACCAGAAACTTAAAGATCCTTTGAGGTAGTACTAGAAATTAGACATACTCTTTCATAAATATATTGCTCTAAGACTTACAGAGAATTTTTTTTCTTACAACAATCTGTTTGGTTAGTGAAACTATCATTCCTTTTTGTTTGTTCATTTTACAATTGAGTAAACCACAACTCAGGATGGTAAGTGCTTTGTTCAGCATACCACAACTGTAAGTCTTAACTTTGATCCACCTCACCCTCACAATGCACAAGGCTTATCCTGGATCCTGATATAAGACATATGCTACATAGCACCTATTATAGCATTGAATCCAGCACAGATGTTCAGTTATATTTATTCACCTTTAAACCAATAACATATTTTGTGTATTTTATAACTACCTCCCTTCTTTTTCAACACTGATCTTATATGAATAGGAGTACATAGTGTCTATGGAAATATGGACAAGTTTAGTGATGCAAGAGAATGATGATAATCTAGTTAATGGAAAACAATAGAATGTAGTAACTTTTCATTTAAACATCCCTACTATGGTTTTTAAACAGTTGCCCTCAAGATTTTATTAAGCTGTACTTTTGAAACAGACTAATTTTTCTTGAAGCATACACTAAAACCTCCTTTATAATAATATAGTTGCTACTATGTCCTGTCAACTTTGCTAATTATATTTTCCCAGAAGTAAAACATTTATACTATATTGCTGATGAAAGTAAAATACAAAGTTGTATAGGACTCAAAAGGAACTACTGCAAAGAGATTTAGTGGCCACTCAAAAAACTTTCATTTCTTTTCTACAGTGATAAGGTAAAAAACATTTCAGAACTAAATTCTGCTAACTTATACAAAGAATAATCACCAGGAATCTTACAAGAAACTATGTGAGGAGCTAAGTTAGACTTCTACAAAAATAGTGATAGTGGTCAGTGATGATTGCAGCAAAATTTGAGCAATTTAGAAATGGTCTAAATACCTCACAAATATTTTATCATCCACTATGAATAGAAAATTATATGCTTTAACTAAGAGAAATAGTTATTAATTTTGCCTAAACATTTATTATAAGGGAAGGGAAGAAATTATAGAGAATTTATAATTTTAAAATATTCATTTAACAGTCCTTTTAAAGCAACTAGGAAGTACAATGAATACAAAGAAAAACAAGAGGTTCTTTGCATTTACTGAGAGAATATAGTAAATGCAAAGATAAGTAAAAAAAACCATTTTTTTCTGAGAGAGTACATAGAAGCTAGAATGGTGGTGAAGGTAGGAAGAGGAATTAGAAAAGGCCTCCTATAGGGAAAGAGGTCTTTGAGAGAAATGAGGAGGGAGAACAATTGTAATGGACCTAAGAATCAAAATATGAACAAAGAAATATACCAATCTTCATTTTTTTTCTTTCTTGTATCCTCCTTAAGCATATGAGTACTTCCTGATTATTTGAAAATAAATAATTTATTTTGCAATATGCATATGCATATACATGTTATATTAAACTATTGAAAACAAATCAATTTAATTTAATTTCCCTAAAGGACAGATTGGAATACTTGCAAAATGGATGTGTGTTTATAATAATCTTCAAATTAATGACTATGATAAACAAAGAAACATATTATACTCTTTAGACTTCAATCCCAAATCACAGTTTAATTAAATACCTAACTTGAATGATTCACTACAAGGAAGTGAATTTCTATGGTAAGACTTACTTCAATTGCCATTTTCAAATATATATGCTAGTTTTGAGATGAAGGTAAGAATGAATTAATGTATTTATTAGGTGTACATTGTCCTTTGGTTAATATATAAAATCAATAGGTCACCATTGCCAGAAATTATAGCCTCTAAGTCTCTTTGGTAGTTTAATTGAACACTTTTATTTTAAAGCACCTTCATGATGATTGATAGGGTCAGGAGGAATGATGATTTTGATAACTTGTCCCTTCAGGCCTTGTCTAAACAATTTTCTTGGGTAAGTGATTTCTTTGAGAAATAGTCATGCATCTATAAGATAACAAGAATATTACTTCTCCTGCCATTAGAAACGTAATTTGGTGAGTTTGGCACTACTCTCTCAGAATCAGGCTTGTTATATGGCCTTTTTATCTCTGAAGGTACCCTGAGGGGGTGTCTCTTTGCCATCTGCTCATGCTCAAGCCCCTGCTGCTGTGTTCTTCTATTTGTTAGGGAGCCAGGAACTATCACTCCAATTCCATTTAACCATTTAATATTGAATAGCTTTTACAAGAAAATAATTATTTAAATGATATAATAAAAAGAAACATAAACATTTCTTCCAAAACTTTGAGGGTATATTCTGCTAAACCACCCAAGTCTATGGGGGGAATAGGTGCGAAACTTTGCTTAATTCATATGCAACATAGTTCCCACCAAGTTCATTTCCAGATGCAACATGATTATTAAGTATTTCCTTCTTTGTAACTGGGGTCCAGAAGATCATTCTCAAAGATTGTTCCCTGCTCCTAGCGCCTTGTTACCAGGTTGGTATCAAGAACTGCCTGGCACATATGACTTCCTTTGCTGCAATTAGCAGAAGTTCACTGTGACTAGTTCTAAATTTAGTTAAGGGTGTTGTATTATAGGACCATTCTTCAGATTTGCATGGTTGAGTCATACAATCACAAATTTAGAACCAAAAGGGAACTCAGAGGCCTAATGCCCAACCACGTCGTGTTATAAATGAGAAAAGTGAGACTCAGAGAAATTAAGAGACTTGTGCAACATCAGATACCCACAAAGTGTTTGAAGTTAGATTGGAACCTAAGCCTTCCAGGAAGAATCCGTTCACTAAAACATATAGCCTCTTCAGTATTCATCTTCATTATTGCTATTGATATCCAATGCCCTTTATTAACATCCCTTATTGACATCTCAATCACATTGTCCAGATTCTTTCCCCTGCCCTCTCAACCCTATGTCACCCAGAATTTAGATGAATCCCTTAGTCTATTTTTTTTTGTCTTTTCCTTCTAGTCTGGCTTCCTCATCTGCACTGAGCAATCTCATTGTTTTCTGCCCTACCTAAAACCATAGTGACTTGCTCTTATTGTATTAGATGATGTCCTAGAATGAATGAAATTTCCCATGTCCAAAATTATACTTCTGGTCTCACCTGCCCTGCCCTAACTCTACACTGTCTTAACATGAAAAGATGACCATACAAGATAGGAAAGACAATGTGATATAGTGAAAAAAAAATGCAGAAATGAGATTCAACAGTAGACCTGATGCTTGCAAACTATGTGGTTAGGAGTAAGTTATTTCTTTCCCAAATTGTCAATTCCTTACCAGTAAAATGGGGAATATTAATACTTGCATTGCTTATTTCAAAGCATTGTCATGGGGAAAGTGCTTGCTATGAATAAATGGTTTACTCCATAATAACTATTGTTTAAGGACTGCCATCCTTTAATAGGACAAGAATGAGATTTGGCTCCTAGATTTAGAGCTGAGAGAGATGATAGGGCTCATCTAACCCAACCTTCTCCTTCTATAGATGAGAAAACTAAGGACTGCAAAGGTTCATTGACTTTCCAAGCCATGGCTAACAGATGACAAAGAGCAGGTTTGGGATTTAAGCCTAGATCCTCTGAGCCCAAATCCAGTACACTTTCAACTGTATGACAGTAGAACTGAGTTCAAATGTCATCTGAGTCATTTCCTGTGTGACCTTAGGAAAGAGGCCTCCCTATCCTCACATATAAAAGGAATGAGATAAACTCAATGTCCCTTCCAGCTCTCACCTAGGATCTTGTGAGCCTATGACTAATTCACGTGATCCTTACTGCAAACTTCTGTAGTACAAACTGTAGGCATTGTTGTCCCCATTTTACTGTTGAGGAAACAGACACAGAAAAGTTGATTGATTTTCCAATGGTCATACAGTTAAGGTCAGAGGCAAAATTTGAACCTAGGTCTTCCTGACTCCAAGTCAAGGACATTTTCTGCTATCCCCTACTTCCTTTTAAAAATAAAGGACAATACATATTTGATATGTCTCAGCTGTGTGTAGTGAAGATAGAATTTGAGGTTATAAAGACAGGGATAAAAACCAAAATTGTGGTTTCATTGGTGTAGGGGACTCATGAATGAGAAAATTTTCTGTCAATGAAGGTTAATGCCTTCTCTACAACTCATAGCCTAAAGTAGCAGCCCAGAAAACAGATAAGGTCACACAGTCAATATATGGCTTGAACCCA
Source organism: Pseudocheirus occidentalis (assembly GCA_028646575.1). Classification (NCBI taxonomy): domain Eukaryota; kingdom Metazoa; phylum Chordata; class Mammalia; order Diprotodontia; family Pseudocheiridae; genus Pseudocheirus; species Pseudocheirus occidentalis. Next base: position 113,830,643 of record CM053601.1, on the reverse strand, counting down.
GGCATTCCTAACTTAGATGGTAGTTCTTTCCACTATGCCATATGAAAGGATAAGACTATTAAACCACATATTTCATCAAGAGCCACTGTATCAATATTATAACAGAGAATTATTCCTTGGTTTTAACCATTTTATATTCATTATAACAATACTGCAATGAGTTCCATGAATATTAAAAAAACAATAACAATAACCTTTAGTTCTTCACTAATTTTTTGCTTTAATACTTTGATTTGATCACATGTGATTAATTGGTGACAAGGAATATTTAACATGAAAATGTAGTTCTTTAGTAAATAATGGATAATAGTTTGGTTAAAGATAAGAATTCTTGCTTTTTAACTTTATTTTAATGGAATGTTGTAGAATTCTAAACGCTACACAAAAGAGTAAGGTTTTTAGTTTGTTGTTACAGTGTGCTTTTTTTATTCTTACATATACACAAAATAATAACCCCTGCTCAGGTTATGCCAACTCCCATTTAAATGACATGAATTTCCTGACTCAGTCACTTTGTCTTTAGTTACTATAATTCAGAAGACAATAAATATGCTCATTTTCTTGGGGGAAGAAACATTTGAATGATTGGCAAGTTAATGAAAGACTTACAAAGATCTCACTACTGAATAAATCAGTGGGGAAAATATGAACATCAGAGACAAAGCTGCTTCCTCCTCTTTTAGGCCCTCCAAAAACAGGTTGTGAATATCTTTTGTTTTTCGCCATCTATATTTTATGAATATGAAACACTTAAAGAAAAACATAACAATTTTGTTATGTTTTTAGGTAAAAAGATTTGCAACAAAAACCAAAAAATGTGCTGAAACGTTTCACAGCCTGTAATCAGGGGAACAGCCAGGAAACAACCAGATTATGGTATAAAATGTTATTCTCTGCATGCTCATGGCCTTCCCCTTTTGAAATGGGTACATTGTATGGGGAAGTGCACCAATGGACTACTAAGATTTAGTTTTTCTTTCACAGGAACAGACTACCTAACTTCTTCCAAAGTGATTTTAATAATGTTTCTTTTTTGTAATTTAAATTATCCAGAGAAAATCATACAAATTTTAAAATAACTACATGATAGAATCCCAGAGTTGGAACTTCAGAGGCTTTATGATTCAATCTAAACCTGAACAGGAATAGCTTCTACAGAATCAATAAGTGGTAACTCATCCTCTTTTTGTAAACTCTGGCCAAAGGAACATCCATGCCTGAACATGATCTATAGTCATGTTCTGATTTTTTTTTCTTTGTTTTGCTGTCATGACAGGCTATTGACTGAGAGTTCAATCAGCTAAAACCTATAGACCAGCAATTCTCAAACCGTGGTTTATGTTCAATTTGTAACAATGAAAATATATCCTACATATTAGATAGATTCATAACAATAGCAAAATTACAGTTAAAAAGTAGCAACAAAAATAATTTTATGGTTGGGGGGGGTCACCACAACATGAGGAACTATATTAAAGTGTCATGGCTTAGCAAGGTTGAGAACAACTGCTGTAGACCATTTATAGATGAATTATTTCTTCACTCTTCCCCTTATCCATTTCTTATAAAGCTGATCATTAGCAATCAAGTCAGATGCCTCAAACATAGACAAGAAGTCTGAATTGGGGCATTAGAGCTAAATTTGCAGAGCTAACCTGTGCTATTTGCAACCTCCATAATTTTGGGGTGAATATTCTATCATTTTTGGCCTCAGTTTCTTCATCTCTAACATGAGAATGTTTAATTAGATTACCTCTAAGTTCCCTTATAACATATAACCTATAAAACAAAGATTTTGCATTAATTCTTAAATTGTATGACATCAAATCTATCTGATCATTCTAGACTCTCCAGAGATTTTTAGATATTTGGTATGTTAAGCACTCCTAGTTTCATTTCATTTGGATATTTAGAAGCAGGCCATCTATGCTTTTAAATATGTCACCAAAAAAGTAGTCAAATTGTATATAGCCAAATAGAGGCCTCTTGGGCATGCTACTAAAGACACGTATTCCAAACTGACATTAGGTTGACAGGTACCAAATCTATATAAACATACCATTTTATAGTGTATAATTGAAGTTATTAAGGCTGAAAACTGCACTAAGACTTTGGAAACACAATGAATTTATAAAATGGCTAATTTGAGCTCAAATGTATAGTTACTGAAGAGCATGTGGATTGCTCTAGAAGCAATTGATTAATATAATAATGAAATAAAGACATAGTCTTCAAATCATACCTTATGTACTCTATTTCCTTCAAGTATAAGATACTTTCCCAAATCCTCTGCTAAAATCTAAGTAAGCTATATTCTGAACTTTGCTCTAATCCACCAGTCTAGCAAACAAGTCACAATGAGGTTAATAAAATAGCCTAATGTCAATTTTTCTTGATGAATCCATGTTGGTTCCTAGTGATTTCAAATGCTATTTGAAAATAAAGAATAAGAATTTGCTACACTTTTCCCTTTTGAAAGTAGCAAAAAGGAGTGTTTAATAAATTAAAATATTAACCCAACAAAATATGTAGTACTAATAGGAAGACATAAGTCTCTTATGTGCTCAGACTTGGGTACTTTTTGGTTGGAAGAGACCTTAGTTGTAAATTGACCCAATATTTAATGATGCATAGGACTGTCGTCTTTAACACAACTGAAAAATGGCGCTATAACTTTGAGCTCTTTTAGTGAAAAGATCACTACCTAGGATTCATTGTTCCATTTTTTTATAGCTCTAATTTTTACAAGGATCTCCTTTTGAAACAAAATTGTAATGAATACTAAAAACTGGTTGTGATGATACAATAAGAAAGACAAATATTTGAATCAGTCATGCTAGAGCAAGTGAAACTTTTGTATCATAAGTGCATACTATATGGCAAAATATGTCTTCTCCATTTTTTCATTTCAACTTTAGCCCTAGATGAAGTTGTAATTATGAAGTGTTTTCTGGTTTTAACAACAACTCAGAACTAAAATATTCAAATGGATATGTCATCTTGTAGATTTGAAATTTTCTACCATAAGTGCAGATGACAACTTGTTCATATCTGCCAAATATAAGACTCTCGTCCTTGACCTCCCAGAAATTTGACTCAATGTTCTACCCGATGTATTGGAGGCCTTTGTTGATTTCTCATCAAATATCCTTTCTTTATTTAATCTCTTTTACTTTCTAAAGAAGTTAATTATTCAAAAAATGTGTGAACAAATACACAACACAAACCCAGGATTCCATTTCACTGGAAAAGAGTAATAATAAAAATAAAAACAACAATAATAATTTAGTACTTCACCATTTGTACCATTTACTTGATTTACGTAATTTTAAAATATATTTTATTTCATTAAATATTTTTCATAAAATTACATGTAAAAATTTTAATTTTTTAAATTGTGAATTCCAAATGTTTTTCTTTTCTATCCCTATCCAACCCCTTGGGAAGACAAACAACATGATATCGAATATAGATATAAAGTCATCCAAAACATATTTCCATATTTTCATGTTACAAAAGAAAGCAAACTTACAAAAACAAGAAAAAAAATGATGCGTAAAAACTGCTTCAATCTGCACTCAGAGTTCATTATTTCTCTTTCTGGAGGTAAATCACACATTTCATCAGGGGTCTTTGGACTTATCTTAGATCATTATCTTGATTAGAGTTGCTATTTCACAGTTGATGATACTTACAATATTAGATCAGCTCATATCAGTCTTCTCAAGTTTTGTTTTTTTAAGAATCCTACTTATCATGTCTTATAATACCATTTGTTCAGCCATGCCCCACTTGACACACATCCCTCCATTTCTAATTCTTTGCCACCAATGAAAGAACTGCTATACATATTTTTGTATATATAGATCATTTTCTCTTTTCTTTGATCTCTTTGAGATACAGACATAGTAGTGTCATTGTTAAGTCAAAGGGTATGATATTTGGTTTTGTAGCCCTTTGGAGAGCATTCCAGATTGTTCTCCAGAATGCTGAGACTAGTTCACAAATTCAAAACCAGTGCATTAGCATCCCAATTTTTTCCACATTCCCCTCAGCATTTGCCATTTTCCTTTTCTGTCATGCTAGGCAATTTGATAAGTATGAGTGGTATCTCAGAGTTGTTTTAATTTGTGTTTCTTTAATCAGTAGTATTTTATCAGAGCATTTTATGCTACTATCGATACATTCAGAGCATTTTATGCTACTGTCGATAGTTTTTTTTTCCCCCTAAAAAGAACCTGTTCAAATCCTTTGACCATTTAGCAACTGGGGAATGGCTCATATGTTTATACAGTTGACTGAATGTCCTATATATTTGAGAAATGAGGTCTTTATCAGAGAAACTTGGATGTTTTTCCCAGGTTCCTGCTTTCTTTCTAATTTTGTCCATAAAAGTTTTGTTTCTCTTTTTTAAATTTTGTGTAATCACAATTATTTAACTAAAAATATTATACTAAATCAGGGTTTCTTAGCATTAAATTATGTATAAATATATATGTATATGTCTATAACGTAAATGTATAAGTGTGTATGTGTCTATAATGTATGTATGTACATATATACATATATATATATATTATTGGTTTTGTCTATAGTCATAAGTATCTTATTTTGTGCTCTTAGAACATTATTCTAAGGAGACCATAGGCTTTGCCAGACTGTGGTCTATGTCATAGACAAAAGCTTAAAATCCTGTGCCTTTCCTAAATGTTTTGTTGTAATAGATTTCTTTTTATCTGTAAGGAAGTAGATGGCTAAACATCACACATCTGGTTCTCTGAAGTCTGAAGGTAAATTAAACCTGAAATTTTCTAGTAAATTAGAAAGTGAAAATAAGTAATTGGAAATCTATGGAAAAGCATTCAATAAAATTGCTTAATTTTTGTTTGGGGGAATAGTTTTTGAGAATCTTTAGTTGGATGTTATTTGGGTAATTTACTTGTTCGATGTGGGGAAAGATGAGAGAAGCAAAAGGGGAACTGCTACTCCTGATAAAACAGGTTAAGTACAAGTAATTCTGGTACAGTTCAATTACATTCTTTCCTACCTAAAATACAAATAGCACATAAGTAGGTTCTTTAGTTTTAGAGACTTACATAGGAAGCAATTGTTTAGAATTATATGATACTTATAATTGTCTATAATTAAGCTGATGATGTGTTGTGGTTTTAAGCCATTTATGAGCAGATAAAATAGGTTTCTAATATGTCACTCTTCTTTAAAAAAATGTATTTATTTTTAGTTTGCAACATTCAGTTCCACAAGCTTTTGAATTCCAAATTTTCTCCTCATCCTTCACCTTTCTCTTCCCCCACAACAAGATGGCATGCAATCTAATATAGGATCTCTATATAAATTCACATTAATCATATTTTACATTAGTCATGTTGCAAAGAATTATAACCAATAAAATGAACCATGAAAAAGAAACAAAGAGAGAGAGAGACAGAGAGACAGAGAGACAGAGAGACAGAGAGACAGAGAGACAGAGAGACAGAGAGAGACAGAGAGAGAGAGCAAATAGTATGCTTTGATCTGCATTCAGACTCTGTAATTCTTTCTCTGTCTATGGATAGTCAGCGAGTCTTCCATCGTGAGCCTTTTGGTATTGTCTTAGAACTTTGCATTGCTGAAAAGAGTCAAATCTACTAAAGTTAGTTGTAGCAATGTGGCTGTAACTGTGTACAATGTTTTCCTGGTTCTGCTCCCCTTGTTTATTATCAGTTCATATAAGTCTTTCTAGGTTTTTCTGAAGTGTGCCTGCTCATCACTACTTATAGCACAAGAGTATTCCATTGTATTCATCTACCACAACTTGTTCAGCCATTGGGCATTCCCTCAATTTCTAGTTCTATGCCACCACAAAAAGAACTGCTATAAATATTTTTGAACATGTGGGTTCTTCTATCATTTGTATTATCTCTTTGGGATACAGCATGAGAAGTGGTACTGCAGGGTCAAAGGGTATGTACATTGTTATAGCTCTTGGGCATAGTAGAACTCTTCTTTTAAGACAATATTATCTACATTGAAAAAGCAAGTCAAAAAGTGTTGCTTACTAATGCTAAGTCAGTATCATAATCTTCCTAGGAGAATCGCATGAAACATTTATGTTAAGTATCAATTTGTATTAAATGACACAATCAAAGTATTTTTTTTGTGATCCTCTTCTCAGGATTTAAAGATTAAGTCACAAAACAGAGACATTTCCACCAAAGGTCTGTCACTATCACTGAGAAAATTCAGCAAGTTAGTGAGGTCTTCTAGATATTTTTTTTTCTTTTCTATATGTAGATAACATTATGCGGGTTTCATCATTCCCTGAAATACTGATAAAACTTCTAAATGATACTAATAAATCACTTTTAAAAATTAGCTTAATTCAAGAGAAAAATGAAGAAGAATGCCTGTTGTCAAGATGATGACATACAGTTGTAAGGACAATATTCCATCAGGGTGTATAGCTACCTAGATAGATATTTGTATAAATTGTTAGACATTGTGATTGATAAATAGATTAGAGAATCTCTCCTAGAGCTATTTGAAAGTCAAAATGACTGACTCAAGAGGTGGTAAATTCTTTCTCACCAGAGAACTTAAAAACAAAGTTAATGATCATGTGTGGGATGTTATATAAAGCAGAGGATTTTTCAAGTGCAATGTGAATTTAATGCCTTCTAGACTCTCACCCAACTCTGAGATTCTATGACTGTGGAAGTATACCATATGTGCAAATACTTTCCAATGATGTACTTTTACTATGTTGATTGAATTGGGTTCAAGATGAACCTACTTCATTGCAAAAATCCAATATTAAAACAAGATTGTTAAAGTCAAAATCTCAAGACAAGTTCTTAGTGTATTATTTTCCTAAATATACCTGAAACTTAAAAGAAAGGATAATATTAATTACATGCAGAACCAATGGGTAGGCCTCTTATAGCATAATGTTAGAGGGCCACTGAACAAGAATTCTGAGGAGATTAATGGTTCTCTTAAAAACCAGGCTTATGTTTTTGCATACTAATTAAATCATGACTATTTCATTTTAGAAGTACAGATACATTACTTGCCCTAAGGATACATTTTATTATCATGTGGAATATGGAATGTTATTCTGCTTCAGGAGATAAAAGCAATTTAATTTTAATCCCTCTAGAAACTAGTGCATCAGCTCAGCTAGTCATCTGTAACATCTGTGAGCATTATCTTTCAGTAAACTACTTTATACTATCATTAATTTGTGTAGGGCCTTTAGTCACTGGTATGTTACAAAGGTGATGTGACTTGTTTCTCCTCTTATAGCAATGGGAAAAAAATATCAAATTGTGGGTGGTAAGACCAATTTGTGCCTCAGTGCATTATTTATTTTATTTTTGTGGAATTGCCTGATTTTTAGTTAGAGATTTTTTAAATTTATTTTTAGAAACTATACCTGTTGATGATATGAGGGAGGATGTTTTATACAGCCTTCAAAGAAGTCACTTCTTTCTTATTTTTCCAAAAGCAGTGATTGTGTAGAGAAAGTCCTTCAGCGATTAAAAAGCACTGTTCTGATCTCCTGAGCTTTCTTGATCAGTTTCACAGTCCATGTAGGCTTTAACCAATCATAGCATGTTGTCTAATGGTGTTAATGGGAATTCATTTCTTCTTCTAATTAAACACAGATGTAGATCTAAAATTTAAGAAAAAAGGAAAAGCTCTATTCCCTTGCCAAGCTTGTAATTTCCCTTTTCTTGCTCACTACAGGGTCGTTGACGGTACCCAGGAGCCTACCACAGATGCACATTAATTACCCGTTCTCTAATTACTAGGGTACCAATATAACTGCTCAACCATTCATTACGTTTTCTTCTCAACTTTGCAAAGCCCTAGAGACATATGTATGAAGCACACCACTTGGCAACATTAATTGAACCCTATTAACTCATAAAATTTATGAAAAGTGCAGCTATTAATAAAAAAAGTCCTCTTTCATTTAGTCCACTAAACCCACAATGTACAAATGATCATTTTTTCCTCGTGTAGTATATTTGGATATCAGACAATGCAGCTGTTCACAGATTCTTAATTATCAGGAATACATCAACAGGATTAGACTAGAATCCTAGTCATTAAATTACCAGACTAATTTCCCATTCTTGGAGTTATATACACTAGTAGTTAGCAGTATAAGCAAATCTAAATAAGATACTTAGCCAGGATGTTAGATAGAGAGATGAGATGAGACTCAAGGAGTAAACACAAACCAGACTAGGGAAAACAATAATATTTCAGATCTGTCATAACAACTGTCTAGCAATTAGTATATATGTGTATATATATGTGTGTGTGTGTGTGTGTATACATATAGACCATAGCAAATTCCATTCAGAAACCACTTCTATGCTATGACTTCAAAAGAAATTAAGAATCTTAATAGAAATGTCATTCTTATGGAGAGCATTATCTTACAGCATAGGGCATGCATTCAGTAGATTATTATTCAAACCAGAGACATTATGTAATATAGTGGATAGAGCACCGGACTTTAAGGAAAATGGGTCTAAATCCTGATTCAACCATTTCCTAGCAAGGGAACCCTAAGTTACTTGACTTGGTTTCCTATTTTGTTAAATGGAGGCAATAACAGAACCTAAAACATGATTTTTGATAAGAATAAATGAGATAATAGTAACTCAATTTGAGATTCCTTAGGGTATACACTGTTGATCTGATATGGCCACCTTGAAAGTTTACTGTCTTTCAGGGAATACATTTGGGATGGGATAGACAACTTCTCAAGTCTCAAACCTCAGGGCAGATATCCAACTCTATCAAGTCATGTGAGAACAGCTTGTAGTACTAGAAGAGAACCTTAAAAATTTCCATGGTATAAAACTGAAAAATGTAAGGGCAAAGTTATATGCACATTTGTTTAACACTGTTACTTAGTGAAGATGGAGACATCAGAAGAGAATTTCATAATTAGGATACTACAATGCCAAGCAAAGGTGACTTCCAAGGTTCAGATTACCAGCTTAGCAAACCCCATTTTCCAATGGTCTTAGGCATCCCCTGTGACCCCTGTGAAAGGGTTATTCAACCCCAAAAGGGGGCATGACCCACAGGTTGAGAACCGCTGCTCTACAGTCTAGGTACCCTAATATACCACAGATATTTAGGATACCCTAAACAGGTTGCTGTTATCCCTTTGCTCTGTCATTGGTACTGTTTTTCCTACAAACATAGACTGGATCCTGTGCAGCCCATTGGATCTTTAGAATCACAGGTCTTAAGTAATAAGGTCACTAAGTTCCTCATTGAGGTATAAGGCAAAGAAAATGAAATTGAAGCTGACAGGACTTGAATGCCTTCACTGTTAATCATGGTGGTGTAGTGGATGGAACATCAGGCCTGAAGACAGGAGGACCTAAGTTCAAATTAGATCTCAGATATTTACTAGCTGGATTATCTTGTGGCAAGTCACTCCACCTCTGTTTACCTCAACTTTCTCATCTATGAAATACGGATAATAATGGCACTTACCGGGTTATTGTGAGGATCAAATTAGATAATTATTATGCACTCAGCACAGTACCTGGAACACAGTAAGTGCCATATAAATATTATTATTATTATTTCAACACATGATTTACTGATATAAAGCCATTATAGAATGTCTATGTGTTCTCTACAGTTTTTTCTTCAAGGTTTTTCTCTCATGTATAATCACAGTTCTCCCAGAAGCTATTCCCTATCCTCCATGTGGAGAAAAACATGTTAGGGAGTTTCAACATGCTCTATACCCTCAAATTACATATCTTGCTAAAATATGCTTTAGGAATAAGGAACAAAACAGTTGAGTGGATTGTCTACTACACAGAAACTTCTTATGTATTCATAACATTTTTCCGGCCAAAGAGAAATGGAAGGCTCTAGACATGGAGATCTAGAAGTCAAATCTTATATGAAGTGGACATACATGTGCACCCACAGAATTCTGTCCATATGATGAAGTAAAATCTGCCTACTTTATTACTATTTTGCCAGGTCTCAGGCCTCCATATCCCTTATAAAACAATTTCTAGATTATGCTATATGTTTTCTGCCCTTCATTCTCATTCCCCTACCATCAAAGTGATAGGTAAGCTTTTGTCTTATCTTTCCTGTGTAAGACCTCTACTTCCCAGCAGTAACCATTCCATGCTACTCTTCACTCCATTTTCTCTCACCAGTTTTTTTGGTTTTCTCTTCCTCCGCTAGAATGTAAGCTCCTTGACTATGAAGGCTGTTTTGTTTGACCGTATTTGTATCACTAGCATTTAGCATAATGCATGGCACATAGAAAGTACTTAATAAATGTTATCTATCTATCTGTTCTCAAATTCTGTCTTGGGCTCTGGAAACATCCCACATAACATTGAAAGTTATTGCTAAAACATACTGTTCTTATAGAGATCAGTTGGGAATACAGCAAACCCAAGGTTAGCCCAATTAAGCTTAGACTTCACAATACAGACAATCCTGTTGGAGGTAAGAAGAAAAGAAAAAAGGGGGAAATCTTTACAAGAAATTATTCCTATTCTCTTTGTTGTGGTGTTATTTTGGAAGAATTTCCCCTTTGTGCAGGACTTATAGAACATATCTGTCTACAGAAGGTCTGTTGTAGCAATCACAACACTCAGTGAGTGTTAGCAACCACAAGGATGTTAACTGAAGTAGCACGGAAAATAAAAGACCCAAGACTGTTGTTCTGGACTTAATCAATGATACAAACAATGTTCTGTCTGAAGAGACTGATATACTTGAATTTCAAAGGAGAAGTTTTAGAGTCATGGTGAAAGAAGAGGGACCTGAAAGGACCAGTGGAGAATGCAATAGGTCTTCAAGTCCTGAAATCTGGTGGTCTGAGCAAAGGGAGGAGTAGACATCATTAAGGAGGTTAGCAGGGATGAAATATGATCAGAGGAAAGTAGGGTTTAATCTAGTTCCAGGAAAAAGAAGCAATATATGAGGAAGATTTTGAAGATGAATAAGGAATTGTCAACAATACAATTGGTTTCCAAAGGGCCCAGGGGTGTGCTGAAGACATGATGTGGAAAGAGAAAAATTCTCCCTGGAATTATCCCAAAGTTTTTTTTCCCCTATAGCATTCTTTTATCATCTATTTTCTGTTATATTTTAGGTTAAAAATGTATTTTTTTGTTTTATTAACATTGTGTGAAGATACTCATTTGCATTTAATTAGTTTCTTCATAAAATGATTTCTCTTTCTGAAATTATGTACTAGCACATTACAGAACAATCAAATTATCAGCCTCACTTCCAAAGATCAATTCAAACTCAGGAAATTATGACAAGTTAGGTTCTCCATCATTAAGGCTGCATACAAATTCTTTAGAGCTCTCAAAGCAGAGTCAATGGTTGTTATTGAATGTGTTTACGACTCACAGGAGTTAATGGTATTTTGTAGCAAGATGGAATTTTCTAGGAGGTTAATCTTTCTGCAAAGGGAATGTGTTGCTACATATCTAAAAGAAATTCTAGGGAACAATCTGCACCCACTGTTTCTAGGTCTCTGCTTCCTTACAATATCTAGTCTATCACCATTCTGATAGGCAGTCAAATGTTACATGAGTTCTAATTGAAACCTGATGGTTTTTAACATCAATGGATTTTGCTATTTAGTGCACTGGATTGTGAAATGGAAAACTAATATGAAGGAAGTACTTGTTTAAGGTTGTTGGGTTTTTTTTTCTTTACTGCTTCTATAATTTCTGTCAGATAAAGAGGGCAATATTTTGTTGGCTGACATATATTAATGCTTTTTTTTTACCTGAAAATACATTCAGTTTAACTTTTTTTCAGACAATTTGTGTATTAAAATATATTCATAATAAATGTGTTGAATTCAAAAAAAGACTCAAGACCACGTATTTGATATAGCACAAAATTGACAAGGTTTTTGTTAAGGCTAAATTGATGCAAATCCAGAATTTTCTCCTGCAGACAATTAAATATAATAGTAATAATAAGCCTAATTCTCTGACTAGGAAAAAACATCCTAGGGAAGTAATCTGTGTCCACTGTTTCTAGATTGTTTCTTCCTGACAATATCTAGGCTATCATTTTTCTAACATGTAGTTCCACACTTGCTGTGGTTGTGAAGAGATGAAGAATAAGATTTCCCTAAAATAAAAGATTTTCCTCTCCTGTGTATCTTTGAAAACTATGTTTCTGGGCTTTTGGATTACAACAATAACAGTTCTCTCCTATCACTTTGAAAAATCAGTCTTCACAGAGCCCAGTGCTCCCTACCCCCCCCCACACACACACTTGTTTCCCCTCCACAACAGGAATGTATTTGTGGTATTCCTACACAAACTTGTCCTAGTCTTCATAGAACCAGGATCATACAGGATCATATATTTGCAAGATATTGGGCTTGAAATCATTGTGATTAGGAATGCGTTGTGCAGTGATGGAACACTGAAGCTAACTAGCACATATAGAGATTCAAAAAAGATGACCTTAGGTTCTTGAAGACTATGCTAGTGTAATACATGCTCTGTCAGGTAAACGTTAAACTGCTATGTTAATGCCAGATGCTGCTGCTGCTGCTGCTGCTGCTGTTAACTGAGTTTGAAGGACTTCAAGCATGATTCTAAGTATATGCCTCCTGCCCAAGGCCTTTCTCAGTCTAGAAATGATCATCACTGACAGGCTGTTCCACAACATTAATTCTTTGACTATGGTGACCCACAAAACAAAGAAAAATGTAGAATTTTAAAATATTTTCCTGTGTTTACCTTATTTTTTTTTATTAAAGATTGTGGTAGAGTAGTATAAAACTAGTAGAAAGTGCTCTCCACCCTCTCTCCACATCCTGGTAGATGTCCTTCATGATTTCCTAGGTCTCCTTCCCAATTCTCTTGCCTCAAAGCAAAACAAATTCTCACCTTGTGTCATTTTCCCCTGTATCAATAATGAGATATTCACAACACCCATGATGGTTATGAATATGTTGGTGTAGTTTTGGATCACAAAATATAGCAAACTCTCCACATGGAAGGCAGAACCAAGGTCTTTATTCAGAAACCATAACACTGAGTCCCAAA
>CM053601.1:113784805-113817043 GCA_028646575.1 Pseudocheirus occidentalis | reverse complement strand
ATACCAATCTTCCACCCATGAGGCAACCATTAACTTAATCTGTCACGCATCTAGCAGTCAGCCAATAAGCTAGATTCCCAATTACTAAACATCATTAGTCCCTAATATAGTCATTAGAAAACCACACAAACTTTCCACCTCTTGATTTCCAGCAAACCTCAGTGTAGTCCAAGGGGAGGCCTTTCCTTCATCTTTACTCTGGGAGGTCTCTCTGATTCCTTGGATCCCCTTCCGTGGTTCCAGCTCCCTCCTGAATCTGGCAAACAATCACCTGGATTCAGAAGCAGACGGCTGCCAGGTTCTTGTGCAGTCCTCAGAAGTAGATAGCTCCCAAGTCCTTTTCCAGTCCTCAGAGCAATCCCAGGCACACACTGAAGTTCACAGGGTTCAGCACATCTCAAACCCTTCACCACTTCTCTTGCCTGGAACTCAAGGATCAGCCAGGCCACCAATAAACAAAGTCTTATCCTGTTCATGTTTCAGTCAGCTTCCAGTTACTGGGAGAGGAACTCTCTCTCTCCCTTTCTCTCTCAGCTGGCTTCTTTCTCCATGAATCTTCCTTCACTGAGGAGCCAATTCCAATTCTGCCCTCTGTCTCCAGGATTCTTCTTTATATACAGCACTGGCCTCCTATTCTCAGCCTTCTTCCAAGTCAACAGGGGAGTTCATACCTTCTCAACAATGGACAGAGTTCACACCTTACATACTTATCCCTGAGTTACTAAGTGCTACTTAGCCCTAAGTAATTAAGGGCTAAGTATCTGATAAACTGATTACTATTACATATAGTAAGAAAGTGGAAACATAGCAAATTCCTCTGATAAAAGATTCATTTCTAAAATATATAAAGAACTTAGTTAAAATTATAAGAATACAAGTCATTGTCCAATTGAAAAAAATGGCCAAATGATATGAACAGGCATTTTTCAGAAGAAGCAATCAAAGCTATCAATAATTATATAAAATTATTCTAAATCACTATTAATTAGAGAAATATACCATTAAAATAAATTAAATTAAAATTAAAATGTAAATTACAGGCAAAGTACCATCTCACACTTATCAGTTTGGCTAACATGAGCGAAAAGGAAACTGACAAATGTTAGAGCATATTTGGGGTGAAATGGGACACTAATGCACTATTGACAGAGTTGTAGACTGATCTAAGAATTTTAGGAATAATTTGGAACTTTGTTGAAAGAATTCTTTCACCTATCAATGTGACTACGTAGTCTATATCTCAAAGAGAAAAAGAAAAGTAGCTAGGAGTACCAATATAAATATATATAGTGTATATATGAGAACTAGTTAGCATCTGAGGCTGGATTTGAACTCTGGATTTCCTGATTCTAGGTCCAGTGCTCTATCCACTGCATCTATTGTTGTCCCCATAGCCACATTTTAGTGGTGATTTGGCTTCAACTACACATTCTTGCTATACGCCCTGTAAAGCCAATAATGGTGATGAGTGAGACTGGGAGCTCCATGCATATGGGCATATATATCACAGAACAAAGTGACACTGTTTCATATGAGTATCTATTTTAAACTTAAGTTATATCAGCACTACACATTACTTAATTGAAGTAACTGATCACAGATATGTTGTGCCACAAAAACTCGTTTATCTTAGTCTCAGGTGGAACAAACCTAAACATAATGATTATACCTTTATTTCAGGGAAAAAAATACACATTTAAGTAAAGAATCTAGGAATGAGAAGGAAGAAGGGTGTTGCTGCTCTGTGCTGAGGTGAGACTGAAGAGGCACTAATTGTTCCCTCTTTAGTTCCTAAAAGACTTGGTAGTGAAGCTTTGATCTACTTGCTAATATTTGCTTTGTCAATTATTCAACAAGCATTTATGTGTTTACTGTGTTCCAGGTTTTTGTGTCAAGTGCTGAGGATGCAAAAAGGAAGCCCCCAACCACACTACTCCTACCTTTAATGAGCTCATATTCTACTGGGAATAACTACATATATGCAAGACAACATGCAAACAACTCCATAGAAATAAAATACATACAGACAATGTAAATAAAGGAGAATCTTAGAGGAAAGACTGGATGTTGAGGGAAAGCCTCAGAAGGTGGAATTTGAACTTTGATCTCATTAAAAATTCTGAATTTCTAAAGCATTAAAGACAAACTATTCTCAGAGAAAGTGCCTCTCCCCATGGGGATAGCATAGGAGAAAAAACACTGGATTTGGAGTCAGAGAGATGTTAGGTTGGAATCCCAACTCTTCTACTTGCTTCCTGTGTGTACTTCTTGGCCATAACTGACTCATCTGTAAAGGGAGAGGGGTAGATTAGAAGCCCTCTAAGAACCCTCCCAGTTATGAACGTATGGAAATTTACATGTAATAGAAAATCTTGGATCAAGCACAATTTTATTTTTGCATGTTTATTCTAATTGCAGCCCCCTCCCAATGTTCATGATTTGTTGTAGAATGGATCTTTGTCGGAAGCTGTATATTCCATTTCATTGTTCAATGTTTTAACACTAGAATCTACTACCTGCCCTCTCCTATCAAAGAAAAGCAGCTATGAATTCATGCCATCTTTGTCCATGTACTCATCTTGTTTTAGCTCTCTAATGAATGATAGTTGAGTTTGTTAATGATCTGAAACGGCAATTCAAATGTGAAATACTTATAATCAAGGAAAGAAATATAATGTAGTTGAACTCAGGAAAACTGGATTTTAAAACTAACTCTAACAGTAACTTTTTGACCTTGTTAAAATCATTTGACTATAATTAGGCTTCAAGGTTCTTTCCATTAAAATGGTAGAAAGGAAAGGGGGAAGGAAAGGGAAAAGGAGGGAGGGAATGGCAGGAGGAAAGGAGGGGAGGAAAGGTAAAAGGGAGCAGAGGAAAAAGGTAGAAAAAGGAAAGGGAAAGGAGAGGAAAAAAAGGAAGGGGGAATTGAGGAAAGGAGATGGAAAGGACAAGAAAGGGGAGAGGAATAGAGGGAAGATGAAGAGTTCAGGAAAGGGAGGGGTAGGAGGGAAAGGGGAAGGCAAAGGGAACAGAAGGAAGATGAATGGGAGGAGAAGGGAAATGGGAGGTTAGGGAGAGAAGACGGAAGGGAGGAGGAGGGGTAAGTGAAGGGAAGCAGAAGAACAGAAGAGGAAGGATAAATTTATGTTTCTAAAAGAACAGCAAAGTTTCTGTTAAAGAAATTTCAATTTTCATGTATTACCCTTTTTGCTACTTTATTTGGCATAATGAAATATGCATTTTGTTTGTTGTTTATTAGCTCAAAATAAGAAAACAAGGAAAAATTATAGAAAAAAATAATAGGCAACTTAGCTCAGTGTATAGAGAGTTTGGTTTCAAATCCCTCCTTTGATATGTAATTACCTTTGTGAACCTGATCAAATGACTTCATCTCTCAGTCTCCCAGAGAAATTTCTGAAACCTCTAGCTGCATTACAGTTGCTTCTTTTCATTGATATACAGGAAGTTTCTTCCCTTAAAGTTCCCTAGTACAATGAAATCACGTCTGGATAACATTTCTCCTGCAACACTCCCCTGAAGCCACTCAATAAGAAAGTGGCTTTGCTTCTCAAGAAATGGTTCTTGTTGGCTTAGACTTGAAATCTCTTCTGTATGAAATCTTTTTTTTTTAATTTCTTCTCTCCCATTTTACCAAGCAGATCCCATGCTAGTAAAGAGTAAATATAGTAGAGAAGAAGCAAATGGACTCTTTTGATTTTCTTATTCAAATTTCTACAATCTCTATTCTTTTCCTTCAATATTGAGAGTTTCTACTAGCTTTTTTCCTGAATTTTACATTGATTTGTTGATCAACTATTTGAATTATACTTCAATTATCCAAATATCATCAGACCAACACGTTCAGCTACGTAGAATACCAATGTGTGCCAAAAGGCAAGCCAAATCATTTTACTCTATTGTAAAAATATATTTTTCTATGGAGAAGGATCATTTTGAAAATTGTATCCATTCCCTTCTTATATTTTCATCAAGAAAACTGTTATCAAATATATTGAGCATTCTCATAAACATTTAATAAATATGAGAAAGTTGGTATATGGGTTAGTAATTATTAATGTTCTCTTTATTGCCTTTTGGGGTTTGTAATATTATCTGTGACAAATCTAGATACTTTTGCTATCTTACTTACCCTGAGATAGACAGCATGGAAAATAATTCCTCAAGAATTTCAAGATTCTGTTGCCTTCTGTCTGAATTTCCTTGGTGGCTTATCCACTTTTTTTTACTGTACCTTTTTAGTCCTATCTTAATCCCAATGCAATACAAAAATTGTTTTTCAGAATAATGGAAATAATTATTGTCAATCATCATAAAATAGCTAAGTCAATAAGACTTTATAAAGTAGCTACTGTGTGTCAGAAATTGTGCTGATAGGGATAAAAATTAATATGAAAACATGCAATATAAATACAAAAAAGTCAAAAAAGATGAATTGGAGATAAGCTCAGAGGGTATGTAGTAATTTTAAGGGGGACCAGTAAAAACATTTTTGAGAAGATGGGGCAAAGTACTTTTCTGAAATTTATTTTTTCCAAAATAAATTTCAAAAATAAATTTAATACAAATACAAAAATAAATACAATACTTTTATACAAAAGAGATAAAATTTGCTTATAGTATTTTGAAAAAAATCACAAAAAGACTTAGGTTTCAGTTACCTGAATATTCACTTATATGGAATATATCTTATTATCTAATGCAGTTATTTAAATGTAGATATTAATATGTTAATACTTGGGAAAAATAGGTACACTGTATGTTAAACCTTTTTAGTTCATTATATGGTATAGACTATATCCACAGCCAAAACAGACAAGTAATGCTACATTTTCTTTAATAGTTGAATAAGGCTAAACATGAACAAATAACTAGTTAGACTAAATTTTTCAGTTCTCAACCTGTGGTTTTTATATTCAAATCATTATTGTGTTCATGGCCATGCATGAATCTATTCAGCTCAGGTGAATGGAAACTTATATAATATCACACTGGGGTAGAGGTCCTAAGCAGTTTCTACTATTGCCTGTCCTCCTATAATGGATGATGTCATTTTGTTGTGTGAGGTACTAAAGTTGAATTCCTTTATGGAAATGCAAAGAAAATATATTTATCAAAACATTTTAGGAGTCAGCAAAAGAGCTGTAAACAATAATGATGCTATAAAAAGACAGCACGTAAACAAAATAGTATATACTGTGATATGTGTGATAGTCATTTCAGGTTAGTTATTTCTAAGATAAGGTAGCAGGACTCAGAAAACAGAGAGCCAGCTTTCAAGCAAGAGAAATCAGAGCCCAGCCTCTAACCCAGTTTTGGCTATGTGACCCTTTGCAGTGTCTTTAACCCTACAGTGCTCTCGGCAACTCTTTGAGATTCTAAGTTCCTAGCCTGCTTTGGTAGAAAGAGTTTCTTTAGCTAGGTGGTACGCTAGATGGAGAACTGGGCCTGGAATCAGGAAAACCTGACTTAAAATTTAGCCTCAGAAACATACTATGTAATACCGGGCAAAATACTTAACTTCTGTTTGCCTCAGTTTCTTCAGCTGTAGCCATTATTAAAGCACCTACCATGCAGGATTGTTATAAGGATCAAGAAAATAACATTTGTTTAAAAAAAAGCACTTGACACATTGCTTGGCATAGTAGGTTTTTTATAAATGTGTATTCCCTTCTATTCTCCCTCCTCTGTTACCCAAGATTTTCTTCTACCACTGAGCAAGTCTAGTTCCTATCCCTGTTTCTAAATACAAATAGCCTGAATAAGAAGACAAAGATCTGCTTCATGAATAAAATTATACTATCTGCAACCCTAATAGAAAACACTAAACTGTCTCTCAAGCCTGGAGAGAGTATATGAGGATAAAACATTGCATATACTAACAGTTGAGTTTGCTAAACTGCTTTTTTTCTTCTTTCTTTTGCTGACCAGGGAAGAGATATATTAGGAAATAAGGGTAAAGTAAGATCAAAAGAAATCAATGAAAATAAGATTTTTTAACATCTACCAAAACAAGAAGTATGCTCTTTTGAACCCTTGGTATGTGAACTCTGAGGAGAAAACTTCACTACTTTATGCCTCTGGTTTTCTGATACAATGATCAAAATGAAGGGGAAAAAAAGCTTAGTTTGTGAAGCAGACAGATAATTTGAAGAGTTAAATTCATTTTCCACTGTCTTGCTTCAAAGAATATCTCTTTCTGCATAAGCCTCTTTAAAGCACTAATAGACTTAAAACCTAGTTGTAATGGAGTATGTAGATGACCTAAGAAGTAATCTGCTATATTCATATTCGACACTCATATTAATTTTCTCAGGACTCTTGAACACTTTATAGTGCTAATTATGTCTATTACGATGTCATTTACTTTGAAATGATATGTTTCCTTCCAAAATAGAAATCCTTGGTTTTGCTTAGTAAAGTTCTATTTCAGTAAGCCTTCCTGATCTAATGGCTCTGATTTCACTTAGAAATAATAGGTTTACTTGTACAATGAATGGTGACACATGTGTTTAATGCAGATAACTGACTGTTTATCAAATTGGTACTAATTAGACATTTTTACATCGCAAGATTAATATGAGCCCTATTGGGACAAAGGCCCATGAAACATGTGAACTTCATAAGTGAGATAATGAAAATTTGTTAAGATGGCATTTTTAGTTTCACACAGAGTTTTATGGAATGTGCCAAATTTTAATGACTCAGAGAAAGTGGTAGCAGGTGTAGAGCTAGACCTTGAAAGAAATGCCAGCAAAGAGAGAATTGCTGAATTCATGGCTTTTGGATGACAAAGCCAAGCAAGGACTATCATGGCACTGTGAAATGACCTTTTAAAAAATAGATATGTCAATAGGTATGAAGTTAGTCAAGGACTATGCCTCAGCACTGAGTTAATTGGTACATGAGTGCCTGGTGGAGTTCATACCGTTTTAAGTTTATTGCCAGGGAGATTCTCAGGCTGAATGCAGGTCTGATTCATACAGTTTGTAGTTCATAGGATCTTGTCTTTAGAGCTCAAAGGACTTTCATATTCTATCTAATCCAACCTAACTCATTTTGCAGATGAGGCAACCCCAGTGCAGAGAGGTTAAATAGCTTATCCAAGGTCATAGTGTAATATACATCAGCAGAAAGATCTGAATGAACCCAGGTACTCTGAATCTCAATGTAGAAGTTTTTCTATTGTACCATTGTTCCTTTACATTCAGTATTCATTTTGGGCTCAACTATTTCATACTCGAAATTAATTTTGTGCTTAAGATTTTCTTAAACTATTATTTCTAATTCAAACTTTGTAACAGTAAAAAAAAAAGTCAGCCAAGGAGCAAGCAGGTATCCTGAATGTTGAAGTACTTTTGACATATGTAGACCAAAAGTGTGGTCTAAACTAATCTTACCTAAGTGAAGTCCACAAAAATGCATTATTTGCTTGGTACTGTTCTAAGTGTGTGAATTCAAAGAAAATGGGTGGAGGGAATCTATCCTCAAAGTGTTTTCTCATAGGGAGGGGCAGAAGCATAAAGATAGCTATACAGATATACAAGATATATACATATACAGTAGATGATTATATCAGAAGAGAAAGCAATAGTAGCTTATCGGGTCCAATAAGGCCTCCCACAGATGGAAGAATTTGATTTTTGTTTTAAAAAGAGACAGGGAAATGAAGAGAAGTTGAGCTCCCAAGCATGGAAGAGTACCAGTCAAAAGGCACAGGGAGGGAAGATGGAGTGTTAGGTACAAAGAATAATAGTAGACCAAGGTTGATTAATTATACAGTGCATAGGCAAAGAAGGCAGAGTAAAGGAAGGCACTCACTTGAGCTCTCCCAAATTCCCTTCCCTACAGCCTTAAAATAATGCATCAGAATGAATTCTGGAGCAGCTGAACCAACAAAGGTCCAGGTGAAACAATTTTCCAGTCCAAGACAATTTAAAAGATCAGAAGGAAAGGACTGTGTCACTCAAGTGAGAGTGGAGCAGAGTGCTATACAGGCTGTATCCAGGCAAGCCAACAGCAGGCCCTGGCAGCAGCTGCATTGAGGGAGCAGCTTCTAAAGCTTGCAGCCCACAGTTGGTAAGGGGGTTAGACAACCAGTCAGAATGATATTGCAGAGGATGCTTTGATGGCACAGGGCAAAAGATTCTGTTGCATTGCATATGTGGTTCTGAATTGTAGCCCCAGTAGCTCTAACAAACTGGCACCTTTAGCCTGAGGGGAGTGGGGACCCTGGTCATAGTTCCAAGATAAAAAGATTGCTTGAGGTCACTCAGATTAAAACACAGGCCAGAAGCACAGTGACTACACATCTCCTTAGATCACATCACTTTGGAATAACCAAAAACTGACAGATTCCCCCAAACTGGTTTTGAAAACAGCAGCATAAAAAGCCTAAAGTTTGGGATACTGCTACCTCCAACCCAGAAGCAGAGTCTAACTTAACATAAAATTAAAAGTGAAAGAAATAGGCTGGAAACAATGAGCAAACAACAGAGAATGAACCTGGATTCTTTACAACAATGACAGGAATATTAAGATGCAAATTCATAAGATGTCAACAAGTCAAAAATAACTAAATGCAAAGCCACAAAGAAAAACGTGAATTGGTCACAGGCCAAAAAAAAAATAATTTGAAGAAGAGCTCAAAAAGGATTTTAAGAATCAAATAAGAGAGAGAGAGGAACAATTATTGCAAGAAAATCATGAAAAGAGTCTACAGCTGGGTAAAGAAGATACAAAAATATTGAAGAAAATGACACCTTTAAGAACAGAATTAGAAGGACTTCTGGGAGCCAAGATGGTAGAGTAAACAGTAAATCATTATAATTCTACTATTTTTACCCCCAAATAACCATAAAAGTATACCCCAAAACAAATTCTGGAATAGCAGAACCAGCAAAAAGACAGGGTTAAACAATCTTTTAGAACAAGAAACTTGGAAGATTGGCAAGAAAGGTCTATCTCACCCAGGTAAAAGGGGACTTCCTTCCAGGACAGAAAGCATCCCACCAAATCAGCAGCAAGTCCCATTGCAGGAAACCAAAGGTAGACCCTGACTCCCCAGAATGGTGAAAAAGGCAAACACTAACACCAGGATCCTCACTATGCCTAAGCATAGTTAGGGGCTGGCAAATTCCAGTCCAGAGAACCACAACATATTTCAGTGTAGCCCCAGGAAAACAGGTATCCTCCAGCATCACAAGTAGGTAAGGCCTCCACTTCCTTCAGCATAGCCCCAGGCAAACAAGTATCATCCAGTGATCAGACCTCCAAGTGATTCAGTGTAGCCCGAGGGCAGTGGTTCTCAACCTTCTTAATGCCATGACCCTTTAATACTCATGTGTGTGTATCTGCATGTAGGTGGACCCTCCTGGAAACAGAGGATTGGTGTCTCAGTTCCTAAGACCATCGGAAATATGTGTTTTCCAATGATCTTAGGCAACCTCTGTGACAGGGTCACTCGACCCCCAAAGGGGCCGTGACCCACAGGTTGAGAACTGCTGCTCTAGGGAAACAGAACCTATTAGATCTCAGCACATGTGAGACATGACCACAAGGAGACCAGCACAGGACCAGGTAAACTGCAGCACAAACCACCATCCCCCTCCTCATCACAGCATTAGACATATGGGTCTTCTCAGGACTTCAAGGCAACATCAGCACAATGCTAGATACACAGCCAGGGCTATAGTCACTGAGATGAGAAGTTTGAGAGGGTGTCCCTTCAACCCTGCATGGAAGGCTCAAATTTAAAAGAAAGGGAAAAGGAAAAAGACTAAAAGGCAGGGTCGGGGCAGGGAGGAATGAGCAGAAAACACCACCAACAAAAAAGAATCTAACCACAGAACGTTATGGTGACAGGGAAAACCAAGACAAACTCAGAAGAGGGCAACAATGTCAAAACACTTATGGGCAAAACTCCAAAGAAAAATAGGAAGTGGTCTCAAGCCCAGAAAAAAGTCATGTAAGATCTCAAAAAAGGAGTTTGAGCATCATATAAAAGATGTAGAAGAAAAATGGGAAATCATATGAGAGTGATGTAAAGGAATTGTGAGAAAAGAATCAACAGCTTGGAAAACTGCTTAAAAATAGAATTGGCCAGATGGAAAAAACAAGTACAAAACTAATTGAGGAAAACAACACCTTAAAAGTTAGAATTGGGCGAGGAGAAAGTAATGACGTTATGAGACACAAATCAATCAAACAAACTCAAAAGAATGAAATTTTACATGTTTTTGCACAAACAAAATCAACACTGCCAGTATTAACAAGAAAGCAGAAAAATGTAATACTTTTTTTTTACAACTATTGTCTTTGGTAAAAGCCTCATTTCTCAAATATACTAAGATCTGAGTCAAATCAATTTTTTAAAGACATTTGTAATTCCCCAATTGAAAAATGGCCAAAGAATATGAAGAGGTAGTTTTCAGATGAAGAAATCAAAGCAAGCTATAGTCATATGAAAAAAATGCCCCAAATCCCCATTGATTGGATGAATGAAAAAATAAAATAACTTTGAGGTACCACCTCACACTCATTAGATTTGCTAATATGACAGAAAAGGAACATGACAAATGCTAAAAGGGATATGGGAAAATTGTGACACTAATGCAATGCTAGAGGAGTTGTTAACTAATCCAACAATTCCTAGGAGAAATTTGAAACTATGTCTAAAGGGATATAAAACTACACCATGTTTTAAACCAGCAATGCCATTACTGGGTCTGTAATCCAAAGACCTCTGTATAAAAATATTTAAAGCAGCTCTTTTGTGATGTCAAAGAACTAGAAATTGAAGGGATTTCCAACAATTGATGGACTAAAGTGAAAACAATCTAAACAATTTGTGGTATATGATTGTGGTGGAATATT
This sequence comes from Pseudocheirus occidentalis, assembly GCA_028646575.1. Taxonomy (NCBI): domain Eukaryota; kingdom Metazoa; phylum Chordata; class Mammalia; order Diprotodontia; family Pseudocheiridae; genus Pseudocheirus; species Pseudocheirus occidentalis. The sequence goes on along the minus strand of CM053601.1, from coordinate 113,806,150 downwards.
ATTTTTCAATAATAAATGTTTAGCGGGGTGCTTTCAGAAAAACCTGAGAAGACTTACATGAATTGATGCAAAATGAAGTGAGCTGAACCAGAACATTGTACGCAATAACAGCAATACTGTACAATGAACAACTACAAATGACTTAACTATTCAATGAACAATTGTGAATAACTGAGAAATACAATGATCTAAGACAATTCTGAAAGTCTTATTATGAAAAATGTCATCTGTCTCCAGAGAAAGAACTAATAGAATCTGAATGAAGATCAAAGCATAATCATTTTTACTTTAGTTTTATTATTTTTGTTTGTGTTTTCTGTCACAACACAGCTAATGTGGAAATGTTTTTTACAGGACTGAACATGTATAATCTATATCAAATTGCTTGCTTTCTCCAAGAGGGAAGATGGGAGTGAGGGAGAGAATTCAGAACTCAAAATTCTGAAACTCAAATGTTTACAACCATTATGCATTTGCTAAAAAAAAAACACAAAACTTTTCACAGAAAAAAAGCATGCGGTGTGTAAAAGGGAGTAGGATAGCATTTCTGTACTGCTAAAACTCCAGATAATGAATACCATCATTTCTCCTTTTAAGTATGAACTTAAGTATAAGCACTATTTCAGAGCCCTCTCTTCTGTCATTTTCTTTATTTCTGAAAGTAAAGCATCTTCCAGACTCTGAAATAGATTTTATCCCCAGAATTTCTGAGAACAGTTATTTCTTAGCATTTGCTTTCTATTAATGATTGACCTTTCTGCTCATCTAACCACCCAGAACTAGGATCATCTAGTTCAAATCAATCCTGCAATTTATTAGACATCCATTCTATTTGGTATTTTAGTACCCCTTCTATACTTATCCATAGTCAAGTAGTGATTTTATTTCACTTAGAAAATAGAAAAGTCAGTAAATACTATATTTATTCTCTCTAACTCCACAAACAATAAATACAATTTTTAAAAAGGTTGCTCAGAAATATCAGATTCTTAGGCTACCCAAAACATCACTTCAGAAAATAATACAACAAGTTCTAAGAAGATTGTTTTGGATTCTGGACATCCCAAAAGTCTCTAATGACCTTCAGTGATGAGAATACCAAATTAGAATAACTCTCTCTGGTATGTGGAAATTTGCTTTCCTGTTTGAACTTCATATCAAATTGAATACATAGATAATCAGGGCTTTGGGTCTTCATTAAGGGATGATACTGATTCATCAACAGGCTTCAAATTTCACTTTTCTTTACTATTTTGCTCATGTTCCATTTTTTTTAGCTTTATTTTAATTACCGCTTTGATGTGATAAAAAAAAATAAGTGTGGATCTGAAGTCTCTAGGGCTAATGTTTATTGAAAATATATGTCTTGGGGAGGATAGTTCTTTCCATTTTAAAAGAGATATTATTTAGCAGGAAAATACAGTTCAAAACATGAATAAAATAGTACCAAAATCACGAATGTATTGCTGTTTGCGTTATCAATTTTTTAAAACCTGACTCAACAAGTTTCACAACATACAGAGTTAAATGTTTTGCAAGCTTGATTTGATAATGAATGTTAGAGTGTACTTACCTGATGATTAAGTCATCTGACCCGGTAAACTATAGAGCATTGAAAGCCATTCAGCCCTTTGCTTCCCCTTTGCTCTTTATGAAATCTCTCCATTTTCCTTTTAAGGAAATAGTCCTTAAAAAAAAGAAAGAAAATACCTCCATTTCTGTTATTTTTAGTTTTTTCACCTAGCCTTTCTTAATGCAATCAATCACAAATCATCACAATAACTAAATCTGGCTTTCAGATTTTATAGATGTTAACATCACATTTAAAGTTTCAAGAGTCAGTTTAAATTTCATTAGGCAGACATGATCACTGGACTGTCAACATTTGTTTATAAAGCACTAACCATTTGTTTTGTTTTGTTTTCTCCTATCCTAAATGGAATTTCATGTTACATTCCACTAAGTGGATTTAAACCAAATCTCTATTTGACACTCTAAATGTTTAATGTTGCTAGTGAGTGCCTGCTCTTTGAGTTTCTGTGATTTGAGGGCAGGGGACTATAGAGGGAGAAGCAGATTGACAAGGAAAAGGACAGAGAGATTCATGTGTTAATTTCTATTGGAAAGTCTTCAAGGATTACTTCAAGGATACCAAATAACAGTTACCTTAGTTTTAAATATATGCTATTTACTATTTCATTGTGCTGCTTGCAAACATTTTTAATCTCTTGGGTTCAATTGTCTTATTTCCATAAAAAAAATAATATCCACATCCTCTCTCACATTGTAGATGTGCCCCTTGATGCCAGAAGGTTATATGCCTGGACAATAAGATCTGCTAGCTTTGAGCAAGGTAGAAAGTCTTTATATGAGGGTAAGTGACAAATTTAGTCAGGCAATAAACATTCATTAAACACCTACTACGTGCCAAGGACTGGGGACACACGCGTGCGCGTGCACACACACACACACACACACACACACACACACACACACACACCCCAAAAGACAGTCCCTGCTCTCAAGTACTTCATCATTCATTGGGAGACATCCTTCAATGCATGATCAGAAGCCTGAATACTACACAAAATGTTTTTATTTAAGAAAGATAAAAATCACATAAAAATGTACGATAATTCTCAGGACTGGGTACTCCATTTCTTCTTTTGCAGCAACAGTGGTAGAAAGAGGGTAGAGGAAGTGATGCCCATCCTTTCCACAGCAGTCTTCTGGAGATGCTATTTCGTTTTGAATCATAATCTTAAGATAATTGTATTTCTCCAAGCATTTTGCCTTCTAATCCATTCTGCTATCCTATTTTATTTTATGGATAAGGTCATCTCATTCACATGAATACCTAATATCACTGATTATGCATTTCTTTCCATCAAATTCTTTAGTATATGCCCAACTCCCACCCCTCACTTTGCTCCCTATCACCTCTTTGCAAAGAAGGTAGTTAAAAAGGAATTTGCAAACCACAAGTGCTTTATGCAATTGAGCTTGCATGAGATGGAGATTGCTTGCTGCAATCTGCTTGCACTTTCTGATCCTCTTATTCTCCTTATTTATGCCCCAATCAGTAGTACTTCTCTTTTGTTTCCATTTTGAAAAGAAAAAGATACATTCTTCACCCCATAATCCTATCCTTCCTCTTATTCCTTCCCCCACTCCTGTTTCCTATTGATTTTTCATGTATTTCTAAACCAAAGTGTGTGTGTGTGTGTGTGTGTGTGTCAGAGAGAGAGAGAGAGAGAGAGAGAGAGAGAGAGAGAGAGAGAGAGAGAGAGAGAGAGAGAGAGAGAGAGAGAGAGAGAGGGAGAGAGAGAGAGATCAAGGCTCTGTACTTCTTTGTCTGGTTTGGATAAAGTAACATTCAAGTGATGCCTAGTCCATATTCCTTCCTCTTTATTTCTATAGTCTTCTACTTGTGTATGCAATCATTTATATGACATAAGTTTACAGGATCTTCCTGTCCATTTCTTCTCCAGTGGATTCCTTTTGCTTCATTTTCCTTTTCAAATTATCTTTAGATCATGAAAATGTAACAGAATCTCCTTTAGACCCTGGATTTTACTGAAGCCATTCCTTGTAGTATTCTTTGGGGGTATTTTTGAAGATACTGAATTTTTTACAATTTTCTCTGATTCTTATAGTTCTGAACAGCTTTTTTTTCTTTTATAATCTCTTAAATATGGTAACTAGGCCCTTTTTAAGGGCCTGGTTTTCAGACAGTATAACAGTTCTTAAATTATCTGCTCTTGATCTGTCTTTCAGTTGTTGTTTCTCTCTTACACACACACACACACACACACACACAATGCCTTATATTGTCTTCTTTTTTATTTTGTTATGGCATCATTAACTCCTCCTGTTAGGTTCATCATAATTTTTGGGCTATCAATTACCTGGGTAATGTTGTATACTTCTTAAATTACCGAGTTGTTGCCCTTGGAGATGGATCCTCTGAAGCTCTTATTTCTTTTCTATTTCATTTTTAACTGTTACTTTATTTCTTCTCAAGAATTCTCAAAATTAACCTTGTAGCCAATCTGTCTTTTCACTTGAGGATCTGCTAAGTGATGTTTTGAAGTTATTCTCTTCTCAATTTGTGTTTTGGGAGTCCTTTTCACCATGACAGCTCTTGATGGTTGGATCATTTTTGTTTCCTCATTTTCCTCATCTTACTTATTGAATTAGGACTCTGTATTAGGACAAGGATTTGTGCATTTTTAAAGGGAGTGTGTGGGCCTTGTTTAGTCATGATCTGTACTCAACAGGGTCCTGCTCCTACTTTCTCCTGATACGGAGTCCTGTGTTCTCCAAGGATCTCAGAAGCAGTTCAGGCTAGCAGCTTGCTAACTTTTAATATGCCCTAAGAGGCCTGATTTATGACAAAGTCAGATTGCTGCGCTTCTGGTCTAAATTTTGAAATTTCCTGACCTCTGGTTTGGGCAAGGCAATAGAATGGTAAGTTTGATTGTGTTTGGAGCCCCAGTTAGATTATGGCTAGCCCAGCCTCTGTCAGCCGCTTGAAGGTTCTGCAGATTCAGAGTAATTGAAATGCAAACTCCTCCTTGGTTGGAGGTCCTTTCCTGGGATCCAAGAGACAGTTACTGATAGGCTTCTGTTCATACTCTTCAGGTTGGGGGAAAAAAATGACCAGCTGCGTTTTTTCTCTTTGTAATTTTCAATTGCTACTTGATGGGGTGCTCTATCAATATCTTTGGTGAAATAAGTGTAGAGAGAAGCATTCTGTATTGATTCTTCCTACTCCACTATCTTGACTAGTCTCCATGTATCCTTTCTATCATAACTTACAAAAAAGACTCTGTTTGGAGGTCAAGAAGACATTATCCAACACCTAGAAACCTGAGTAAGAAATTCAATTTAGAATATCTCTTTCAAATTAAATATATGCTGAACCACAGCATAGCTTCCATTTTATCTGATTGAGCTAATACATTAGATTATTAAACAATATAACATATGATAAAAATTTCAGAAATTACTTTCTTGAATCTGATTTTTTTAAAAATATATAAGTTATAATTTTAAAAGAGAAGACACATGAATTCTTAAGAACTACTGTTAGGGTCAAACAATAGTCATGAGATTCTTATTCAAAAGACATGAGCTACTAAATGATGCAGAAAATATATTCAAATAAGTAAAGTTGACAAAGAATATGATAGATCTTTTAATATTGTTTTATAAGTAGAGAATGCATTATATGTCATTAGCATAGTACTTTCTAATGATAGGTTGCAACCCACAGCACACATAAAAAAGTAACTTACAAATCATTATGACTTTCTAACTTAAGAAAGCCCTGGAAGTTGCACTGCAGTAATTGTATTGACATTTGGATTACATTAAGCAAAACAAATCAAGAAAGAGAATCATTGCTAATGGGCTAAAAGGCAGAACATTTTCTTCTCCAGAGGAACAAAAAGAAGTCTTCTGTCTTTGATGGGTCTGATATGATGTGTTGTGAAAATGGAATTCAAAATAAAGATGCTACCTTAAAACATTATGCATTCATAGTAAACTCAGAAAAATAGAAATACAATATTCCATCTTTTAATTATGGGATCATCTTTCTATGATGTGTTCTTTATTAAAAAAAACTACATGCTACAGTAAAACACATGATAGAATTGGATAAAAATATATTAAAACTCAGACATGTGAGTCAAATACTAAGTCATAAAAACCTGATTGGTGATGGGGAGGATTTGGGTAGGAAGGGCAAGTGATGGAGGGATTGAGAATTTATAACTCTACTGTAATCATCTATCCTCATTTCCCTCTCCAAAACAATTTTTAGTATATTTGGATCTCTTTATCTCTTTATAATATATTGTTTCTTCCCCTACACTGATTTCATGAAGGTATAAACTTGAAGATAGGATAGATTATATTTTTGTGGTTATATCTCCAGTGCCTATTAGAGTCCCTGGCACAAGGTAGGCATTCAAAAATGTAGAATTGAATTGAAATTTAGCACATAGAAATAAAACTGGAAAGGGACCTATCTTATCATCTGGTAAAAAAAAAATGGGTCTTTGCACCCCTTTCTACTTAGCTTCTCTTCTGTATAAGGTGTAAGAGTGAGCTTGTGGTCCTTCAAGAGCTTCCCAATTGGCACATTGCCCTAGCTTATCCTTGTGACACTGAAAGAACATTTCTAGGAGGCACTATCTACTTTAAACCAGAAAGTAAGTTATTTCCTTTTCTGACCTAGTTTGATAAGAGAACAAAGAATGGGATAGAAAGAAAGTTGTCTTATTCACTCATTAAAAATGTTTATGCATCATTTACATATGCAAAGATATCAATAATACTAACCAATCCCTGCCCTTTAGGAGTTCTTAATCTACTTAGCATTTATTAGGAAGATAAAATATATATACTAATTTTACCAAATCCATTTTCTATTGCACTTTAAAGTCTATTTTCCTCAGGAAAATTTTATGAACTAAAAGTGCAATTTATTTCTAGTTGTCTTTTTTTTAAATGTGAGTATTTTCCCCACTAATCTACTGTGCTTTTCAACTACAGCATGTTATAAGTGCTTTAGAAATACTATGGAATATGAAAGAACACATACCACTTAGAGAACAAAGCAATCTTCATGGTAGTATTTAAACTAGATCTTAAAGAGAGGATAAGATTTTAATAGACAGAGATGGGAAAGAGAGTGGAAGAATAAAAAAACAACACAAGCAAAGCCAAGGAGAATCAGGAAACTGGCTTGTGTTCAGGAAACTGTAAGTACTAATTTGGTCAGAGGTTAGAGTATTTGTATGGAGGGCAGAGAAGGTCAAGCTTAAAAGGAAGTTTAGGGGCAGAACCCAGAGGGAAATGAAAGCTAGACTAAGGAGCTTAGAATTAATGAATTATGCAAAGAAGAGCCAAGTTTTAGAAAGAGAATGATATGACTGAAGCTGAGCCCAAGGAAAATTAATCTGACAGTGATGTTTGGGGATGTTTTCAAGGTGGAGAGGCTGAGGGTAAGAAAAAAAGTTGAGAAGGACAATTACAATTGTCCAGGCAACAAGGCTAGAGCTCCAGCCATGGTGATGAGGTTGAAAATGAAAGGGTGAATGTAAAAGATAACATAGATGTAATATTAGCATTATTTTGGTTACTATTAGAAATGGGACATGCAGTGAATATACACAGATGCATTTTATCTTATTGCATGGGGGTGTAGAAAGGAGAGTTCTGAAATTAGGGCCGAGAAGCTTGGGTTTGAATTCTGTCTCAGGCATTTTTTATCTACATGCCCATACACATGGTTTTAGTCTCAGCTTCCTTATTTGTAAAGTCAGTATAATAATTCCTGAGTATCTAACATATGGTGTTCTTGTGATATTCACCCCATTTACTTTTCCAACCTGAAAGAATGATATGAATGAATATTATTCTTACTCTGTCTTTGTGATGTTTTGTTACTGTTGAGTCATTTTCAATTCTGTCCTACTCTTTGTAACCCCATTTGGGGTTTTGTTGGCTGGCTGAGATACTGAGTGCTTTGCATTTCCTTCTCTAGCTCATTTTACAGATGAGAAACAAAGAGGATTCAGTGACTTGCCCAGGGTCACAAACTAGTAAGTATCTGAGGCCAGATTTGAACTTAGGAAAATGGGACTTCCTGACTTCAGGCCCAGCCCTCTATCCACTGTACTACCTAGCTGCCCTTTGTTACTTACCACATGTCAAAACTTCTTGGTTAGTGTTTTCATGCACAAGAGTACCTTTCTTCATAGATGTAGATCTCTATCCCTCTATTTCCTACTTTGTAATAATCTAAAAAATAAAATATAAATAATAATCACCAGGTTCTGAAGTTAAACCGCTCTGGAATTAGCTAGACTGGTCCTCAAGCAACAAAAGGAATAGTTTGTTATAGGGCTAGAGCTTGGAACCTTTCCAGAATGATGGGGGCTGCTGAATTTGTGTTCCATTGAAATAGCTTTAAAGTATAAAAGTTCCCTTCCACACAAAAACAAGATATTATAATGGCACTTATTGAATACTGATTATCAGATCACTTAATAAAAACTGTTATTGAGGAAGCCATATTAAGAACTGCACAAAGTGAATTGTATATAATGATCCCCATCAATAAGAACATCATGTTATCAATGATTTCACTAATTATTGGTTAAATCTATTATGGAATGGAGTAAATATAGGTGAAACATGACATGCCTATAATCATTCTGTGTAAAGGCATGCATTAGCAGCTTTCCAGAGTACTGCTGCTGTGAACAGCTTTCAAGGTTCTGATTACGTAGTATAGTGAGCTCTCTATTTATTCAATAACAAATCAAAGGAAACCATTCACAGAAAATCAAGATACAACATTCACAATGCTACAACTCATTACAGAAAAATCAAAATACAGCATTCACCATGTCACAATTCAACAACTTATCACAAAAATGGTCACATAGTTTTCAACAAAGTGTTTATATTATTTTCAACAAAGTACAATCATTTAGTAACTCAATCATTCAATCATCCTTAAAGAGGCTAAAGGACACAAAGTACAAAAGTCAAAGTACTCCTCCCCTGGATAATCTCAACTGGAGATTTGTTTACAATCCTAAACAAAGTATATTCATTTAGTCAATCACAGAGTCCCTAATTCAATCACAAAGTGCAATAGTCAAAGTCCCCCACCCATGGGGTACAATTAAGTAACAACTCCAACAGTCACTTTAATCAATCAAACACATATCATTTACCTAGTTTGGGGGGAAAGTCAGCACCCTGAACTTCAGAGAATATAAACAAAAAATAACACAATTCAGGAGACAGGGCTTCCAGCTCTCTTACCATTACATCCATACCTACTTAGTCACCAGAAAGGGAAGCACCAACATTTGGGTTTTCAAAGCTGGGGGAATCAATGGCTGCCCAGAGTCTCATCTGTCCAAATAACACAAATCTTCCCAAAGTGAGCCCCAAAGCAAAACCGCATTTCAGGGTCAGTCACTACTGAGACAATTTCATCAGTCACTACTCAGTACTAATGGAGAGGTCTTTTCATCTTGACTCAGGGCGGGCTTTCATCTTCCATGATTCCTTTTCCACATTCCCAGCTCCCACCCAAATCCAACCAACTGCCACCTGAGTTCAAATGCAGGCAGCTCCCAATTCCTTGTCCAGCTCTCCATGCAGTTCCTGCTCCACATTGAAGCTCACAGCGTCCAACCCATTTCAAATCTCTCACAGTCTCTGTTCTTGGGAAGACAAGGCCCAGCAAAGCCACAGTAACATTCATGCACATTAAGAAAGTAACAAGAACATTTGTACAAAATACTGGCACCACAGTCATGCTTCCTCAGACTTCTGCAGTTCCAGCTGGTCCTTGGCAATCATTGGCAGCTTCAGCTGCCACTCAGAAATCCTCAGCAGCTCTGGCTGGCCTTCAGAAGTCTTCAGTACCATAAGTTCTGTTCTCAAAATCAAAATCATTTTATCCAACCCCGATGTGGTTTGCTTGAAGAAATTCTGTCTCAGTTCTCAATTCTCATACCTCTTCTCAGTTCTTCTCAATTCTCAGTTCAGTCTTCAGTCCAGCAGCAGCTTCCCTGCCTCCACAATGATTACCCCAAGAAATTTTGTTCAGCTTGTGCTCTTCTTTATATAGGTCTTAGCTCCTTCCTATTCAGCCCTTTCCTGTTACAGCAGCAGCAGACGTTCTTACCTTTTGTTTCTTAACAGAGGTCTGATCTAATTACTAAGTGGTAAGCAAATGTTAGCTTCAAATTACAAAAGGATCTTCAAATTCCATTATCATTACATTCCACCCCTCCAGGATCCTTGGCCTTTTGGATTGAGGTTGTAAGGCCAATGATCCTGGAGTGGTAGAATGTAACCTAATGAAATTTTAAGTTCTCTTTGTATTGGAAAGCTGACAGGTACTTAGCACCTAGTTTCAAATTAAGTCTCTGTCCTGCTGTAACAGGAAGGGGCTGAATAGGGAGGAGCTATACCATATTTAAGAACGTACACAAACTGGACAGTCAGAACTTCTTGCGATAAGCTTCATTGAGACAGAGCAGCTGCTGCCAGAGAGACAGGGAGAGAATTTCTCTCTGTGAGCATCTGGAGGCTGGGCTGCCACTGCTGGACTGAAGGCTGAACTGAGATTTGAGAAGAGAAATGAGAATTGAGAACTAAGACAGAATTTCTTGGAACAAGCCAGGTGGAGGCTGGATAAAGGAGGCTGGGTTTGATTTTGAGAACTGAGCTGCCAAGACTTCTGAGGACCAGCTGGAGGTGAGAGGAAGCATGACTGTGGTGTCAGTACTTTGTCTGTGGCTCTGTCAATTTTTCTCTTCCCAGGAACAAAAACTATGAATGACTTGAGGTGGACCAGAAGCTATGAGCTTCAATATGGAGCAGGAACTGTACAGAGAGCTAGACAAGGAACTGGGAGCTATCTGCCTTTGAACTCAGGTGGCAGCTGGTTAGTTTCATATGGGAGCTGGGACTATGGAAGAGGAGCCATGGAGGCTGAAAGCCTTCCCCAAGTCAAGATGAAAAGAAATCTCCATGGGTACTGAGTAGTGACTGATGAAATTGTCTGAGTAGTGACTGATGAATTAGGAAACTGAGTATTGACTGATGAAATTGTAATTTACTAGTGACCTAGGGGTGGATGGCTTCTGTACTTTCCACTACCCCTTAAGAGGGCACTGATTAATGACTGCTGAAATTGTAACTTGTTTGCACCCCATAGGTGGAAGTCTTTGACTTTTGTACTTTTGTGTCCCTTAAGGAGGCCTTGCCCCTTAAGGATGATTGACTTAAGGGTAAGGGAGGCTTGCCTCCTTAATATTGATTGAATTAAGGCCTTAACTAAATGACTGATTGTCTAAACAAATGCACCTTGTTTAAAAGAGAACCACTGAATTATTGAGTTACTAAGTGGTTGATTGACTGTGGTGAAAACTATGTGGCCATTTTACTGATAAGTTGTTATTATGTCATTGTGAATGCTATATTTTGATTTTCTGTGATAACTTGTAACGTTGTGAATGCTGTACCTCAATTTTCTGTAAATGTTTTGCTCTGATTTGTTCCTGAATAGGGAGCTAACTATACTATGTAATCAGAATCTTGAAAGCTGTTCACAGCAGCAATACTCTGGAAAGCTGCTTGTGCATGGCTCTATGTTCTGTTACTTCAACTCATAAAAGCATGGAGTCCAAATGGCCAAGTATATAAACAGGCAGTGTTTTTCTGTAACTACAGATAGCATGTGCATGTGCATATATGCACACACACATATTTAAAGATATAAACATATACACATACATAGATGCATACACATAGACATATTGGGGCTTATCTCTAGTCATTCTGATCTATATCTTACCTCTGGACCCAGATGGCTCTGGAGGAGAAAGTGAAAATGGTGATTTTGCACAGCTTTCCCTCACATAATCCAATTCACTTTCAAGTCATGGCATCTCCTTTCCTAATGTCATAGTACTTTTCGAGAATGAGGGACAAACAACAATAACAACAGAACATAGACATAAATATATAGTGTAACCCATATCTATACTATTTGAGAAATGTGATTTCAGAACTAGAAATAATATGCACAAAGATGGTGCTGTTACCCTCTTTTTGACTGGGGACTGGATATCTCCAAACAGGTAGAGAACTGAGTATAATATATTATTTCTCTCTGCTTATAGTCAAGGATATGGATGGTGATTTCATTGGGAATGGGAAACTAGAGGTCAGCATACTTCATCTACCAATCCTAGTTAGGACATTCTTTTCAACTTAGATTTACAGAAAGTTACTTAGAGCATTGGGAAGTTAAAGGATTGGCATGTCAGGGTTGGGAACTGGGCCTATGATTTCTTTGAGAGAATGAACTCCTATATGAAGCAACTCCTACCAATGCAGGTTGGCACCTCCTTTTCAGCATAATTCAGTGGTGTCAAAATCAAATAAAAATGGATACAGGCTTCCTATTGACTTAGAATGCTACAAGGTAATATTATCTGTATTGTATTGAATTGTATTTTTTTAATACTTTTCAATTACTTTTGAGTCTGGTTTGGCTCTGGGTTCTGCTGGCTACTTACTGCCCTGCAACCTTCACATTTGGCTCTGTTGAAAGAAGGTTGTTAAAGGCACCAAGAAGCTCAGTGACTTGCCTAATTCATATGGTCTGAAGCAAGATTTTAAATCAGGTCTTCCTGGCTTCAAAGCCAGCTCTCTAACCACTAATCCATGCTTTTTTTCTCAGTAAAATATAAATACAAAAATGTAAATTCTATGTGGCATAATGGATAATTAGCCTTGGAACTACAAATACTTTAGCCCAAGGCTAGGACACACATAGTTGTGTGACCCTTGACAAATCACTAACCTCTCAGTGCTCTAGCAATTTTTTTAAAGAAGGTAATTTACAGAAAAAAATGCTGATTTGCATTGGTATAAAATGTGTCTACACCTGGTAGTTCCTTATACTACCAATGAAATCTCAATCTGTATCCCACAAAACATATGGGAACATACCCACAAGCATATAGTTTGTATATTCTTAGTTTATAACACATAATCAATACACCAAATGAGAAAAATAACAGGTTATTTATACAACATAATGGAGAGGTCAAAATAGACTTGAGAAAGAATTTAGAAAAATATTTTTGAGTTTGACTGAAATAATGTAGCAACTGCAAACAGAATGATGATAAATTATGACTTTTAAGTCTAAGTGCTGCAATTATGAGAATCTTAGAACAGCATGAGAAATGATAGATTTAGTTGTTCTACTATATAAAAGCACGAAAATAACTAATAAAAGCACTTAGCTAACAGAGCAATCACATATTGGATTTTCTTCTCCCTTTTAGGACACAATTGAGAACAAGGACAACCATTTCTTAGAGCAATTTGGAAACATCATGAGATCCAAGATAGGTCTTAGATTGGTAAAGAATAAAATGATAGAAGAGAAAATGTGTGCAGATTTTGCTACCACTATGACTAACAGTTTTGTCACCATATAAAAAAAGTTATCAAAAGTTCCATTTTCATCCCATCCTCAATTGGATTTGGTAGGGATAATTGCCTAAATTTGGACAAAAAGATAAAGAAAAATATAATTCTTCATCTAAAAATGATTTTATTTCAATGACAACAGGTAGTAATCCAGTGACAAGGTCATTTAAAGTTATAACAGACACATCTGCCATAATAAACATGTCTCTTATCAGCCATTTGTATGCAGAAAAATGGTACAAAAGTTTGTGATTTAATGAGGACAAATATAACTTTAATATATAAATCCAGCAGATCTTGAATACTCTCCCCTTTAAACTCAAGCCAAATATGTCATTGAATGTAAAATCCCAAAAATAAATCAGAAAGCACCAAGGAGATGAAGAAGAAACAAAAGAACTACCAAAGAATGGTGTAAGTTTGATGTACCATCCTGCTTGAGATTCTTGCTCTAATGCTGGCATTCAGGTTATGTTGGTAAATAATGAACCCTTTGACTTCACCCTTAACTGGCAAAGATTCTAGTTTTCTGTAATAACCTATAATGAAATCTGCCATATGTTAATATACCTTAACTCTTCTTGAATTATCTATAGCTTAATTCTCCTCATACTACTTCCTAAGTTTCCTAAGAGCTCCCTAAGTTTATAACCCATTTGGGAAATAAATCAAAACACTTTCTTGAAGAAGTGATATCAATTTACCATGCTTAAGCTTCATCAGGGTGCAGTCAATTCTGGTATAGCAGGATGTGTGGGACAGAAGTCCATATACATCATTTTTTAGATTTGGATTTTATCCCTTTTTATCTATAAAGTCCTAATGTTTTTATTTTGCCTGCATATCGCATCCCTCTTCTCTCTGTGCTCAACCACTCCTTGGTCTTTTTATTCCTCATCTGTACTATATCTTTCTTCAAATATGTAGAATACTATTGGCATTATTGTTTTTTCATTAGCCATAACAACATTATAAAATATCAGCATGTAATAATAGTGAATAGGAAGTTCACTTCAATATCAAGGTAAATGAGATTAAAGTTTTGCTTTTAAAAATACTGGTTATGTGACCCTAGCTAACCATGTAATTTTTCATCATCCTAGATGATTCACTAAGACTAAAAATTGAATAGCAGTTGCTAACCTCCATCAATATGGGGAGTTTCCTCATCTGGGATTTCTCTACATGGATGTAATCACAGATGTAGACCCAGAAATCACAGAAAACTGTAATAAGGTCTTCATGAAGCAATCAAGTCACCGTCACTTTTCTTAGGCTTTAGTGAATAGCTCAAAGTTCAATATCCTATGACCATAGCACATCTTTTTTTCCCTAAGTGTTATGTTCTACATCTCAATATGTCTATCTCTTGCTTTGCCCACTCCCACAAGTATCCAAAATTTAGGCTTGTGGCATAATAAATAGAAAGACTACTGAAATAGTAGTCAGGAAACCTACATTCAATTCCTACTTCAGATATTTACTAGTTTAGCTACTTTGGACAAGTCCCTCAACCTCTCTGGCCTCAGTTTCCCCAAATACACAATTAGAGGTTAAAACTTTATGGCCTCTAAGGTTTTGTCTAGATCCATATCTCAGATCCTATAACTCTCCTAAACCCACAAGATTTCATTTTTATCTAAAAAGTTCCAGATTTCTTCATGAACTCCTTAATGCTATATCACTTATAAACAAATAAATTTAGAGATACCATGTTCTGCCCTACTAATCCTAGAGACATTTTCAATGGCTCTTTTCTCAGTTTTCTATTTTCAGTTTGATTCCATATAAAAAACTAAGAATTCACCAACCTCTCAGTAATGTTTTTATGGTGCTTGGTGTGAAACCATTCAATGGCATTCTGTAAATTTACTTCAATTATTTCTCATTTTCCTTTCTTTGCATGTATATCTACTGCATTAGAAACATCAGAAAAAATTGCTAATTGTTTTCCAATAGAGAGTCTACTATGATTGGTTCCTGTTTTTCATGCTAAAAAATTGCTCATTATCTGTACTTCTTTTAAGAACATACATTTCCCTTGAAGTTGTAATTCCATGTTTTATTAAATGCTATTCTGTCCTAAACTTCAAGAGAAAAAAAATCATTTTTCTTCACAAAAAGGAGAAATTTATGTTTTTGGATCCTACCAAATTTCTATTCATATGCCATTTTAAAGCATGAGACAGAAAAATCTACCAAGGAAAAAATACTGAGAAGAGTTACTGTGGACCACAGAAATAGTCCTATATCTCACTTTATGATCTGTGGAGCTCAATTTAGACTTGGGTTTAGATAGGACTACTGTGAGCCAGCATTTACCTGAGCATAACAGGAAAAAAATGTCATCCCCACTTTCTGTTACCTGTAGACGGTACATTTGTACAAGTTTCTAATATTTTTCCTTTGCCACCATGGTGAAATGTACAGAGCCCCAGAATCAGAGGACTCAGTTACCATATGAATCACACTGTTGAAACTGAGACAATAGAAATAACATACTGAATTGTCAGTCTTTCATGTTCAAGAATTGCTTTGGAAGAGGAATGAAGCTTGTGTAGTCAAATAATTCATTAAAAAGAGGCTTTTTCTCCCTGCCAGAGGAAAAAAAATATGATATTAATCCAAGGAGACTTGGGCCTCATGCTGCTTCAAATAAGATTAAAAAGACTACCTACTAGGGTGAAGTTCTATTAAGTTTATAAATATTCATAGCAATATTGAAGAGTTTAAGAAGACTGGATTTCACTTAATTGCTCACAAAAAAAGTAATCTTATTTTAAAGAATATGGATAATTAGATTTACAATGGGAAAAAAAGGCCAGGGTGGCAAGATTTTGGTACATAAGAAATGCTACAGGCAGCTTACTATTAGGAAACAAAAAGTAATCAGCTCAGTTACTAGGAAGGAATCCAAAGTCTTTCACTTTTACCAGGGGAATATTCAATCACTCCAAAATGTCTATCATCATTTAATTTTAAGATTACAAAGCTCAGGAGGTAAATATGCTCCTCACTTTAAATGTTAAAAAAATACTAAGCACTTTAGGAAAAAAACACAGATAAGTGCTTTAAAATTATAGGTAGACATAGCAAAGATTCTGATTTAGTATTTCAACAGTGTTTGCATCACATAACAAAGAAGATCACTGTGAAGTTTCCTCCATTGGAAAAATAGAATTCCAAATGCAATATGACTTCCACAGTTTTGTTGCCAGTCTAAAATACTAGGCCATTTACTCTTTCCCAAAAGCATCATCACCCTCAGTTGGCAAACTCTTGTAGAAGATTCTACAACAGCATTCTACAACAGCTCACAACAGTGAGCCGTATTAGAAAATACCAACAACAGCATAGTAGACTTCTGGGGGCAGAGCCAAGATGATAGATTAGAGAAGTACACAGCTGAACTTTTTAAACATTCCCCTTCAAATAACTTTAAAATAATGCTTCAAATTGAAGTTTGAAGTCGCAGTGTCCTAAAACATCAGTGAAACATTGTTTAAGCATAAGAAAACACAGGAGGTTGGAAAGACAATTCTGTGACATGGAGGAGACCAGTCCTGAGTCTGGTCCACATGGATGAAAAACCAATGGTAGGACAACGAAGACAGAAGCAATGACAACGTTGGGACCTCCCAAGCTAAAGATGTCAAGGGTACCTAAAAACTGGTCAGAAAGAGACTACAGGGTACCCTACCTAGTGCTAGTACTGGACTTAGGGCCCAATATTATTTGCCAACTCTATTGTGTATACACACTTCTGGGTCACAGTTCAAGGGTGGACAGGAGTGATTCCAGACAAGGGAGAGTGCAAACCCTGAGGGGGCAGTATCACTTCCAGCCCCAAGTGATCAGGGACTGTGATGAATAGTATTCTTTCTGTTCCCAAGAGAAAAGAGGTCCAAAGGAGCAGTATTGATTGCAATAGCAAGGAATTAGAGGCCCTTCCTGGGTAAGGACCACAGAGTTCAACAGGAGAGCAATGATCACACCTCTCCCCAGATCACACTGCCTTAGAAGCATCAAATGATTTCAAAACCCAGAAGTACCTCAGGAAATAGGAGTATGAAAAATCCTGAGGATAGAAACTTCTCCCTCCCCCCCATACATATACAATCTTCAAATAGGAAACAGAGCTTACAAGTAACATAAAATTCCAAACCAAGAAATAGGGTGAAAAATGAACAAACAACAACAAAGAAGCTGGTGGCAAAAAGCTACTATAGTGATAGGGAATAGAAAGGCACAAACTCAAAAGGAGACAATGATGTCAAAACAGCTACAGACAAAGCCTTAAAGGAAAAAAAAAGACTAATTGAACACAAACCTGACAAAAATTACTGGAAGAGCTAAAACATTATTCTCAAAATCAAATAGTAGTGCTAGAAGAAAATTTAGGCAAAGAAATGAAAGCAAAAGAAGAAATTTATGAAAAGATCATTAACAGCTCGGTACAAGAGGCACAAAAAACCCCCACTATAAAACACCTTAAAACAGAATTAGCTAAATAGACAAAATATTCCCTGATGAAAATAACTTCTTAAAAAGTAGAATTGACCAAATGTAAAAAGAGGTACAAAATGTCACAGAAGAAAATAATTTCTAAAAAATGAGAATTGGGCAAGCAGGAGCTAATGACTTTATGAGACATCAAGAAACAATAAACAAAATCAAAACAATGAAAAATTAGAAAAAAATATGAAAAATATGATGAGAAAAACAAATGACCTGGTAAATAAACCAAGGATAGGTAATTTAAGAATAATTGGATTACCTGAAAGTCACAATAAAAAAAAGAGCCTAGATATCATATTTCAAGAAATCATCAAGGAAAATTGCCCTAATATTCTAGAACCAGAGGGTAAAATAGAAATTGAAAGAATTCACTAAACCCTTTCTGAAAGAGATTTCACAATGAAAAATCCTAGGAATATTATAGCCAGATTCCAGAGCTCCTAGGTCCAAGAGAAAAAAATAAATAAAAGCAATGAGAAAGAAATCATTAAAATACCATGGAATCATTGTGAGGATCTCACAAGAC
Organism: Pseudocheirus occidentalis; assembly: GCA_028646575.1. NCBI lineage: Eukaryota > Metazoa > Chordata > Mammalia > Diprotodontia > Pseudocheiridae > Pseudocheirus > Pseudocheirus occidentalis. The sequence continues at coordinate 113,788,053 of CM053601.1, read as the reverse complement.
TTACAGTCTTACCACATTAAAGGAGCAAATGGTTTGGGATAAGACTATTTCCCAAGATAATAAAGCTGAGATTACAACCAAGAATAACCTACCCAGTAAAACTGAGTGTAACCCTTCAATAGAAAAAAATAGATATTTAATTAAGTAGGGAATTTCAAGCATCTCTGATGGACAAAAAAAAGAAAGAAAAAGAGAGCTGAATAGAACACTTTACTTTCAAATAAAGACTCAAGAGAAGTGTAAGAACGTAAAAATGAAAGAGAAACCATAAGAGACTCAACAATGTTAAACTGTGGACCTTTCTACATGGGAAGATGATATATGAATATTCTAAAAACTTTATGAATATTAGGGCAGTTAGAAAGATTCTACATATAAGGAAGGGGTGGGAGTAAGTTGATGATGTTGGGATGATATAAAAAATGGATAAGAGAGAAAAGTAATTAACTGGGAGAAGGGGGAAGGGAGAAGAAAATAGGGAAAATTATTTCACGTAAAAGAGATGCACAAGGAAGATCTTTATACAGTGGAAGGGAAATTATAAGGATTGTGCAATTCTTGAATGGGGAAGAAGTTAATAAAGCAATTAAAGTAATAAAATGGAGGGTAGATTTTAAAAAGTCAGTCTCCAGAAGTAAAACAGACTTTAGAGGAGGTGCAGAATAAAAAGAGGTAAAGATAAATGGAAAAAATAAAATAAAGAACACAGTCAGTAATCATAACACTGAATGTGAATGGGATGAATTCACCCATAAAATGGAAGCAGATGTCAGACTGGATTAAAAAACGGAACGCAAGGGGCGGCTAGGTGGCGCAGTGAGGGGCGGCTAGGTGGCGCAGTGAATAGAGCACCGGCCCTGGAGTCAGGAGTACCTGAGTTCAAATCCGGCCTCAGACACTTAACACAAAAAAAACTAGCCGTGTGACCTTGGGCAAGTCACTTAACCCCAACTGCCCTCCAAAAAAGCAAAAAAAAAAAAAAAACGGAACGCAACAATATGTTTTTAATTGTTTTCCCCAGTTACACATAAAAAACAATTTTAACATTAATTTTTAAAAATTTGAATTCTAGCAGAAAGTCAGGGGAGGACATAGGAGAGAGCAGATTGGGGGAGGGGTTATACAATGGGATGGCTATTTTGAGGTGTTGGGTAGGTGTAAGATGGGGAGAAATTTTGTAACTCAAAATATCATGGAAATAAATGATGTAAAAGAGTAAATAAATGAATTTATTTATTTAAAACAAAAACAAAAACTTTGAGTTCTAAATTCTCTTCCCATGTTTTCCATCTCCCTTCCAACATTGATCATTTTCCTTTTCTGTCTTATTAGCCAATCTATTAGGTACAAGGTAGTACCTCAGAGTTGCTTCAATTTTGCATTTCTCCAATCAACAGTGAGTTAGAGAAATATTTCATATGCCTATAGATAGCTTTGATTACTTTATCTCAAAACTTTATATCTTTTGATCATTTTTCAACTATGGCTCTTAGTTTTATAAATTTGACTGAGTTCTCTATATGTTTGAGAAATGAGACCTATATCAGAAAACTTGCTTGAAACTTTTTTTCATAGTTATTATTGCTAACAGTATTTCCCTCCATCCTATTTCCCCATTTATTCCTTTCTCTTTCTCCTTTCACCCTGTGCCTAACTACCCCCTCCCCCAACCTGTTCTCCCTTTTATCAACATCCTCCCCCCCATTATTACCATCTCCTCCTACTTTCTTATAGGGTAAGATAGATTTTTATGCCCAATTGAGGGTATGTGTTATGCCCTGCTTGAGCCAATTTCAATGAGAGTATGTTCACTCATTCTTCTTCACCCACCCTGCCTTCCCTTCCACAGCAACAATATACTTTTATAAGAAATACACTTGGAACAGAGAGACACAGACAGAGTTAAAAACAAGAAATTGGAGCAGAATCTATTATACTTCAGCTGAAGTAAAAAAAAAAACAACCTTGGGTGGCAATCATGATCTCACACAAACCAGAAATAAAAAAAGAACCAATTAAAAAGGGTAATCAGAGAAACTACAGTTTACTAAAATGTACCACATACAATGAAATTATATCAATAATAAGCATATATAGGTCAAATGATATAGCATTCAAATTCTTAAAAGAGAAGTTATATGAAGTACAGGAGGAAATATACAGTAACACTATATTGGAGTGTCCTCAACTTTCTACTCTCTGAGATGGAAAAATCAAACCATAAAATACATTTTAAAAATAAGTCAAGATAATGAATAGAATTTAGAAAAGACAGATATGATTGACCTCTTAGGTGGAAATAGAAAGGATTATATCAATTTCTCAGTTGTAAATGGCACCTTCAAAAAAACTGACCATGTTTTAGGGAATAAAAAACTCACAACCAAATGTAGAAATGTTAAATGTACCCTTTCCAGACCATAATGCAATAAAAATTATATCTAATAAGGAACCATGAAAACAATGATGACAAATTAACTGAACACTAAAAAAATATAATACTAAAGAATGAGTGGGTCAAAGAAGAAATCATAGAATCAATCAATAATTTCATTAAACACATTAAAAACAGTGAAACAATATCCTAAAATTTGTGATATGCATTCAAAATAGAATTTAGGGGAAATTGCACACATCTAAATGTGTCCCTCAATAAAAAAAAGGACAGCTCAACAAATTGAGCATACAATTTTTAAAAATCTCAAAAAAATTAAAAATCCCCAATTTAACACCAAAATGAAAATCATGAAAATGAAAGTAGAGATTAATAAATTCAAAAGTAAGAAAACTATTGAACTAATAAATAAAAGTAGAAGCTGGTCTTATGGGAGGGATAATAAAATAGATAAGTCATTGTCATATTTGATGTTAAAAATAAGAAAACAAAATAACTTATCAAAAATTAAAAAGGGTAACGTGCCACCAATGAGGAAGAAATTAATGCAAATATTGGGAGCTATTTTCCCCAATTATATGCCAATAAAACTGATAATCTACATAAAATATGGAATAGCATAATGTAACATAATATAACATAATATATATTAAAATGAACTTTCCAAATTTATAGAAGAAAAATGTAATACTTAATCTTATCTTAGAAAAATGAATTGAACAATTCATAAATGAACTACCTAAGAAAAAATTCCCAGGACTAGATTGATTCACAATACTACTGAACATTTAAGGAATAATTAATCTGAATACTAGATAAACTATTTGAAAAAATACGTAAAAAGGAGTCCTAC
>CM053601.1:113759590-113784305 GCA_028646575.1 Pseudocheirus occidentalis | reverse complement strand
AAAAAAAAAATGCTAACTATAGCAGTAAAACAATGAAAAGAAACTGAAGGAAGTAAATTAGACAATGAAAAGGAAAAACAAGACTACCACTCTTTGCAGATAATATGTTGGTATATTTGGGCAGTCCTATAGAATCAACTATAAAACTAACTGAAACAACTAACAACTTTAGAAAAATTGTGGGATATAAAATAAACCTACATAAATCATCAGCATTTCCTCATAGTACCTGCAAAGTCCCTCAGGAAGAGACAGAAAGAGAAATTTCATTTAGAAAAATTGTACTCAACATAAAATATTTATGAGTCCACATTCCAAGACAAACCAAGGAACTATATGAATGCAATTTCAAAATACTTTTCACACAAATAAAGAAAAATCTAAACAACTGGAAAAATATTAATTACTCATGTGTAAACTGAGCCAATATAGCAAAGAAATAACATCTCTACATGAATTAATTTCCTTATTCAGTGCCATACCAATCAAACTAGCAAATAATTATTTTACGGACCTAGAAAATATAGTTAAATATTCATCTCTTAGAACAAAAGTTCAAGATTATCAAGGGAGTCAATTAAAAAATGTGAAGGAAGGTTGCCTAGCTATTCCAGATTTCAAACTATATTATTAAGCAGTAGTCATCTAAACAATCTGGTACTGGCTAAGATATAAAGTGGTAGATCAGTGGAGTAGATTTGGTATACAAGACACTGTATTAAATGACCACAGCAATCTAGTGTTTGATAAACCCAAAGACCTAAGTTTCAGGGCTACTGGGAAAACTGAGAGCAGTTTGTAAGAAAAAGCATAGGTCAACCTCTCGCACCTTATATCAAGATAAAGTCAAAATGGATAAATGATTTAGGCACAAAGGGTGATACCATAAGGAAATTAGGGTAACATGTTAAAAATGTACCAGTAAGATGTATGGATGAAGCAAGAGTTCATACCAAATAAGAGATATAGGAGTTTAAAAGAGAGAGAAGTAAAATAGATAATTTTGATTACATAAAATTAAAAAGCTGTTACCCAAAGGAAAATAATGCAGCTAAAATTAGAAAGAAAACAAAACAAGGGGAAAATGTGCATCAAATTTTTCCAGATAAAAGTCTCTTTTTTTCAAATATGTAGGGAACTGAGTCAAATTTATAAAAAATAAATAAGTAAATAAATAAAAGCCATTCTCCAGTGAATAAATGCTCAAAGGATAGGTACAGACAGTTTTCAGAAAAAAAAAGAAAACAAAACTATCAATAGTCATGTGAAAAAAATGTTCTATATGACTATTAATTAGAGAAACAAAAATAAAAAAACTGAGATTTCACTTCACACCATCAGTTTGGCTCATATGACAGAAAAGCAAAATGACAAGAATTGGAATGGATGTAGAAAAACTAGGACTATATGGAACTACGCAGAAGGGCTATAAAATTATGTACACCCAAGCAATATCACTCATAAGTCTGTGTCTTGAAGAGATTTAAAAGGGGTTAAGGGTGGGGAGTGGAACTCATATGAACAAAAATATTTTAGTAGCTCTTTTTGTGGATGCAAGAACTAGATATCAAGGTGATGCCTATCCATTGGGGAATGTTTAAACAATTTCTGGCCTATGATTGTGATAGAATACTGTTGTGCAATAATAAATGATGAGGAGAATTGTTCTAGAAAAACATGGAAAGAATTATATAAACTGATGCAAAATAAAGTTATCAGAACCAAGAGAACATTGCACAGAATAACAGCAATTTTGTAAGAATGATCAGCTATGAAAGATTTAGCTATTCTAAACAGTATCATTATACAATTCAGTTCCAAAGGATCCATGATGAAAAGTGTGATCTACCTCCAGACAGAGATCTGATTAACTTTAAATGCTGCTTGAAGTAGACTTTTAAAAATTTTTTCTTATTTTTATTTGTTGTCTTTTGCAACAAGGCTAATGTTGAAACATGTTTTGCTTATTCTCACATGTATAATTGAAGTCAAAGTGCTTGCAATCTCAAGGAAGTTTGAAGGTCAGGAAGGAGGATAAGAATTTGAAACTCAAAAAGAAAGATTTTCAAAAATGTGTTTCCATGTAATCAGCAATTATTTAATGAAATAAAAGATTTTTCTTTAAAAATAAGAAAATAAAAAGAAAGAAGTACATGGTACAATGCTGGAATGTAATTCTGGAATTAGTGGACCTTGGTTTAAATCCTGATTCTGCCACCTAATATCAGTATGTTCCCTGGTAAATTACTTTATCTCTCTGTGGCATAACTTTTTCATCTGTAAAGTGCTTGGGTGCAAGTTTATACAGAAACCTATGAAATTCCTTCTATAAATCTTTGCTCCTCTGATCATATTACCTTATTTCAATTCAGTTCAAAAATCTTTCTTTAGAGTCTGATAAATACAAAATCACATGGGATACATATGTAAAAAATAAACAGTTCTGACCCTTAAGGACCTTATATTTTTTAATCTTCAAATACTTTATATTCTGATTTTTTTTAGACCAGTCATTTCTAAAGTATTGGCCATGGATGGAATTACCTTAAAGATTTTGTGGCTTGATTCCACGGAGTAAGTAATTAACTAGTTCAATGTATGCTGACTCTTCCAGTTACTGGCCTTCATGGAGATTGCAACCTAATACAAATAATCAACTGTACCAGCTACTCAGGCAGTATTTACTATTAACCTGTATACCCCTTTCCCTTACCTTAACTTAGTATTGCCTCACTCTGTTCCCATTATCAAAGTTGTGGGCTCTTGTTTCTAGAGCAGTGACCATGAGCAAAACCCCCCCACACATGCACACAGATTCTCATTCTCTCTGTCTCTGTCTCTCTGTCTCTCCTTCTCTCTGTCTCTCTCTCTGTCTCTCTCTCTGTCTCTCTCTGTCTCTGTCTCTCTGTCTCTGTCTCTCTCTGTCTCTCTCTCTCTCTCTCTCTCAAATCTCTCATTCTATTCAATCTTCCACAGAACAACTACAATGACTTTCCTAAAATGCAACTATCTAACTATTCAGCTCCTTCACTCAATCAACTATAGTGCCTCTCTATTGGCTACTGCCCACAATATTAATTTTTTATCTCCTTTTAAAATATCTATTTTTTTCTATTAGCTTCATAATAGAAATAATTAGTAGCACATAGTATATGCATACAATTTATAGGAATATTTGCAGCAAATTACTCAGATAAAGGTCTCATTTCTTAAATTGTTCAAAAGTACCTTTTTGTTGTTATTAATCTGTTTTGTGGAAAGCAAAGAATAGCCTTCTGAATAAGTTCAAAAGAGGGTCAACCAAGTACTATGTTGTTTTCAACTATCTTGTCATTTTTCAACTGAAATAAAATTAGTTAAATAAATGTCTTCTGGTGTTTTCCCTGCTTTCTTGGAATCCATGGCTGTACCCTATAGGAAAGTACTAATGAGGTACAGGTTCTGGGAACTACCTTGAACTCTGAATCTTCCCATTTGATGAGGCATTTGCCTGAGGCAAATTATAGCTCATTATATAGCTTCATTATAGCTCTGCCCAAATCTCCCTTATTACCCTAGCCCTCCATTGTCAGCTAGCCCCCAACCTTGATCCTCCCAAAATATCTATACTCCCTTAAACTAGCCTAGCCCTCCATTGTCTCTCATTTCCAGGCAGCCTCCAGCTACTTCCCACCCTTAATCTCTCATCACTGGAGTCTGATCTCATCTGACTCCTCCTGAAGACCCTCTCCAAACGCCTCCTCTAGACCACCACTAGATTGCTCCTACAACCTTTCTGTATATAAGACCCGTCTTGCCTCCATGAGGAGGCCAGAGAGTGAACTAGCACAGACTCACTCTGTGTCAGATGATTCTGGCCCACTTGCTCAATGCAACTGTCACAGATACCAAGGCTTCTTAAGAGTCTACCCAATATGGTGAATTTTTAATAACATTTCCTTTACTTTGGCTGAGAGAAGAGTTGAGTCACATTCTTTTGGCAGCACCTGGTATGTTGGTATTTTGGAGTCTCAAGCACCCCTAAACCTTAGATCTCAATATTTTATGGTGAGTTCAGTGGTAGGAGGGTGTTCAATTGCAAGGCTAACATAGCAGCATACAATTTACAAGAAGATGTGATTTGTCCGTGGTTACACGTGACATAAGGGTGAGAAGTAACTGTATTTCAACTGAGGTTCCTGAATGTATGCCAATGTTTCTCTCTACTATTCCACCCTGACTGTATAGAAATGAGGACAGGGGAAAGAAGCATGGTCCATAGGAATATGTTTTCAAGTTCACAAGAGAATTCTTCATCCACAAAGAACTTTAAACATTCTTGTTATTAGGTACAAGAGATGAAGGTCAAAGGATGGATTTATTTATAGTCCCTTCAAAAAGAAGCAAGTGATTTAAATGACACACTAGAGCAACAACAGCTCTGAAAATTGCTTTTAAAAGAGGCAAAGTGTTTCTGAAGTAATCTGTCCTTTTGGATTTGAATATACTAGTATCTTCAAAGAATTGTTGTATCAGCACTTCTTTTACCCCAAAGGAAAAAAAGAGGATAAATCTGCATTATGCTTTGAGGAAAGAGCATTACCAAGCTCTTGTATATGGTTTTTATACAGGCTATTTCTAGTAACAGGTCAGATTCACTCACTAGCTTTTCTCTCATCCATGCATTACTTTACTCCATATGCTGAATGAGCTGTAATTTCCATTATGAATATACCACTTTCATGCTAATGTTAATTTTAAATGTCTGAGACATTATTTTACTAAATATTTATACTGTAATTGTTCTCAAATTGTAGTATATTAAGATTTTCATTTAATACATAATTTAAAGATATGAAATGACTTTTAATTTTAAAATTCTCTATTTTTCACCCTTTCATACTACATTTGTCCATCATATTCCACTGTTCCATATATAGCTCCAGTTATAACTCTGTACCTCTCACATACATATTTAGAAGAAATAATTCAAAAAGGATTTAATAAGCAGTTGGAGCAATATTTCAAGGTCCTACTTTATATGATTTAAAGTATTTTTTCTATTAAAAATATCAAAAATTTCCTTCAGATTTAATTGGCTCTGAGAACTAAGGTGCAACCTGTTGGTGTGGATTCCTGAGCTAAATGAATACAAAAAAGCCATGATGATTTCCAGCTGACCCCTGATGCTTGACCACTGGGCTACAATAAGCAACTCAGAAGAATAAGAGCTAAACTCAGCTGAATCAGCTCAATGTTTTTTTGCTGAATATTGTTGTTGAAAGTTTCCATTGTTATGGCTAAGTAAACCATCTTTGAATTAACTATCAATTTATCAATAAGTGTTTCAGTTTAATATTGAGTGTGAGGTACCAGACCAATTTGGTCTTCCTTGTCATGAGGCAATTAATTTAACATGCAATTTTGGAAGAAAATTCTTGCTTCAAAGAGATGTGTGGGTGGTACACTGGAAAGTGAGCTCCAGGTGGCCTCTAGGCTTCTGGTGGTACTTCTTACAGTGCTAGTAGGCACTTACTGTGGGACATCCCTCACTGACACTTTGAGAGCAAACTGTCTTTGACTATTCAGCAACTACAGACTAATATGAATATACTTTTGAAAATTATTAACTACACTAGAAAGCTCTAGTAATATGTTGTTGATTTGGTCTGCTTATTCATAAATATAACTATAACAATGTTATACACCCATACTCACAGACGCAAGTGCACACACACACACAAGCACACACGATGTCAATGTCCTCCATTTATTAAAAAGGCAGCATCCTCTTGATTTAAAACTATGACTGCAATGAAACAAAGTGACTCAATTGATGAGGAGCCTTCCTGGTAAAAAATGAAAAAGAACTCTCCTTGTTTGTTTATTTATTGCAAATAAATAGTTTTGTATTTTTCTGCAATTAGCATTCATTCTTACATGATTTGGAGTTCCAAATTTTTCTCCCTTCCTTCTTCCCCTCCCATCTTCTGAAAGTGGTATGCAGTTTGATATAGTTTATGCAAATTCAATTATGTAAAAAAAAGTCCATATTTAACATGTTGTTAAAGAAGAAACAAATCAAAAGGGGGGAAAACATGAGAAAGAATTAAGTAAGTGAAAAAAAATATGCTTTGATCTACATGATCTGCATTCAGAGTCCATCCATTCTTTATCTGGATACTGATAGCATTTTCCTTTTTGATTCTTTTGTACTTGTCTTGGGTCATTGTGTTGCTGAGAAGAACTGAGTCATTCAGTGCTGATCATCACACAATGGTGTATAGTCTTTTTCTGGTTCTGCTCATTTTACTTTCTATCAGTTTGTACAAGTCTTTTCAGGTTTTTCTGAGAACTGCCTGTTCATCATTTCTTCATTCACAATAATTATACATTACTTTTATATATCACAATTTGTTTAGTAACTCCCCAATTGATAGACAGTCCCTCAAATTCAAATATTATGCTACCACAAAAAGGGTTGCTCTGAATATTTTTGCACATATTGGCCATTTCTCCCTTTTTATGATCTTTTTGGAATATAGACCTAGTAGTGGTATTGCTAGATAAAAGGGTATGTACTGTTTGTAGTCCTTTGGGTATAATTCAGACTTGTTCTCCAGAATGGTTGGATCAGTTCACAACTCCACCAACAATGCATTAGTGTCCCAACTTTTCCATATCTTCTCTAGCTTTTCTAATTTTCCTTTTCTTTCATATTGGCCAATCTGATAGGTGTGACAGGGTACCTCAAGAATTGCTTTAACTTGTATTTATCAGATCAAAAGTTATTTAAAGCACTTCTTCACATACATATAGATATCTTTAATTTCTTCATCTGAAAACTGTCTGTTCATATCCTTTGACCTGTTATCCATGGAGAATGGCTTGTATTCTCATAAATTTGATTCATCTGTCTATACATTTGAAAAATGAGGCCTTTACCAGAGATTCTTCATGTAAAGATTGTTTCCTGCCTTTCTGCTTTTGTTTCTAAAATTGCATTGGTTTTGTTTGTACAAAAGCTTTTTAATTTAACATAATCAAAATTATCTGTTTTATATTTTGTATGGCAAGCTCTAGTTTGGTCATGAATTCTTCTCATCCCTATAGATCTGACAGATAAACTATTCCTTATTCTTCTAATTTGCTTATGGTGTTGCCCCTTATGTCTAAATCATGCTAAAAGGTTTGTCATATATAATTTTTCTAATATATTATTTACCCCTTTAGTTTCTTTATTGTTTATTGATGCCTATTTCTTCCTGTTACTCCTTTGACTTCTCCTTAAAAATTTGGTTGCTCTGTGAATTGGTACATATATGTTTAGTATTTATATTACTTCATTATCTGTAGTATATTTTAACAAGATTGTAATGCCATGCACTAGCAGATTACCAAAATAATGCTACTGTGAACAGCTTTTAAGGTTCTGATTACATAGCATAGTGAACATTCTGTTTATTCCATAACAAATCAAAGCAAACATTCACAACAAATCACAATATAATGTTCACAACCTTACATCTTATCACAGAAAATCACAATATAGTGTTCACAAACTTTTAACATTAGAATAGCCACATAGTTTTCACTTCAGTGGCCACAATATTTAGAACAAAGAACAAAATAATAATCATCTGGTTACCCTAAGGGGGAAATCATCTGGTTTCCCTAAGGGGGTAAACCCTCCTTACTTATTCATTCAGTCATTTCACAATAATCAGTCTTCCACTCATGGGGCAATCATAGATTAAGTTAATCAGTCATTTATCTAGCAATCAGTCACTAAGTATCATTAATAACTCAATACAGCCATTAAAAAATTACATAAACCCTCTAGCCCTTGGTGTCTAGTAAAATTCAATTTCATCACACATCCAAGGGGAGGCCTTTTCTTCATCTTGACTCAGGGTGATTTCTCAGATTCCCTGGATCCTCTTCCATGTTCCCAGCTCCTACCTGAATCCATCAGTCACCTGGATTCAGAGGCAGATAGCTCCCAGGTTTGTATCCAGTCCTTTGGGCAGTTCCTGCTACACAGTGAAGTTCACAGGGTCCAGCACATCTCAAAACCTTCACCACTTCTGTTGCCAGGAACTCATGGATGAAGCAGGCCACAAACAATAAAGTCTTATCCTGTCCATGCTTCTTCAGTCCTCCAGCAGTTCAGCTGGCACCAGGACCCAGAAGAAATCTCAGCCTTCCAGGTGCCTTTTCAGCCTTCCAAGTAGCCTCCTCAGCAGCAAATTCAGCCTTCACCAGATTCTGGTCTCATAGAAAACTCCAACTCAGTTCTCAGTCCAGTAGTCCAGCTTCCAGATGGTGTAAAAATTATGCTCACTCTGACTTTCTGTCTCAGCCAACCCCCTCCTGCCATGTCAGCAACAGGAAACAGAGTTCACACCCTCTGTTTCTTTCACAGAAGTACTTAGCCCTTAATAACTAAGGACTAAGTACCTGCTAAATTAATTACTGTTACAAAGATGCATTTTTATTCCTTGTATCTTTTAATCAGGGATATCTTTGCTTTTATTTTGTCTGAGAATTAGATTACTATCCTGGCTTTCTTGTACTTCACCCAAAGCATAATGTATTCTGCTCCAGTCCCTTACCGTTATTCTGTGTGTGTGTGTGTTTGTATTTCTTTGCTTCAAGTGTGTTTCCTGTAATCAATATATTGTAGGATTCTGGGTTTTGATCCACTCTGCTATCTGCTTCCATTTTATGGGAGAATTCATCCCATTCACATTCAAAGTTATGATTACTACTTGTGTAGCTCCCTCTCTCCAAATCTTTCTCCTGTCTGTCACCTTTCTCTTTTCACTCTTTCTCTCCTCGTCAGTGTTTTGCTTCTATCTACCACTTCCCATATTCTACCTTCCCTTCTGTCAGTCCCTCACTACCTCATTTTACCTTTTCTCCTCTATTATTTCCCTGTCAGGAGAGATAGATTTCTACAGTCAGCTGACTGTGTACATGATTACCTTTATTAGCCAACAGTCATGAGAGAGGGTTCAAGTGATGCTTATCACCCATTCTTCCATCTTTCCCTCCACTGTGATAGGTCTTTTGTGCCTCTGAATGTGAAATAATTTACCCCATTCTACCTCTCCCTTCCTTCTGTACCCATAGCACTCCTTTCTCATCCCTTTTTCACACCATCCCCTCAAATTCACCTTATACTCATATCCTCTGTCTATGTATATTCCTTGTAGCTGTACTATTAGCGATACAATTCTGAGAATTGCAAGTATCTTCTTCCTGTGTAGGGATGTAAACACTTTGGCTCTGTTGAATCCCTTATGTTTTCTTTTCCCTTTTTTACCTGTTTAGACTTCTCTTGCATCTTGATATTACAGGTCAAATATTTTGTTAATTTTTGTCTTCTTATGAAAGGTTGAAATCTTTTTGTTATTGAATAATAATTTTTCCTGACATATGTTTCATTTTTGCCAAGTAAGTGATTCTTGGTTGTAGTCCTAGCTCCTTTGACCTCCTATCACACTGTATGATCTCCAGTCCTTTATTATTGCAACTTCCAATTCCTTTTGTGACCTGATTGTGACTCCCCAATATTTGAATTGTTTCTTTCTGTCCACTTGTAGAATTTTTCCTTGATCTGATAGTTCTCAAATTTAGCTATAATGGTTCTTGGAGTTTTAAATTTGGGATCTCTTTCCTGACAGTAGATTCTTCCAAAGCCCATTTTTCCTTCTGGTTCAAGGGTATCAGGGCAGTTTTCCTTCATAATTTCTTTAAAGATGCTATCCAGGTCCTCCTTTTGATTATGGCTTTCAGGTAGTCCAGTGATTCTGATATTGCCTCTCTTGGATCTATTGTCTAGGTCACTTGTTTTTACTATTAGGTATTTTAAAGTTTCTTTCATCTTTTTCATCCTTTTGAATCTGTTCGATTGATTCATGTTGTTTCATAGAGTCATTGGCTTCTATTTGCACAATTCTAACTTTTAAATTAACCAATTTAAATTCTAAATTTTAATTAACCAATTAGCTTTTGCATTTGCTTTTCCATTTTCCCAATTGTTTTCTTCAATGGATTTTTATATCTCCTTTTCCATTTGATTCCTCCTTTTAAACAGTTTTCCAAGTTGTTAACTCTTTTTTCATAATTCTCTTACCTTACTCTCATGCCTTTTCCTATTTTTCTTCTACTTCTCTTATGTGATTTTTAAGCTCCTTTTTGAGCTCTTCCATGAGATCTTTCTGGGACTGAGACCTTTTCCCATTTTTCTTTGGTGTTTTACCCATAGGTGTTTTTGACATTTTTGTCTTCTGTGTTTGTATGTTGGTCATCTCTATCACCCTAATAACTTTCTATGGCTTAGCTCTTTTTGTTGTTTTTTGCTCATCTTTTTTTTTACCTTTTTTCCTTTCTTTTCAATTTGAGCTCTGCACCCAGGGTTGAAGGACCACTGTCACAACCATCTTGTGTCATTGGCCATAACATTGGCTGTTTATCTGGTGTTATGCTGACATTGTCCTGTGCCTCTCCTCCCCCTCCCCCACCCACAGAACTGAGAGTCTGGGGCTCTATTGAGCGGGTGGAGGTGGGGGTAGTTGGCTGACACTGTTAGAGGCTGTAGGGGTATAAAGTCAAGCACCATCAGCTTTCCAGAGGATTGCTGCTGTCAAGAGCTTTAAGGTTCTGATCATATAGTATGGTGAACTCTTTATTTATTCAGCAGTAAACTAAAGCAAAACATTTACAGAAACCAAAGTACAGCATTCACACTGTTATAACATAACAACTTCTCACTAAAGTGGCACAGGAAACCTTTCCTGATTTTCCTAGCTCTTAATACATTCTTTTTCTTCAAATATCATTTATGTTTTTCATTACTTATCTGTTTGTTTTTTGTACACCAGCATAATGGAAGTTCCTTGAGGAAAGGGACTGTTGTTTTATTTTTTTTTAATTCTGACTTTGTATTGCTATCTCCTAGCATCATAACCCAAACTTGGATAAGTAGCTAGGATTTTGCACTACACATGCTTCCTTACCTATCCTCACCATTACCCTTTGTACAATGACAGGTGTCAGATTTCAAAGTTATGCTAAGCTCCACAGTTCTGTCACTCTTTCATATGAAGATTGTCTGACTTAAAGAATCACACAATGCCTGATGTTAAAAATCAACAAGAGAATAATAGGAGAGATAGTCAGTGAATTAGCTTTAGCTGAGAGGATGCATCATCACTCTCTGTTGCTAACTGAAAGCCTGTCATGTGGAAAGGGCCATTAACTTGGTCTGCGGCCTCAGAAGAATGAACTAGGTCAGTCCAATGACAAAACATGAGTCTGGGGAACTGAAGATGGAGACAGGCTTCTCCCTTCCTGCTAGAGAAGAAATGAACTTTAAATGTATGGAAAGAGACAAATATTTTCCAGGCATGGCCAGCGTGGGTCTTTGTTTTGCTGTGGTATAATGTTTATGATGAGGGTTTTATTTTTGGTGTTTTGTTTTTATTTGTGGAAGCCCAGTGGTCAGATTATATATAAATGTAAAAATAAATTTATCTTATAAAGTAAAGGGAACTATTTTTTTTAAAGAAAGTGAAGGTATAATTATTAGGCAGAAGTTACAAAGAGGCAATTTAGTCTTTCTCTAAGGAAAATCTTTGTTGCGATTATAGCAACCTTAAAGTTAAATGAGTTAACTCTGAAGATAGTGACTTGCTTTTCAATGGCACTCTTTAAGCAAAGTCCAGATTAGTAGTAGTTAGTTGGGTTTAAGAGGTAGTTATTTTTAAATTACAGGTTGGACTAGATCAGTGGTTCTCAACCTTCCTAATGCCACGACCCTTTAATACTCGTATGTAGGTGTGTCTGCATGTGGGCAGACATGCCTGGAGAGGGATAGAGGAGGTTCCTAAGACCATTGGAAATATGTGTTTTCAAATGGTCTTAGGGGACCACTGTGATCCTTGTGAAAGGGTCGTTCAACCCCAAAGGGGTCATGACCGACAAGTTGAGAACCACTGGACTAGATGATCCTGGAGGTCCTTTCCAGATCTAAAATTCTGTGACTTTTCTGAGCTCTAACTTTCTCTGCCTTTAAAAAAAATCTATGTCTTCAGGAACTCTCCTTTACTGTTGATTCACTCCCCTCAATGATTGATCTCATGGTCTCACATTCTGTCTTTCGGGGTTCACTGAAATGCAGTCTCACTTTCAGACTCTGTCTCTAAAACTATCCTGCAGACTTATCTACCCCAACCCTATTTAGGTTCCCATCTAAGATGTTGGCTTTCAAGTTCCTCAACCTCTTCAATTCTCCATTCCTCCATCCCCAATAGCTTTGTCTCCAATCTGTCTTCCATAACTGTGATCAGAACTTATACTCCAACTTTCAATCTCAAGTTAATTTTTTCCAAGTAGCAGAATTTCCAAATCTTATTCTGAGGAACTTCAGACCTGCTACATTGTTTTCTCTTTAAACCATAAACCATGACCCAGTCTGCTCTTCTAATTTTCCTGGAGGATTGATGAGTTTTTCCATGTCTTCCCTATGGCTTTACTCATCATCCCTGTAGCTTTCAGAACCAAAGTCCTCTTGATATGCCCTAATTCAAATGCCAGGTCACCTGCCCACCACCTGAGCATGGCCCACCTGTGTCCCACCATCAAACCCCTTTTCATTTTTGCCTTTCTGCACCTATTTCTTTGTCACAGGTAGAAACTGTTTAAGGCAAGAGTCTGGGCATGTTGCCCAAGGCATAGTTCCCTTCCCCCTTATTTCCTCAATTTAGCATTCTGTATTTTTCCTTATACTGTACAAGAATTATCCTGGAGTGCAAAGACTGTATCTTGGGACTACCCCTTGTCCTGTCCCACTGACCAAGCAGGGTCCTTACACACTTTGCCCAGAACATGACCCTGGTAGAATTTTCCAGTTCCCCTTTCCACTTGACCCTGCACCTGGACCCCACACCCTCTGCTCAGAACATGACCCTGAGACTTTCCAGTTCCCCTCCTCATGACCCTGCACCTCACCCTGTTCTGGGAGGGACCCTTATGTCATCAGGAGTTGGACCTTTATGCTTTTGTATCCCTGTGCCTCATTCCCAAAATAGCTAACCAATCTGCTCTTCTAGCATTTTATTAATTTTTTTTACTTTTTGAGAATGAGGATGATGGTTACTTTACAGTTAGGAAACACAGATTCAAAGTGTCAAGTT
Organism: Pseudocheirus occidentalis; assembly: GCA_028646575.1. Classification (NCBI taxonomy): domain Eukaryota; kingdom Metazoa; phylum Chordata; class Mammalia; order Diprotodontia; family Pseudocheiridae; genus Pseudocheirus; species Pseudocheirus occidentalis. The sequence goes on along the minus strand of CM053601.1, from coordinate 113,771,124 downwards.
TAAATTCTAACACTGCATACTCATGCTGGTAACGTTCCCTCAACTCCTTGTTTAGTTTGTATTTGTAAATCTGGTGTGATAAAGACATCTAGGGCCTCTCATATCTTCCCACAATCTTTTCTTTCAGCAACCTAAAGTGGGATTGACTTTATCCATCTTTCCTCTTGAAAGTGGAAGCCAAAAGCACTTGAGGCAACTTGAAGCTTAAAGAAAACTCACAGAAGACTCTTTTCTCTCTTAGTCTAACAAGCTCTGCCCTGTCCATCACACAAGTATAGAAGAGAGTCCTATACCAATGGGCTTAAGATTGAGGTTATGAAATACTAATTTGGTGGTGTGGTGGGGGTGGGAGAAGTGGTCATGGTGGTGGTGGTGGTAGTATATTTCAAAATTATATCTGAGATATTGAAGTAAAAATTTAGATGTAATTCCACACTAGAATGACAGCACATTTTTTTAACTCTAACCTCTAAAATCAAGGAATTATGGTGTCTCAAAAGCATTGAGCAGTGTTGCAAGCTGTGTCTTAGCTCCATCTGTCAGTATGTACTCTTGGCATTCTCATCAGAAACCACAGTAGAAGCAGTATGAAAGTAGACTGTATACTGAACAGAGATGAAATATGTTTTGAAGCAGCTTAATACAAACATGCCCACTTAATTACAATCATGAGTTGTGTAACATTTCAGCAGAGGATTGCTTCTGCTGAAGCCATTGTTCTTAAAAGGAGTGTTTTAAGTTTCTATTTGGTCATGTCTGTAATTTAACAGTTTAGAAGCAAAATTAATGTGGTGCTGTTTCCCTTTGATTAAAACAGCACATTTTATTCAAAGTGGCTTGCTATTCCTTTTTTGTTTCTGCCAAATAGACCTGGTAGACACTGACAAGGAAATGGAATATTGCGTGGGCCAAATTTCTGACATTCATTTGCCTCAGACATTAATTTAGTACAAAGGAGAATAATCTGTTGTACACAAAGAGAAAGGGAAAAACCCAGCACATTTCAAGCCAAATCCTTTCACTTAAAGGTTATAGTGACTGAACATAATTTCCTCTAGAGGAAACTTTGTTGTTTAGAAAAGTCTCAGACAAGCATCACCAGAAGCAAGATTGAGTTGCAGCGTGCCCATTCTAGGTCTTCTGTTAGTTAAGGACATTGGATAAGGAGAAAACTCCATCTGTTTGGAGCTAAAATCAATTTCTGACATAAGCTGTCAAGGAAAGAGAGAAAGCAACAGAAGTTCCCCTAAGGAATGCAACATGGCCAAATAAGATGGAAAGGAAATTAGAAATTACACCTATATTTAATTAAATCTGGGCCAAAGGAGACTAAATTCCACCCTGTGAGACAAAGTTTGAAAGGCATAGACCTAAACAGACCTTACCCACCATAGGTGTACTACATAAAAGAGGAGAAAATAACGGTGGAATATGTTTATGGTACGTTAACAATTTAGTTTAATTACAAGTGATTCCCATTATCTGCCCAAAAAGAGGTCAGATGGGGGGAGGGCAAAATTTAATTAATTAATAATGTATTAATAAGTGAATGAGCCTTCTATACTTTTGAAGAAGGCAACATGAAAGATAGGCAGTTTTCCTTGAATTGGAAGTAAACATGTATACTGATATCTTAAAAATAAAATTTTAACAGGTAATTGGGAAAATCATAATCAAATTCATTTTATATTTAAATTCTAGGGGAAGATAGTAAAAATAGTCCATACAGTAATCATTTTATACATTCAAACATTATTTACTGAATGTCTATCAGGTACAAGGCACTGTTTTAAGAAATGGGAGGGAAGAAAAGAAAAAAAATATTATCATGCAGACCCCCAAAAGGTTTAAAAAGCTGTTGAGGGTAAAGCCAGTTTATTAAAGGTCAACTCAAATTGCAGGCTTCCTTCTTGGCAGGTGTTCAGTGACCAAGGATAGTGATCATATTTCTCTTGCATTAATCAAAAATTGTGTAGAAGCTAAATGATAGCATACTAATTAAAAGACATGAAACTAGAAGAGAGCCAAACAAGTACTCAGTTAAAGAAAGATGAATTTATTGTAATATATCAAAAACGCATGTTTTTTTTACAATTTAGGAAATTGAGGTAAACTGGTATTAAATGAATTGGCCAGTCACACAGCTGTTAAGTGTCAGAGGCCAGATTTAAAATCTACTCTTCCTGACTCCTGGTCCAGAGCTCTATTTCATAGCCCCTCAGCTGCCTCATTTTCTTTCTAAAGATCTCTAAACTATTTTTAAAGTCAATTATTTTCTCCATCCCTGGTAAGAGACTTACTTCATTTCTCAGAAAAAGCTCCCAATCTGCTACAAGAGTAAGGAGAAATACTACAAAAGAAAACTATCATGGGAAGTTATAGAGAACAATTGAAGTAAAAGACACAAAGGTGATTTGTGTTGGAGTCATGAGATTGGGAGAAATACATAAAGATTCAAACTTCACTCTATATTTTTTGCTAACTGAAAAAAAGTCATCATAGAACAAAATGTCCATTTAAAGACTCTACATTTTTCTTTGAAATATATGAGTTAACTTTTTTCAACCAACTTTTGATTATAAATATAAAGTGAGACCTAAGAAAGTTAGACATGCTTATGAAAGGTGTTTGCCATTGTTAGTTTGGAGATAGAGTATCAAGAACAAATGAAACAGGGATTCCCTAGAGATGGTTTAGTTGTTCCAGATGGCCCTGTTTGCACATGACATTATACTGACTACATCAAACCTGCAATGTTGCAGAGTCTCTTCAATAATATCCATACTAATTCAAAATAATTTAACCTAATTATCCGCAACAATAAGCAATGATAAAACAAGTAGATGAAGAGTGTCTTTGGACCAAACTATGACTTAGAAGAATAAACAATTAGTTGAATAACTGGTCTATGCTCTCAATAATTCCAAACTCCCTTCTAAAACAAAAGTTAGATTGTTAGCTCTTCCAGTGGAGAAATAGTTTCTTTTTGTGCTGTACCTTCAGCACTTTGCACAATGACTAGCTTAATTAATACTTGATTGAAAGACCCATTTCATTATAACAATATTCTTTGGAAGACACTATATACTTTCAATTAGTAGGATACTACACTCCACATAATTAACATTGAGATGATTGGCATGAATGGGTAGAGTCGTGAATTGGTTCAATCATTGTGGAAAATAATTTGGCCTTATGTGAAAAACAGTGTTTATACTGCCTAAACCTTTAGAGTCAGAGAATTCCATTACTAGGCACATGATCCAATGAGGTCAAAAAAAGAAATAAAAATCTCAGATTCTACAAAATATTAATTGCAGGACTTTTTTTGTTCACAAAGAACTGAAAACTGAGTAAAGGATGTCTAAACTCCTGGGGGTGTGTAGCTAGGTCATCTATTGAGGAAAAATGTTCCTATTCACATCATTGTCAGCCACCTCATAGAAGGTAGTAATGGCAGTCTTAGGCAATAAGCACTCAGGATTTATATGTGCAAGAAAGTTCTTGTTGAAGTGCTGACAATATAGGCTAATGAAAGGCAGTGATATAACTTCATAAATACATAATAATCTTAGAGAGGAGAGTTGTGTGACCAAGTGGTAAGAATTCCTCAGGAGTGCTTCCTAATAACTTCTGACCTTCTAGTCAGACATTTATTTTATTTCAGAGAGAGCAAGACACCAAATTCTAACTTTTCTAGGAGCAGAAGGTGAATTTCTTTGTTAATGAAAGCCTTGGATATTACTTCAAATAACCCTGAATCTGAGAGTGAGGAGATCCAGACTCCCATCCTGAGAAGGAGAATTTATGTAAGAATGTCTCTTAGTGAGAAAAACGGATTGTGCAGTTGTCACCTGTTTCAACAAGGGACTGAAGAGTGTGACAAGAAGAAGATAAAGAGTAGTAAAAAGAATTTAGTCATAATTTGGGCAAACAAGGGACCTTAATTCTGTATTTTGTTATTAAAGTTTTGTTTTTTGGGTTCTTTTTTCCCCCATGATGGGTCTAATGAAAAGTGAGTGGTCTAATAGTTAGTCTAACAATATAGTTCTCTTCTGAGAGAGACCTACCTCATGTGAAGTTTTTGACTACAGATTTCTATGGGGTGAAAGAGGTATTTACCAGAATATTTGGATGTTGCCAATCTAGTAGCCTCAAATTATTTTCCAAGGGGAGTCCAAACATCAGTATGGTGCTCTGATACCAGGGAAATATATTAATCCCTGTGGAAACAGAGATTCATTAGAATGTCAGAGTGTTACCAGACAGATAACCTATTTAATTTCTTTCCAAAGATAATTTAAACAATAAGATGTTAAGTGTAAGTGACTTAAGGACCATAATGGAAAGTAGTACTCATAAAATAGGGAGAATTATGGTAACTGATTGTAGGCTATCAGTCCTTTATATCTTTTTCCATTTCTTTATGCATGAATATATATATATATATACATATACATACATATATATATAGGGAGAGGGAGAGGGAGAGAGGGAGAGAGAGAAAGACAGAGAGAGAAACAGAGAGAGACAGAGAGAGACACACAGAGACAGAGAGAGAGACACAGAGACAGAGAGACAGAGAGAAACAGAGAGAGACAGAGAGACAGAGAGAGACTGAGAGACAGACAGAGACCAAGAGAGAGACAGAGACAGAGAGACAGAGAGAGGTACACACACACACACACACACACACACACACACACATACAAATATGCATAGATGTGAGCATATATATATAATGTATATAAATACATAGATGCTTGCATGAATATGTGTGTATATATACATACATATACATTCATATATGTATGTATATTATGGATGTGTATGTGTATGTGTGTATATATATATGTACATACATACACATATATCCCTCTACATTATTGCAAGGTGTAGGGAGAACAGAATAAAATAAAGTCTGACCTGTTCTTCATAAACACATTGGTACATTGTTAACATAGGCGCTATGAACCTTGTTATCCTCATTTGTGTCAACGTAGACATAAGCACCATTCTCTGAAATTGTTCCAGAGTAGACTTTAAAGGGGGCATTAATAAGTCAAACAAAATAGCCTGGTATTAGCCCAAAGACTCTATCTGTACAAGCTCAGAGTTCGGTGGGTATGGGTCATGGGTTAAATCTCCATTGATTAACCCATATCCTCTGTTATTTCTCTATCTTTGATATTTATGATGTTTTTGAAAGTGAGAAAAAAGATCACTTCTCATAATAATTTATATTCACAAGATTGAAACAAAACAGACTATATGGGGAGGCATAATCAGCCAAAAGTTTAATTAGTCTACTAAAGCCAATAACTCTCCTCAAGCTATATCCAACTGATTATCAAATTTCTGTCCCTGTGGTAGTTCCACTATACTTCTGATCTATAAGAGCTTATTTTCCCCACTCTTGTATGTGACTTCTGAAGACCTGCAAACATTTAGACTTTTCTTATAACTTGGAAATATATGTATCAGAAACAATCACTGACTTAAGAAATGGCAAAAAAGCAACTAGTTGATTGTCATGCTATCAGTATCATAGACTATCCAAATGGACCCTATGTTATTATTTTTTTAAATTGATTTACCCAGTTAAATAGCTGTATTTTTGAAACTAAGGTTGAGATTTAGAATTATTTTTTATACCTCCCTTCTTTTTCTCTTCTAATTATGCCTCATAGCGTTTGATCAAAGAAAATAAAATGATAGATAAAAGGCTATTTCAAACTATGCCAGCATTTAAAAAAGCAATGTCTTTTCCTGGTTTCTCAAGATGTTGTGTTATCAAAATTGCCATAGTATCTATTGCCTTCTGTGCATTTTCAATGAACATCATAGTTTGGAAGATGGATTAAATATCAAAACAAAGCTGAGGTGTTTGTTTTGCATATTTTTAAATAAATTTCAGTGTCCTCCCATGGCTATATATGCAACAAAAAATAGCAATTAGCCCTCAATAGACCTTCATATGAATAGGTAGTCTTCATGCTTGTAATTCCAATGCTTATCTACTAATTTTAAAAATTAATTTTAATTTAATGAATAGTCTATAAACACTATTTTAAAGGAAGATGTTTTCTTTGGGAACATAGTTGAATTTTTTTGTGTTATTTACACAGAGTCATTTGGAATAATTATCAACTGAAAGAACTGAACAATAGTAACATTGCTATTGGAACATCACGAGATGGAATAGGATTGAACACTCTGTTCCCAATGGGAACTAGCAGAGTATGCCTGACCTGGAAGAACACTGAGCTAGTCTAACTCTGTTGGAAGAGTTTGGTGCTACTTATCAAGATAACAATCTTGGAGACAAATCAAGTCTGATTTACAGAGACTTGCAATTAGAACATTAGAAAGAGAACAAAAGCAAGCAGTAGGGAATTTTCTCTCCCAAGTTTATATTTGTGGTGCTCAATGGAAGGCATCAATCCTGGAATAAAAAGGGAAGTAAGCACTATATTGCTTATTTATTCTGTATGCATATACTTACCAAAAAGACTCAGTGACCAAGTAGTTTATATGTTTACATAATGACTTAAAGTAGGAAGTTCCCTGCAGAGATAGAAAAGGAACATTGGCAGAGCATCTTTTAAATTGTCTTTACTGAGGAATACTCGTACTTTAGCTGCAAGCAACAAAGCTTGCTTTTTTCTGTTTTTTTTTATTTTTATTTTGATGAACTGCATTATTTGTTTCTTTTATTTTTACCTTACATGTTCAACAGGCAGTTGAGAGACAGGCGGTATGGAAGGCACAAGTAGGCTATAATCTCTTGCCAAAAACAAATGGAATAGAAGTAGGATATAAATATTGTCAAATATTATGTGAACAGGCAGGTAGGTGTTACAATGGATAGAATACTGGGCCTGGAGTCAGGCAAACCTGATTGATATCTAGTCTCAGACACTTGCTGGCTATGTGACCCTGAGCAAATCATTGAATTCTGTTTACCTCAGTTTCTTCATTTGTAAAATGGTCTGGAAAAGGAAATGGCAAACCACTTTAGCATCTTTGCCAAAAAAAACTCCAAATGGTGTCATGACGAGTTGGACATCACTGAATAATTATTTGAATAGAAAATGAAGTGGTCTTGTCATGTTTATAGAGAGAAGGGTAGCCAATAGTAATCCTGTGTACTTCACTGATATATCTGGTATAGAGACCTAGATGAAGGCCCCCACTGTGTGGGTTAGACCTCACATAGAGAATTTAGGGGAGGACACAGGCCAAGTGTCCCACTCATCCCCTGGCATGAGAAAGCATAGATGGGTTTCATCTATGCTAAAAGGGAGAGTACTCCCAAAATAGGCATCATGGTGCCATCTGAGAATCTGGAAGTATGCATTCAGTCAATTAACAAGCATTTGCATGAAGTTTGGGGGATAAAAAAGAAAGGCAAAACAAAGTCCTTGCCCACAAGGAGCTCACATTCTAAAAGGGGAGACAACATTGAAATAACTTTTGTGCATACACAAGATATATACAGTGTAAATGGGAGGCATATAAGGAAATGCTTTGCAGAAAGTGACTTTGCTAACAAGCCTCCAGAGAGCTCAGGGCTGGGTGTGTTATGTGCTCTCTGAGGACAGAATTATCAATGGTCTTTCTACTGGAGATGGGGAGTATTACGAAAGTGTTGGTACTTGTGCCAGGATGTGCCTGCAGATTCAGGTTCACCCAGTCTCTGCAGACTGTGGCTGTTTTCTCTGACTCCACAAAAAAAGCTTCGACAATCATGTGTTATCCCTACTGTGTTTCAGACGGTGTTCTCTATTCTTTGTAGTGCCACACTAGGAAAAGAAAGGAAAGGGGAAAGGGGAAAGGAGAGAGGAGAGGAGAGGAGAGGAGAGGAGAGGAGAGGAGAGGAGAGAAGCAATTTTGATAGAATGTTGATGATGGGCTCAACTGTTGAACTCTGTCCTTTTGTTTGGAGATATCCTATAGAGCATAGGTCAGGTGTAGAGAGTCAGCCCCTACAACAGTTATTAAAATACACTATAATTAGGATGAGAATCTGAGCTGATGAACTGTTTACATTGTTTTGGCTCAAAATCCCTACTTCTTATGATGCTAGGAATTAGTTGAAAGCATATGCTTTGTTAAAACCACTAAAGAGGCCAAGACATTACAACCTTCACTCAGTCACCAAGAAGTTTTATTTTCTACTTGTCCCCCAAGAAATGACTCAAGTAGTCCATAAATGTTTATTTAGTGATCATTATGTGTAAAGTACGATGTTAGACACTGAAATTACTAAGATAAATGAAAAACCAGTAACCGTTTTCACAGAGCATGAAAACATGAATGTTTCACTAAGGTGAAAGGGAAGATTTTAATATGCGTGCAGAGAAGTTAAAACAAAATAATTTGAAAGGGGAGAAGATTAATGATTAGTTCCAAGGTAGGTAAAGATCAGGAAATGTTTCTCAGGAGACTGCATCTGACTCAAGCCTTGAAGTAAGTAAAGATTTATAATGACCCCTGTAAAGCTCAAATTCTTGGAATCAATTTGTCAGAGTAAGACCACCAGTAAAGGCCAGTACAAAGCTCCATTTTTGATACTGGGGAGTTAGAATACCAAGTAATAATTCTCCGGGAGTCTTCCCTTTCCCCCCTCCCATAGGCATAAATAAACAACATACCAAGGTTCAGAATTCTTGTTCCTTTCTCTCTCACTGCCTAGACCTATTAGATCCAATTAAGAAATTGACAATAATACATCATGTTTTACTGTTAAACCAGATGCCCCATTTATCCTGGAGTCCCAGAAGGGTACCCAATTCCAACTGGCTCCCAGAGGACCTTGAACTGTTTCTACCATTTTCACTGAGTGCCTTTTTTATGTAATTTCTTAATAATGCTTTCTTGCTTTACTGTCTTGTCTACCCCATTTTTCCTTGTGCTGGATAATAATTACCTGAAACTTCTTCATTATGCTTTAAGACAGACTCCCAAGATATGGATATGGGAAAAATTGTATTATGGACACTTGGGTCAACCTTCTTGTTTGTCCTTCATTCTTGAAGAGGACCATGACATCAGGAAGGTGATGCCATGACTTGCAAGTGAATTGGTTTTATGTTAGGGAGGGCTGTGTGCAAAGTCAATTCCTCCTCTCAGGTCATCTGGAAAATGGCAAAATATAGGCCAGGATGACTGGAGGTGATCCCAAAACAACCTTTGTAAAGAGTTGATGGCAAAGAGTTAGAATGTAAAATATTAAACCCTAATGTGTATTGGGCAGCTAGGTGGAATAGTGATAGAGTGCTGGCACTTGAATTAGAAAGACTTAATTTCAAATACAGGCCAAGACATCTACTACCTTTGTGATTCTGAGCAAGGCACTTAACCTTGTTTGCCTCAGTTTCCTCATCTGTAAAATAAGCTGGAGAAGAAAATGGCAAACTACTCCACTATCGTTGCTGAGAAAACAGCCTCAAATGGGGTCACACAGAGTTGGACATGATTGAAACAGCTGAAAAACAGCAATGTGTATGGTTACATTAATCATCATAACTTTCAGAAAAATTCAACGGCAATGGGAAGCGCAAAGTCAAGATGGTAGCTTAGAAGCAGGAAAACTCCACAGCTCCCCACATAACCACCTCCAATACCTATAATATATGACTCTAAACAAATTTTAGAGCTCCAGAATTCATAAAAGTACAGAGAAACAAAGCTACCACTGAAGGCAGCCTGGCAGGCAGGACAGGAAGGCCTCATCGCAGTGTGCTGGGAACGAAAACTAGCCTGGCCTGAAACTGTAGCTTGGTCCCAGGGCAGCCAGGACAAGCTGCAGATGGAGCTTTCAGGAGACTGGATGGAGCAGCTCACTGGAAGCTATGGCAATTTCCAGAATTATCAACCCATAAGAAACAAGGACTAAGTAAAAGGTTAATGGAACTTGGCTAAATCTGGGGGAGAAAATCGGGTTAGCCATCCGCAGCAGAAGTAGTGGCCCTGTAGCTGCCTCCATGTGACTGCTTCAGAAGCTCCTGGCCTGCAGATTTCTGGGGGGCCAAACAATCAGTCAGAGGCTAAGTACTCTTGCATTAAGCTGCCTTAAGCTGTCTGGATTGGGATCGCAGTTTGGGGTGGTGGTCCTGAGGTTTGTTTTAAGTGAGCCAAAGCTGGTGGGGGCTGCAGTGGCCTCCTAATAGCTCCGGCAGCTGCAAAAACCCCAGCAACTTGGGACAAAGCTCTCCCATCTGGAAGCTGAGTTTCAAAGAGCTAAAAAGCCAAATAATTGACTGGCAACATGAGCTGGCAAAGGAAGCAAAGTAAGAACAGCAATTCAACTTTTGATTCCCTTTTTGGGGGACAAAAAAATCAAAGCATGGAAGAGGAGGAAGACAACACAGTCATTACTCCCTTACCAAAAGCTTTCTAAGAAAAATGTAAACTGGTTACAAGCCATAGAGGAGCTTCAGAAGGATTTTGAAAGCCAAATAAGAGAAGTGGAGGAAAAATTTGGAAGAGAAATAAGAATGATGCAAGAGAATCATGAAAAGAGAGTCAAAAAACTGACTGAAGAAAATAACACCTTCAAAAATAGAGGAATTCAAATGGCAAAAGGGACCCAAAGAGCCAATGAGGGGAAGAATGCCTTAAAAAATAGAATTTGCCAGATGGAAAAAGAATATCAAAAGCTTTCTGAAGAGAATAATTCCTTCAGAATTAGGCTGGAGCAAATAGAAGCAAATGACTTTATGAGAAATCAAGATACTATTAAACAGATACAAATAAATGAAAAAAAATAGACGGCAATGTGAAATATCTCATTGAAAAAATCACTGACCTTGAAAATAGATCCAGGAGAGACAGTTTAAAAATTATTGGACTACCTAAAAGCCATTATCAAAAAAAGAACCTAGAGAGTATCCTTCAAGAAATTCTAAAGGAAAATAGCCCTGATATTTTAGAACCAGAAGGCAAAATAAAACTTGAAAGGATTCACTAATCACCTCTTTAAAAAGACCCCAAAAAGAAAACTCCTAGGAATGTTATAGTCCAGTTCTGCAGTTCTCAGATCAAGGAGAAAATATTACAAGCTGCCAAGAAGAAACAATTTGAATACTGTGGAAACACAATCAGGATAACACAGGATCTAGCAGCTTCTACCCTAATGGATTGAAGGGCCTGGAATATGATACTCCAGAGATCAAGAGAGCTAGGATCAAAACCAAGAATCACCTACCCAGCAAAATTGAGTATAATGTTCCAAGGGAAAATATGGTCATTCAATAAGGTGGAGGACTTTCAAGGATTCTTAATGAAAAAAACCAGAACTGAATAGAAAATTTGACATTCAAATACAAGAAGCATGGGAAGGTAAACAATGGAAAGAATTCATAAGGAACTTATCAAAGTTGAACTATTTACATGCCAACATGGAAAAACAATAATAGTGACTTATGAATCTTTTCTTAGTATGAAGGATAGGTGAAGGGAATATAAATGTGTGTGTATGTATATATGTATGTATACTTTCACATATGTTTATATAAGGGTATATATGC
>CM053601.1:113738348-113759090 GCA_028646575.1 Pseudocheirus occidentalis | reverse complement strand
GAATCTTAAAAGCTGTTCACAGTAGCATTCTCTCAGGAATCTACTGCTGATTGGCTTTACAGGGGTTTTCACAGCTGCCGTAGCTATTAGGAGGGTGCCATTTCTACAGCTCCCACAAACTCTGATTCACTAACTGCACACACCAGGACCACCAACCAAGACTGTGATCTAGATCCAAGCAGTTTAAAGCAAGAGTGATCACCCTCTGAATGGTTGCTTGGTCCCCTGGTCTGCAATCCATGAGCTCTTGAGGTGGCCAAGTGGCAGTTGCTCCACAACTGCCACATATTCTCTACTTCTTGCCCTTGGGGCAGGGGCTAAACTGTGTTCTTCCCTCGTCCCATTCCAACAGAATTCCCAACTAACCTTTTACTTTGTCTTTGGTGTTTATGGGTTGAGAAGTATGGAAACCACCACAGTTGCCGGTGCTTCACTCTCCTGAAGTCTGCTCCTAGCTGCTGCTATTCAGGGCTGCCCTGGGGCCAGAATGACATGGCTCCTGTGGAACTGCACTTGGCTCCCAGTGGACTATAATAGACCTTTCCTGTCAGCCTGATGGGCTGTCTTCAGTGGGAGATTTGTTTCTCTCTGTCACTTTGTGGGTTCTGTAGCTTTAAAATTTGTTTAGAGTCATTTCTTTTTTACAGGTACTGGAAGTATATGGAACAATGCACATTTGTTGTTTTTCAGTCATGTCAGACTCCTTGTGACCCCATTTGAGAATTACTTGGCAAAGATACTGGTTTGTCATTTCCTCTTCCAGCTTAAGCCCTTAATCATTGTTTTATAGATCCATTCATTCATTCATTCATTCAACCTTTGTAAAGACCTGAAGCCAAGGAGATGGAATGCAAAATATTAAACTCTAATGCATATAGTTACATTAATCATCTTAACATTCAGGAAAAAAAGTCACTGGTGATCGCTAACATTGTTAGCTTTGTTTTTAAAATGGAGAATTTGGACACAGAGGACCTAGCTCTGGCTGGCCTCATGACCATGGTTTTCTCAACTGCATAGTGAGAGGGTTAGAATAAAGGAGTTCTGAGATCTCTTTCAGCTCTGAAACCAGTAATACTATGATCTGATTAGGGATAATGATCGTTAAAAAGTCTGGGTCTCTCCTGTCAAGTTCACTTATTTGTTTAAAAATAGGACTCATATTCCTATATTTCTTTCCATTTCATAAAATTATAAATTTAAAATTACCCAAGATTTTAGTAAATCATACAACATGGATCTTTTATAAATGGTCATCTTTGAAGTTCTTTCTACATCTTAATTCTATGATCTCAAAACCCAATAACAATATACAGGCATTTGGAAATGCCAGTAATGAGTGATTTAGTTGAAACATATAATAACATTTCTTTTATCCAACACAGTCAGAGAATGAAATGTTTTGGAAAATTGAATACAGATCTATTTAATTATTTGGGGAAATGATGAAAAGTTCATGATATGTAGTTAGGAAAAGAAAGACATTGTACATAATTGAATACAGTCCACAGACAGCTTATCTCTGTATACAGTGAAGACCAAGATGTAATAGGTTTTATTCATCTCAATGTAATTTACATTTATAAGATTCATTTTAACAAAGCAATGAGCATTGAGACAAAACTTTAAAGAAAGTAGTTTTGAGAAATGAATTCCATATGCTTTTCTCATAGACACTTTCTACCTAAGTCCACAAAACTAGCAGGTAATGGTTATTTCCATTCCATGATATTATGGGAAATTTGGGAAAAGAATGTGATAACTTTTCATATGGCCTACTTTTAATTGCCATCTGAAAGTATGTAGAGAATATTTTACCTTCATGGGATTTAAATGCAACAATAATGATGAAAACGTATGAGAAAGTATAATAAAGAATGAGCCTCTTTTGAACATTACCACATCACTGTATGTATACATATACTGTTTTCAGTTGAATTCAATAAATGCTTCCTGGGCAGATGAAGAACAAAAAGGAAACCAAACATGCTTTTTGGCAACTCCCATTCAGCTGGAGAGATGTAACATATACACAGAAAAGTAAATATAAAGTAATTTCAGAGAAGCTAGCCAAAGATTAAATGCAGAAATGCTTTAGTACAAACTAAGACTTTTAAGAGGTAGAGAGAAGTAGGGAGTACTTTCCAGGTATAGGCAATTGTAGGGCAGACTTTATGTCAAAGGCACGGAGGTAAGAGATGAAAGTATTGGAATGGAGACTGTGAAAAGAATAATATTGATTGGAGAGATAGAGTAAAAGCACATTGTTGAAAATCAAACATCAGGTTTTTATTTGAGAGGCAATGGGGAAACATTAAATATTTTTTAGTTTAGAGGTAATATGGTAAAAAATGTTTTTTTTAGAATATTAATTTGGCAACTGTTAAGGATCAAGTGGAGAGGGATGAGGCTGGAATCTAGAAAGCCAATTAGGAGGTCACTAAACTAGTTCAAGTTAGAGGTTATGTGACCTGATCTGAAGTAGAGATTGTGGGAACAAAGAGAAGAGGATAGATAGAAGATAGGTGGTGAATCTAAGTGATCAGCCCTGGCAACTGATTTGAGATGGGTGATAAAGGAAATGTAAGTGTCAAAGATGATTCTGAATGCAGAAAACTGGGTACCTGGAAGGATACTGGTATCCTCACCTGAAATAAAGGAGTCTGAGGAAAGTAAAATATAATTAGTATAACTTGAAGGAAATACAATGAAGACTATTTTGAATGTGGCGATTTTTGAGATGTCCATGTGACATTCAGGGAAGATTGCTAGTAAGCAAGGCTTCTAAAATTTATCTACTTCACACAGGAAGAGAACCAGATTTGATAGATTTTACACATGAAAAATCAAATAATATTCTTCTTTCATTTTCAACAATTGTATTCTACAAGGATATAATCTTAAAAAGGATAAATAAGAGGCATCTACTTTTCCATTGTTTATAGATAACAAAATTTCTCCCAAATTATGGTCCAGTATCTGTCTCCCATAGAGAATTCATAGAATATAACTCATAGAATTATAACCTTTGTTAGAAATTTAAAACGCATGACTATGGTTTTTCTATGTTATATATGATTGGTTATACTGCATGGCTTGCCTGAAATTCCATTAAAAATCGATAAGACATAGATCCTGTGAGCATATTTAAATGCACATTAAATTCTAGTGGAAAATGTTCATTACCCTGAATTCTGCTCATATACTTTTTCCAAAGTATGGGAAAATTGAACAAGAGTTATTGGGACTTTTTTCTATTAATAGCACTTCTGCTTATTGTCTCTATTTTGCCTTGGTCAGTTCAATGTTGCAATACAAGGGACATTTAGATAGGTGAAAATTCTAAAAATTAAATAAGCTAAGTTGTAGTGATAGGAGAGGATGTAAATATAGAAGTCATTACCAGATATATAACTAGAAACTCTTAATCATAATTTTGGGAGAAAAACCCACTTGACAGGGAAGATCTCTATGGTACATACTTTAAGCAAAAGGACCAAAATATAAAATATAAAACCCTAAGAAATCAAAAGTTCACTTCTACAGAGGCTGTCTCCAAGGAAGCAAGAAGAACATGGCCAGGACCCAGCCTTGGAAGAATTCTTCTGAGGTACATCAAAGTGAGTGGTAAGGAGGAGAAAGCATGCCACCTGGTAGGGAGCAATTTTAGCTAATTTTAATGCTAACCATACGTCAACATCAACTCTTTCTATCTGCTGAAGGAATCCAAATGCTATCAGAGGTCTCTGAATTGTAGCACTCAAGTGTAACACCCCATTACTATTTCCTAGTTATAACTCTTGGGAATATCCTTACTTTAAAATAAATTACCAAGAATTTAGAGCAAATTAAATAGACCCTTTTTTTCTCCTATAGTACAGGCTCTTCACTGTCCTTTCTGTTTTTACTCTTACAAAGTGTTTAGCCCAGTTTAGAAACTCAGACATCTTGCCTATTAACCTCATTAGTATCCTTTCATGTACTATTTGTTAAATAACAAGATCTTGTGGTTAAGAAATTGCAGGGAACAAGTGATTCTTTCC
This sequence comes from Pseudocheirus occidentalis, assembly GCA_028646575.1. Taxonomy (NCBI): domain Eukaryota; kingdom Metazoa; phylum Chordata; class Mammalia; order Diprotodontia; family Pseudocheiridae; genus Pseudocheirus; species Pseudocheirus occidentalis. The sequence continues at coordinate 113,755,047 of CM053601.1, read as the reverse complement.
CTGTACACTCACACAAAGATTTACTGAAGAATCCCTAGCACACACTGCTGAGTTTTCTGCATTTGTTTGTCCAATGCCATCTGCTTTCTGTAGGCATCCTGGGGGAACACAGTATTGAACATGATAATCTTTTTCTCCGACCCTCAAAAGAAAATCTGATTGTTGATTTTTTTTGAAGAGGGGAAATTGCAATCAAATGCACAACTTTTATCCCCCAAAGTATAAACAAATAGAGGGACATAAATTTAATATTTTAAATATAAAGAGAAATTATTGTACTACAAATCCAAATATGAGCATATACAGTTTTTAAAGGTTATCTTATTTTTGTAGTCAGTTTCATGGTTAATTAATAGGATTCTTGTCATTGTGATATGTGATTAAGGGGAGGGGAAATCATTTTTGGAATAGACTGTTACGTAAAAATGCACAATAAACATTTCAAATAATGAGATATTTCTGTTTCATTGGTACTTAAAAGTGAGTGGGTTGGAAAGGTAGTACTTCCTAACATCAATAATTCATATGCTTAGAGAGATTTCACACACCAGGATGAAAAGAAAGTATTATTTATTCATCACACATTTTAATTTATTTTAGGGTACTGAAGATACTAAAGAATCATAATGTTGATGATTTTACCTTTCATTACCCTTGAGTTTTCTGAAGATAACATTACTTCAAATGTGTGCCTCCATGGAACAGATTGAAGTAGGTCTGGAGACAATAAGCAAAAATATTGCTGAGAATAAATTTCCTGGAAAAAAATCATTTTGTTTTCCTCTCATTTTTCTTTTTTCTAAATGGATTTTCAGGAAGCAAGCATTTCCAAACTTCTTTTCTTATCTACAGTTAAAAAGAAGCTTTTTTTTTTCAAGCTAAGGAAGACTGGAAAAACCTAATGAGAACTCATTCAATGATATCTCTTTCATCTGGAGTTTTTTTTAAGGGAATGGATTATGTAAATATGCCTTGCAAAGTGTTCTACCTGAAACAGATCCTTTACAAGTGTCTGTGATCTTCCAGTTATGCTGATGTTGAATACATTTTGCGACAAACATTGCATTGGGCTCTACCATTACCCATATTAAGCAACTTACAAACCTATATACCAGGCATATTTGCAGGAAAGGAAATGTGGAATGATAGAATTTAGGTGGATAGGGTCAAGCACATGGTAAAAAGATAACTGGGGAAAGGGTACAAGATTGTTTCAAGAGACATGCCTAACTCAACTCAGCTCAATAAACATTAATCATTTACTATATGCCAGGTCCTATGTTAAGTGCTAGGAATACAAATAAGAAAAAGACAATTCCTGCCCTCAAGGAGCTTACCATCTAATGAGAAAAGACAATACCCAAAAGAAAGCTGGAAAATGGGGTTTGGAGTGAGGGAGTTTTGGGGGAAAGTGGGAGATTGGGAGGTAGTAGGAGAAATAAGGCATCAGTTACTACCTGGTCAGAGTGGGGGGTGAACTTGTCTCAGGAAATTGAAACCAAGCAGAGCCACAGATGGAAAGCAGACTGAACTAGAAGTTCTATTTCTGGTCTCTTTAAAGGAAGGCTTTGGGAAAGGTTCAGCACACCACCCTCCAACGTTATGATCAGATTCTAACTCTAAGACATCATTATCAGGGGGAAAAAAGGAGGTGGAAGTTTGCTAGTCACTGAAGCTGGTTGCAGCCTTTGTTACGGTATTTCAATGATGAACAGTGTTTTGTAGGTAGAAGTCTTCTGTTCAATTACTGTGCTTCTGTGGATGCTATTAGGTAGGCATCTGGGTCTCTAGGAATCAGATTGACCACATATATGGAACTAGTTTAGTAGTCTAACACAACAAGATGGAAGAAGATGAATAAAATGGAACAAATATAATCTACATGTGAATCATGAAGTTGACTTGAAATTCCTAGAGACTGAGGATCTGGTCCTACTGACATTCAGTCTGGTGTCTAAGGTCATAGTGAGGGCAGGATTAGGCATCTTATACCAATTCAGTAGGGCAATTGTTAAATTTTTAATTGTGAGCATTTAGACCTTGAGCTCAAAAATCAGCAAACTACACATAAGGGTTTGATTTATTGTTATTTCAATTATCTAGATTTAAGGAAGTAAGGGAGAAAATATTATTGATGTAGATTAAACTTAAAAACTTGTAATGTGTACATTTTCTGTTTTGCAGATGGCTTTCTGTTAAACAGTTACCAGCATACCCCTGGTACTAGAACTTTTTGCTGACAAGAACCATTTTTCTTAACTGTTGTTGGACTATTTCCTAAGTCAGTCAGCTTTCCCAAAGTGTTCAGCAAACCACTTTTTTTTTCCTTCCTGCATACTATGGAATTTTTCTTTGCATAACGTGTGCTAAGTTGGTATTCTGGATTTCCCAAATTATCAAACATGGAGGATCAGGAGAAATTTCACTTTGAAACATTTATCTTCAATTTTTTGGATCTTGAGGAAAACTAATTTAGAAAATAGATTTTGGCTAAGAACAAACATTTCTAAGTGTATTAATTCTAACATTTGAAAAAATGAATATATTTTCTTTTTTATTTTAAAGATTATTTTTGATAAAACTAATAAACATTTAGATGCTGATTATGACTTTGTGATGGACTCTACCTGTCCCTTAAGAATACTATATGAGTTCTGAGTAATGACAGGGACATTAGTTTGTTAAGAAGATGAAAATTCTTGACTGATTTCAGGTTGGGTGCTGGAATGTCAATTAACCTTATATGTCCAAACTGGAGTAATTAGTTGGCAAACTGAGCATTTAGCTGGATTACTGGATGAATGGGACAGCAACCCAGGCAGTACACTGCTGACAATAGGCAGATTTTAAATCTAGCTTAACTAATTGGTTTAAGAATTACGTTCCCAGAAAAAATTTTGCACATCTAAATGGACACTTTTGAAGTTCTATAATAATAACCTCAAGTTTAAACTTGGTCCTTCAGATTTAAGAACCAGTACTCTTCATGCATGCCTGATTAATGGATTGGTACAATCAAAAGTCTAATTTCTAAGCCCTGTATCTATAGAAAACGTCTGATGTCCCAATATGTACTCTGCTTAGATTTTTATAACACCATTATTGATTTTTTATAAAGGTCCTTAGGAAAAATTGCATCTTCTGGCATAGAGCAAGAAATATAATGAGCAAATGTCTTCCAAGTGAAATTGTGTTGTTTGGCACAGATTGCTGCTTATCAGAAATGCATTCAGAATGAATAAAAATGTTGTTCATGTACAGAAATATAAATCAGTCTTTAGACATTTGAAATATCTTCAGCTTAGAATAGAAACTGTTTCTCAATGAAGTCAACCACATGCTAAGCCTGAAATTGTAGGCTTCTGTTGTTCCGAGTTATGTGAGCAAAGGAAAATAGAATAATAGGCAAAGGGAGATGTTTAATACTGCACTCATTCTCCCCACACACTGAATCATTTTTTTGTTAGATAGTATTTTTCCAATTACATGTAAAGATAGTTTTCAACATTCATCATTTCAACATTCAATCCCTCATGTACCCAAGAAAACAAGCAATTTGCTAATAGTTTCTACATGTGAAATCATGTAATCATTTCCACATTAGTCACATTGTAAATGAAGGAATAAAAAAGAAGGAAAAGTCACAAAAAACAAAACAGAAGTGAAAATAATATGCTTCAATCTGCATTCTAACTCAATAGTTCTTTCTCTGAATGTGTATACTATTTTCCATCATGAGTCTTTTGGAATTGTCTTGGATCATTATATTGCTGAGAAAGACTAAGTTAGCTGTAATTGATCATCACATAACATTGCTGTTTCTATGAACAATGCTCTCCTGGTTCTGCTCAATTCACTCAAAATCAGTTCATGTCAGTATTTTCTGAAATTTACCTGCTCCTTATTTCTTATAAAAATAGAATTCCATCATATTCATATGAATACCTCAACTTGTTCAACCATTCCCCAACTGATGGACATCCCCCCAGTTTCCAATTTGGTGCCACAAAATAGCTACTATAAATATGTTTTGTACTTATGGGTCCTTTTCCCTTTCCTATGAACTCTGGAATACAGACCTAGTAATGGTATTGCTGGATCAAAGGGTATGCATAGTTTGCTTGCCCTTTGGGCATCAGTTAAATCATTCTTACTCAAACTGTTACTTTAATAAAAGCATCATTACATGAGATCAAAACAAACAGAAAAATTGTCATTCCCAAAGTGATTTTTAGTCCATTACAACCAATGAGAGTATGTTTGAAAAAAAAAGTGAGGAGGAAAAATGCCTTCCGAAATTCATATTACTTTCATACAAATATGGTCATAGGGATCACAGGATTTCAGTACTAAAATGGACCTAAGGGATTATATATTCTGCCCCATTCCCTTCTCACTTCACAGAACCTAAAACTGAAGTCTAAGGCCTTTAACTGACTTAGCTAAGGTAAAAGGTTAGATGATGACACACAAGGAATAGGATCCTAGATGCTATTGAACTGTATTTACATCAAACTTTTTAGTTCTAAGGCTGGGTCCTTAAAAGCCTGACATCCATTTATGCCTTCCTTTGCCAAACTGTACTCATTATGTTGGCTTATGAGACATCCTTCTATGAAAAAATGACCTTTCCTCATATTCTCGGTGGGAATGTATATGTTCTTTTTACTGTATGTGTTGTCACCATATTTGTACCATTGTAAAAGCTGTTAAAATGAGTTTGGATGGACAAGCTTTTTTTTCCCCCAGGGTGGGGGTAGGAAGAGGGAATGACTGATCCAGTTGTAGAATATAAAGTAGAATAGGACAGGTGGAAAATTTAAATAGATCCAAAAGGCTAAAAGGCCTGGCAAGGCAAACCATGAGACAGTCCTGTTTAGATCAACCACATACTTGGGGGCGACTAGGTAGCACAGAGAATAGAGCACCAGCCTTGGAGTCAGGAGGATCTGAGTTCAAACCTGGCCTCAGACACAACATTTACCAGCTATGTGAACTTGGGCAGATCAATTAACCCCAACTGCCCTGCCCTCCAAAAAGAAAAAAAAGGGAAAAAAAAAGATTAACCACATACTGATGCTAGGTTTTAACGTGAATGAGATAGAAAGGAGTTATTGCCAATTATACTTTGTTGATTATCATTGTGGCTAATGTCAGAAGCTCAGGATTTGCACATTTATTTTATCATAGGCAGAAGGAAAACGGGTTCAAACATGTAAGAATTGGACAGCATATTAACAAGCTTGTATGGCTTCTGCTCTGGCCACTGCTACCACTCAGCAGCTTTTAGCAGTTGAGAAGCTGTTGATGAGTATGGCCCCTATCAAGCATCATACAAGTAGCCAATGCTACTTGTCAGTCATCCTCCATATACAGATAAGTCTATATCAATCAGCATCAAGAAAGAATCTGACCCTGGTAATCAGATTGGTTTCTTCACAGAATGGAGGGAAACCATGCAATAGTGAAACCTCACTTATGGAATGAAAAAGGCACAGATACAACTTGATATTATATGGAATCCTGGTCTTGTGGAATATAGTTCTTGGCAGTTTTTCTCTTGTGTGAGTTCTTCTGTCAGAAGTGATCCAGCTAAGTGAGGTTCTAGCCTTTATGGTACTAAGAAAGTTGGCCTTTTTTGTTAGGGCCTCATTAGTCTGCATCTCTCTGTAGGTGTCAGGAAAGATATGTGGAATCTAAATTCAAACTGGTGAGATGACTGGGCTCATTAATGAGAAGTGAACTAGGTAGAAGTCAGTTTAACTGGATTTGTGCATGAAAGGGTCACTTTTAGTATTTCCCCAATCTCAACTCTAAATCTAAAGAAGAGCATCTGACAAAAAGTATAATATTCTTTCAGGAAGATTAAAATATCTCTACTTTGTAACTCACTTACCCTGTCCCTGGTAAGTTCCCCTTCCTTCCTTATTTTTCTTTTTCTTAATTGCTTATAAGGTCCTTCTTTAAAAATACAACTTTTTTTTCAAATGAATGAAGGTTTTTGCTCACATGAGGTTAAGAGAGCTTTGCATTTAAGAGTAACTCAGTAATCAGATCCTAGTTAGGCTGTTTTCATATAAATACCAACAATTTGAATTAAATCTTGGTCATCAATATATAAATGGCCACATAGTTGTTTTTAAAATTTTTTGTGAATGCCCTTTTTTCCTTGTTGTTGACAATCAACACCTCAGCAAGATACATGGTTTGTAACGTACCATATTTCTTAGTGTAAACACATTTCCTTATGTCTCAAAAATGCTTTCCTACGTAAAAATTAATATCTTGAAGAAATTTTAGAACTATTACTAATGCAGTATTCAACTTTAGCTCCAGGATATCAATAACAAAGAATATTACTCATCTCTTAAAGGTGATGGGCTAAATGTACAGAATAAGATACATACTATGGTCTTGGCCAATTTGGTACTACAATCTGCTTGATCATGTATGTTTGGTAAATGTTTCTCAATGATCATTTTTATAAAGAATTAAAAAAAATTTGTTGTTTGATTTTTTAAAACCCTCTAAACAATGATAGGAAGGAACTTACATGAAATTCACTATAATTTCACAACTTTATGGTTTCAAAAATTCTAATAAGCTGTTTTAAGGCAGCAGACTTGCAAAAACAAGCTAAATGTTTTGAATTTAATAGAACTATGGTGTCTTATTATGTCTCTTTTATATTTATGAGCATTTATAAATTATAAGCTTTACGAAGCTGTGCCATCTGAATTGGTTTATTGTACAGCTATCAGAAAGTCTCCTAGAAAAGGACTTCTTCTTATAGAATCAGTTAATGAAAAGTTTAAAAAATGATCTCACAGATTTCTCTCTATTTTTTTCTATTTCTAGGGCTTCCAGAGCCACCCTATCTGAACTGATCTGTTTTATTTTCCTTTATCTGAACAGAAATCTGTGATTTCTTAAAGGAAAATGGGTTATCTCCTCTGTTGATGAAGAATTATAAAATAACAGGATCTCAGAATCAGAAGGAACCTCAGAGGTCAGCCAGGTCAACTTATCTCTAAATAACAATGTCCTTTGCATATACCCAGTAAGAAGCCTCCCCCTGGAAGACACCCAGTAATGAGGAAACCATGACCTCATAAAGCAGCTAATTGCCCTTTTTAGAAAGCTCCGTTTTTAGAAAGATTTGCTTATATTGATCTGAAACTCTCCTCAACAGCTTCCACCATTTGCTTCTAGATTTACTTGACTCCCTCTAGGACTAAACAAAACAATTCTACTGTTTTCTGTGTTTTAAAATTTCAATGCTTCTGTACTTTCATTGATGTGAATATTCTTAGGGGTTACATACAGCAACTCATCCCTGTTACTTTATTCTCCTGTGTGATTCCAATACAAGTCATTTTATCAACCTTCCCCAGAGGAGGTACTGAGGGCACCAGACAAATTTGCTTTTATCTTGACTATTCTATGAGCTCCAGTTTGCAAAGGGGCTATCCATTTGTCATTCCTCAATATTGCTACATGATTAGCTCATTTCCTTTTCCAATCATATATTTCCCATATATAAAATATATTTTATATTATCTCTAGTATGTGGAATGCTTTCAGTAATATGCTATAGCTTATGCTAATGTCATGTGTATCTATTACCTTTTCTTCGTATGCAAATTAGGTGTTTTGGAACTTGTGTTGCTCCAAAATTTCTGGCTATATAGCATCAACATAAATGAACTACTGTTCATGAAAAAAGCTGACCTCAATTTCCCCCCCAAAAAGAATAGCTGTACATTGTGTGTAATGTCTCAAGTGCAATTTTTCCTCCTCTCTTCATTATATTTGATTTAATTTCCTGTCCATTGTTCCTCTACATGGCATTAGCAAGATAGATAGATAGATAGATAGACAGACAGACAGACAGACAGACAGGCAGGCAGAGAGATAGATAGATAGATAGATAGATAGATAGATAGATAGATAGATAGATAGATAGATAGATAGATAGATAGATGATGGATGGATAGACAGATAGACAAACAAACAGATAGATCTAGATCTACAGATATCTATATGAATACTGACAGACTAACACCTTAAACTTCCCATCAAATTACTTGTCATAAAATTTATAATGTGTGTATGTATGTATATATGTATGTATATTCAGACTGATCTCTTTTAACTAGCTGTGTATCTCATTTTTGTGGTACCATAATACTCTGAGACTGGTTGAAGTCAATAACATTTCATTCACATGTAAGATCATCTGTAGCACCTCATCATCCTGTTGGAATCCATTTTCCATTTGAGCACATCCAAAAGTTTTTTCTCAAAGGCAGTGGTGAACATACATGTCAAGTATCATTCTGTTTTATGTGTTATGTGTTTTGATAAATACAGAAATGTTTAGTAAATTTATCACTGGGTTGTATCTATTGACAAATCTTGTACAAAAAGAGTAGAGACAGGAGAAGGGTTGTCACACATGGCAACAACAAAAAAGGGTTTGACTAGAACATATTGTGTATGAGGTATCAAGGCTTTAATATTCAGGTATACTAATTCTGGAACTAAGATCCTGGAAAGGTAGTTTGAAAACAAAGTCTGGAGGGATTAAAATGCTAAATAGTGTGTTAAATTTTATCTTAGGAGCAATCAGGAGCAATAAAAACTTCTTTAGCAAGGGGAGTGGGCTGGTCAGAATAGTGCTTTAAGAATATCATTGTGATGGTCTTACAGATGATGTATTGGAGAGAGAAGATACAGAATGTTAGTTTAACTGCAGTGGAAGATTTATGAGAGTACAAGAGAAGAATCAGAGAGTAAGAAGGCATGGATGAGTTGTGTTGTGCCACTTTTGTTGAGAATACTTATTTTTATTGGCATCATAGATCCACTAACATATTGAACTACTGGTGTGGGTGTCAGAAAAGAGTGTCCTGCAATTTTGAAATGGAACATCTTTATATTTAACTATCTAAAGAATATGTTAATTTTTTCCAATTCCGTAATCTCACAGGTTTTATGTCCTTAATTTCTCTGATAGAACTTAAAACTTTTTGGTAATAGAATATAAATTATCTTTGTATTCCAAGTACATATCACAATGCCTGGCAAAAAGAAAACATTTTTCAGAACTTCATTAATTGATTTTTGGGGAGCTGGGGATATAGTAATCAAGGCCTTAAAGTGTGCACATTGTCAAAAGAAGATGGAAATATTTTTGCTGACAAAAGGGGACAAACTATATGTGTGCATATATATATGTATGTATGTATGTATGAATGTATATATGAATATAATGTGTGTATGCAGACATATGCATATACACATGTATATGCACATAAGAATTATATAATACAGACATTACATTCTATATTTAAAATTTTTAAGTAAAAATACTTTAAACCTAAAGCTTTACCTATCTTTCCTGATTTATTTCGCTGCCTCACTTTAAAGTAAGTACTCTTCAAAGAAGAGTAATACAAAGGAGAGTGTGATATTTGCAAATGCTCTCATACAAAGTTTCAACCTTGAACAGGATCCAGTCTGGTTTAGCAAGGAACATACTTGAATAAAGTCCAGAGTGCTAAATGAATCATCTCCTGCTTGGAAAACAAAGAAAAGAGGCACCAAATATCTCCTAGCATAATTAGAAAGTGGAAATACAATGTATTAAGGGAATGGCAAGAACCAGACAAGTTGAAAAGAGCCAGAGGCAGGAAGCAATACTTAAAAATATCTAGTCCTTTAGTGAATCTTGACAGCCTCTGAGAAGAGGGACAAGTAGGTAAAGAGAGAACATGAGCCTCAGGTTTGAAATTTCCATGGCAATGCAGTAAAATTGGTTCATTTAAACAAAGAAAATCATGTTCAAGGGTCTTACAGCATGTATATTTGGGTAAACCCTATCCTCCAGCATCATTGAGACTCATTTCATTTGTGGAGTTCCCTATATTTTAGCCACCTTTATTGGTTTTTAAGGAATCAGGCAGATCACTTATAGATAGTCCAAGTGAAATTCTGATCTCATAGAAGCAACTTCATGCTAAGGCTATTTTTGTTTCCCAGGGCCCTAGTTTTCCTATTCATAAAATGAGGCATTTGGAGTAGATGATCCCTTCAATACTTAAATCATCAAGGTTGGATGAGATTCAATATGTAGACAAAGGCAAAAAAATGTACATTTCTTGGGTTTTATTTTGTTATCTTGCAGCAATCATGATGAATATAAGCAGAGAAAATCTAAGTTAATTGCACTTTATAAACAAATAGGTGTTGAAAAAATTGAAGAGGGAAAATCAAGCTCTCAAGAACTTGACAATCTTCTGGGAACAGAACATAAACAGTTTGACAAACTACACAGTCCAACATCTCATACCATATACCAAGAAAAGGTCAAAATAGATAAATCAGTTAGAATAAAAGGGTCATATAAGTAAATTAGGATAGAGTTGAAAAACTGTGCCTATCAGATCTATGGATAACAGGAGAGTTTTTGATCAAACAAGAGATAAAGAGCATCATAGGAAGTAAAATGGATAATTTTGATTCACTTCAATTAAAATGTTTTATACAGACAAAACCAATCCAAACAAAATTAGAAAAAAACAGGAAAGTAGGGGGAAAGTTCCAAAAAGTTTATCTGATAAAGACTTCATTTCTCAAATATTTATGGAACTGAATCAAAATTTTAAAAATATGAGCCATTCTTCAACTGCTAAAAGTAAAAGGATATAAACAGGCAGTTTAAAAAAGAATTCAAAGCTATTAATAATTACATTAAAATGTTTATATCACTATTGATTAGAGGAATACACATTTAAACAGTTCTGAGGTATTACCTTATACCTATCAATACCTACTATATTGGCTACCATGACAGAAAGAAAAATGATAAATCCTGAAGAGATGTTGAAATATTTGGATACTAAAGCACTGTTGGTGGAGTTGTAAATTGGTCCAACTACTTCGGAGGACAATTTGAAAGTATGCCCAAAGGACTATCAAACTTTGCATGCTATATGACTCAGTAATACCACTAATAGATCTGTAGGAAGAGATTTTTTTTAAGTGAAAAGGACCTATTTATACAAAAAATATTTATATCAGCTCTTTTGGTGATGGCAAAGAATTGGAAATTGAAGGGATGCCCATAAATTGAGGAATAGATGAATAAGTTGTAGTATATTATAAAGGAATACTATCATACTATAAGAAATGTGGAGGAGGATGGTTTCAGAAGAACTTGGAAAATCTTATATGACCAGATGCAAAATGAAGAGAGCAGAACCATGAGAATATTGTAACAATATAGTAACAATGATCAGCCTTGAAAAACCTAACTATTCTAATGAAAACAATCCAAGGCAATGCCAAAGGATTGATGACAACAATCATTATCTTTCCCCAGAGAGAGAACTGATGAATCCTGAGTGAAGACTTTTAAAAACTTTTTTAAACTATACGTTTTTAAAATTTTCCTCATTGTTTCTGCGTGTTTGTGTTTTCTTGTGCAACATAGCTAATATGGAATTATGTTTTTCATGATTTCACATGTTTAACTGATATCCCTTTGCTTGCTTTCTCAAGAGGTGAGGGAGTGGTGGGAGGGAGGGAAAGAACTTGGAACTCAATTTTTTAAATGAACATTAAATAATTTAAAAAATATAATTGGGCAAATTTAACAAAATAAATAAAATATATATTAAGAAAGTCATATGTTAAGCCCTATAAACAATATACTGCCAAGTGCACATGAATACTATTTGTATTGGACCATTTTTTAAACTTAGTATGTATGTTTCTGATCTCTGAAGATAACATAAAGTTATATGGCAAGCCCCTGTGAAGATAAACCAAAGAATAATGGAAATATGTATAAGGGCTATTAATAGGAAGTAACATGTTTTTAATAATGATTTATATGAGAAATGTCATGTAAATGAAATCATCATATGCACATATGACCTACAAAGAAGTTAGGGTAATCATATAATGAGAGTCAGAAATATTCCAAGTAAAATTTGACCACTCAATAGCCACAAAATAGTAAAACAACCAGATGAAGATCCTGAATGAATGAATGAATAAATGAATGAATGAATGAATGAACAAGCAAACAAACAAATAAATAAATAATATTGAGATTTAGTAGAACATGCACAAGAATGGTTTTAGGATGAAAACAGAAGGGTAGGTTGTGATACCTCCTGGTGGAGGGATTGTCTATATTGAGTTGATCATAGGTCAATGGGAGCTTTGGGAGTATATGCATTCTGTCCCATCTTACATAATAGCTTAACATATTTCCAGAGCTTTGGCTTGAGGTATTCCATGAAGACAATTTCATAAAATGTTACTCAAGGGAATGTATAAAAAAGTTTTAATGAGATAATTACCTTTAAAATATTATTAATTTGCTCAAATAAGTATTGGTCAGAAATAATGATGACACAGGTGCTATCTCAGGGGCCAACATAGAGGTAAATAGAATACTGCCAAGAGCATATGAAAATTATTTTTATTAGATCAATTTTTTTTAACTTAGCATGTATGTTGCTGATCTTTCAAGATAACCTAAAGTTGTTATAATCAACAGCATGAAATTGTCTATGCAAAGTCAAAACCTCTGTGTATGAGGAGCCCTCAGTTCAAGTACTTTGTTTAGTGAGTCACTTTACTTTATTGGCCTGCTTCCTTTTTTAGACACATAAGAGTACTGCACATTCTTTTCCATTATTTACAAAGATTTTGATTTAAAGATGAACAAAAGACATGTTTCATAATTATTATAATATTCTCTCTAGGAAAATTAAATGAGATATATTTCCTAAACAACCTGTTTCTCTCCAAAGGAAATTCTAAAAGTCAATCTGATTCAGAGAAAAATGTCCAGCTTGGCTTTTATGTGAGCACTTTCAAAGGTTCTTGGTAGAACAAAGTCAATTAGGAGGTTTTAGATCTTTCAGCCTTTGGGAACAAAATGGGAAATTAAACTCAGGAAAGTTAAGAAATAATATATTATAATTGTAAAGGTAAAAGAAAGAAAAGCAATACAAAGCAGCAAAAATAAGGAAACAAAATTCTTTCTGTAATGGTACATATTATCGTATCAGTACTCAGATAAATTCTTATTTGTAAAAGGGAAAGTTGAAACAAATAATTACCCCGGATCTTCACTAAAAGAGCATATGACCTTCAAAGCTGATCTTCTTGAATGTTATTCTTGTTCCAAGAGCAATGGAATGCATTTTGACACCTGATAAAAAGAGGAGGTGGGCCCAACAGGAAAGTTTAAAATGGTTTGTTGTTCTTCATTCTCAAGAAGGACCAAAATGACATTACTGTGTCAAATTACAGTGTGTTTGACTCTGACTGATAAGACTAATATGAGCTCAGAATGCTCTAACACAGGTTGGACACAAATAATCCATATGAACATTTGGGGTAGATACTCTAATTTTGTCCATCTTATGTTTCTTTTGAGGTACTTCAATTCTACTTTGCTCATAGAGCACAGCACCTTCTCTGATACGAGCACACCATACTGAGAAGTCCTGTACCAGAGCCTTCCATAACACACAATCAATTCCAAAGTTCTTAAGAGAGACTTTGAGCATGTCCTTGCATCACTTCTAACCACCATGGGAATGCTTGTCCTGTCTGAATTCTCCATAAAATAGTCTTTTTAGCAAGCTTTCATTTTGCATTCAAACAACATGGCCAACCCATCAGAATTGTGCTCTCTGAAGTAGAGTATAAATGTTTGACTGTTTAGTTTGAGAAAGTATCTCATGCTACTCATGAAACCAAGAGATTTAAATGAATGTCTCTAAGTATGTTGGATAGAAGCCACATAGAGATTTTACAGTAAGACAAAGACAAGAGTCATTCAGGATGAAAAAAGCATGGTTGTGTAATAATGTATACTGTTGGAGACAGGACCTTACATTGGTGAAATCATAGATATGCTTATATATGGAAGTTATTTTTGCACAAAATATAATAGCGTTTATAAGAATTAAATAAACCCAATTATATTAAGGATAACCAATTATCAAATTTTAGTTGTATGTAGAACATAATATGTGATGTAGTCATATTCCCTACTCCAACTATAATCTACTAAAACGTACTTGTTGAAATGTGTATACATACATACACACACATACATACACACATAAACACATGCATATATCCATTTTGTGGTTTCCATTTTATAGTTTTTTTATCTAATATCTTATTTGGTCCTAGAAGTCATCATGTTAATTAGGCATTTTGATCCACGTTTTACAAATGAGAAAACTAAGACATATAGTAGTTAGGGAATATGTTCAACAACACAGTAAATGACAGACCCAGAATTCAAGCCATAGTCTTTTGAGCCCAAATCCCCAGCTCTTTTGGCCCTACCAAAGTTGTTTCCTAATGTTAGCCATAAGCAGATTCCAATTTGAGGAACGAATAATGATTCTAAAGAGATAACTTTCAGAGTTCTTTTTTTACCATTACCCTATTGCTAAGATATTGAAAAGGTGTAAAACTTTGAGAAAATAATTTAACAATATACTATGGAGGTTTTAAAACTATTCATGTCCTTTGATTCCATGAGCCCAATAATCTATCATTCACTGCGTATTGTTGAAAAGTGAAGGGGGGGGGATCTACCTGTATAAAAACATTTGTAGCAAATTTATTAGCAATAAAAAATAAAATAGCAATCTATGTATTCAGTAACTGGGTAATGGCTGAACAAATTGTAGTCAATAAACATACAAGGATATTATTTCCATAAGAAATAATAAACATAAGGAATGAAAAGCATTATGGAAAGCGTGAATTGATGCAGTGGGAGGAAAATGGAATTATAAAAAGCACTCCCTTTAGCTATATAAAACAAAAAAGGTAGCAAAACCTGAAAATATGTAGTAGAGGTAGAGTTCTCAGGATCATAGACGTAACACAAGATACAGAAATCCTCCAATGCAAGACTTCTTAACCTTACAATGGAGCCCTTTGATAGTCTGATAAAATCTATGAAGTTCTAAGAATTATGCCATTAAAAACATGTATAAATTACACAGGTTTATAGAGAAAATGAAAATATTTTTAAAATCATGGATCCTGGTTAAGAAACCCCAATATGTAAGAAACTGGGGCCCCCCAAACTGAAGTGACTAGAACAAGGTCACACAACTTGTTAAATAGTAGATTAAGGATTGGAACCAAGATCCTCTGACTCCAAATCCAGGATCCTTCTATATATGAACTGCTTCAAAAAGACTACGAGAGCAAGAAGGCTGTTTTTAATATTTTACCCAAAATGAAAATATTCATTTAAAAGTAAATTATGTATAATAGAGTTTTGTGTTTTATGTATTTTTGGTTTTATACTTGAGTTACACAAGAGTTTTGTGTGATTCTAGTGGAACACATGATAGCTTATTACCTGGACATTTGAGGAAGAAGAAAGCTATAGGTACCTATGCTTAGACATCTCCAAAGTCTGCCTTTTAGACTCAAATCACATCAGAAACTTCCTCATGCCCAGGGGGATCACCCAAGTGAGAAGCTAGCATGTGGTATGTAAGAATTAAGGAGAGAAACTCCTCAAAATCTCTTCTTAATCCCTAGTTATGCAATGTATTTAAATTTTTAAATGTATTTTAATGGTAACTTAATTGAGAATATATTAGAACAAAAAATAAGAGAAAAAACATTTTTGGAATTCTCATCATCCTTATTATTATTCAGTTACTGATATTCTTCTAGGTTTCAGTTACTTTTTTTTCATTTAATTCTGATTTTTGTTGTGATCCTGGCTTCTCTGAGAGATCTGTATATTTCCCCTTTGGACTTCAATTGTTATTTATGCAGAATTTTACAAAGGTTAGATGATCTTACATTGGCATCTAAAAAAAACAGTCTAGAGAGATTGTCAGGAGCTCTTTGCCCAAGGTACTTGCTACCTGACAAGTTCAATGTTGGTAGTACAAGTATTGGGATCATAGTGCTTCAGGCATAACAAATTGAAATTGGGTGATATGTTGGTCTGTCTGTCTCTCCCTGTATGTATGCATATGGGTGCATACGTAGGACGGCTAGGTGGCACAGGTGATAGAGTGCCAGGCCTGGAGTCAGAAAGACTTACCTTTTTCAGCTGAAAATCTGTCATTAGACACTTAGTAGCTGTGTGACTGTGGGTAAGTGATTTCATTCCAAACATTAGTATGGAAAAGTCAAGTGCTATCAAGTGCTATATCTATGTTCCTCACATCATCTATTAGTCTAGTCACCCTTTTATAGAAAACGGAAATCAGATTACTGAGGCATCATTGTTCTTGATAAAGACAACAATCACTTCTCCTTTCCTAGGGATTCATTTAACATTTCATTAATAGTCAATTCTAAATGTTTGTCAATTTTTTTAAAATTAACTTTTGTTTATTTTTAGTTTACATCGTTTATTTACACAAGATTTTAAGTTAAAAATTTTCTTCTTGGGACGGAGCCAAGATGGCCTCATAGAAGCAGCAAAGCACCACAGCTCCCACACAAACACTCTAAAAAACTCATAAAGTGGGACTCTAAACAGATTTTCAAGCTCCAAAACTCTCCAAAAGAGGGAAAGCACATCTGTTGCTGCAGGCAGCTCAGCAGGTGGGGCTCTTCTCAGCAGTCTGGGAGCCTTGGCCCCAACCGGGCCAGGCCCTGGGGCACTGGG
>CM053601.1:113722314-113737848 GCA_028646575.1 Pseudocheirus occidentalis | reverse complement strand
AAAAAATAAATAAACAAATAACCCTTTAACATAAAAAAAATAAAGTAAAAAAGGTGTTTTATCTACTTCAGTACTCATATACTCAAGCAGATTTTAGATCTCATGTTGCTATGCCCTCAAGGTGATGCAGGTCACACCTTATGTATTGTGGGTTAGGTAGCCATTTGACAATTAGCCTGTTGATCAAACTATGGTTTTTGACACTAGAGTTAGAATGCACTTGATTGGGAGTGAGGAAAATATAAATTGAAGCAGTATTTCAGACATTTGTTATATAATCCAACCCAATAAATATTTATTAAGTCCTTACTCTGTTTAAGGCAGGGCAGCTAGGTGGTTGGGCCTAGTGAGGAAAACTCATCTTCTTGAGTTCAAATTTGGCTCAGAAACCTAACAGCTGTGAGACTAGGTCACTTAACCCTGTTTGTCTTAGTTTCCTCATCTGTAATATGAATCGAAGAAAGAAATCATGAACCATTCCATTATTTCTGTCAAGAAAAACATACATGACTGAAAAACAACTGAATGACAAGGGATATTCCAGTCACTATGTTAAGCACTGGCGATATAATTAATGAAAAACAATATAGTCTCTGCTCTCAAAGGTCCTACAACCTAAAGGGGAAACAACACACAAAAGGAGAAAAGAAAGCAGAGGAGGAAAACAAGACATCAGGCCATGCCTAGTGAGGGCATCTTGTTCTCCAGAGTTGAAAACACGCAGGGAAGAGGTATAAAGCAGAGTGAGATGAGAGTTCAGTTTCAGCCAAGGAATACATAAAGCAATGTGACCATGGATCTCAATTTCCCTATCTGTAAAATGATGCCACTGTACTTGATGGCCTCTAAAATTACTTCCAGCCCCAAATCTATGATGCTCTAAACCTGTAATCTTGTGTTCACACAGAACAATTATCCCATAGAGTAATATGTATGTGTAAGAAAATACTCATTTTTCTCTCAATAAAGATTTTTAGACAATTTTTTTATAAATGAATAGAACAGAAATCTTTTTGTTCTAATTTTGTCAGTCAAAAAAATAAAAAGGTCCTTGGTGACATATAAAAAAATCTAAATGATGATTAATGAGTGTTTGGTAGGTCATGAAGAAAGGTCTGTTCCCTTAAAAATATGAAGGAAGGGAGAGAGGAGTACTGCCAATTCTCATCTCCCCTATCCTTCCCCTCTCTTGGCCCAAGCCATAACTTCAAATGAGAATACAGCACTAACTTTTTGTGAGTTTCTCCCATAATACTGTTTGTGTTACTACACTCACAGGGAATTACATTCCAGCAATTACCAAGTGCATGGATTTGTAAGTCAAAGTGAAAAAGCAATAGGGGTACAAAAACAGGAAAAATAAAAGAAACAATCCTAGTCTAAAGTACTTTATATTCTACTGGGAGGATAAAATCATATAAAGATAGGAAGGCCCTGGAGATAAAGCACAAGGTTTAGAGTTGGGAAAACTGAAGTTCAAATCCTATCTCAGACAATTTCTAGCTGAGTGAACTTGAGCAAGCCTTTTCAGTTAGTCCTGAGCAAAAAACTTTGCCTCTGTGATTCTCGGTTTTTTTTTTATCTGTAAAACAGGGATAATAAAGTCACATACATTATATGGTTTTAGTGAGGATCAAATGCATTAACACATGTCAAATGCTACTCAGACTTTAACATACTAAACAAATGCTATTCTTATTATTATTATCATAGTATCATAGATTTAGTTCTAGAAAGCACATTGGAGGTCATTGATTTGAACATCCTCAGTTTCATAGATGAAGAAATTGAGGAGCAGAGGTTATCTGTCCTAAATTACACACATGGCAAGTCTTCCTCTGGACCCAATATTGTTTCCCTTGTGTATCTCCCAGGGTTTCTTTCCTTCCCTCTATAGAAAGATCATATAGCATAGATTTAGACCTGGATGGGCTCTATTAAGGAAACTGAGTTTAGTTAGAATAAATCTCTTCATGAATGTCATATAGGTTGATAAGTGGTAGAGCAGAGACCCAAGGCTGGGACTTATGAGTTAGGATCTGACACTCTTGTCTGTCCCTCCTCCTCCATGATCGCCCTCAATGGGTTGACAAAAAAACTGTCTCCATTTCTCCATTTTACTTGGCCAAGATCTTATTAGCTTTGTAATCTTGGGAAACAATTTCTACACTTCAATTTCTTTACCTATAAAATCTTACATTATTTTAAAAATGTAACATATTCATTTTTTAATCCTTACATTTTCTACCTTCATACATTCCTTGTTGTGAATAAAGTGTCTTGCAATTGATAGGGTACTTTGTGAAGATAAGTTATTGGTTTTAGCTTGCAAGTTGTAATCTCTCCATAGTGACAATAATTTCTTTGTTGCTTCACATTAACAATGGCAGGAAGGATAAAGAATTTCCACCATGCTGATATTTTCAAAGGTGAAAGGGAAACCTAAGAAACTAGACTTATGTCTATAGAGGTCAATGAGAAGCAAAGCCACTTTGGGAGCAGATGAACCTCCATGGGCTAGAAACCCTTAAATTCTAAGTAGACATTGGGATTCTGTAAGGGTAGGATGACTTTGTCTGCCCATCTGGCCAGTAACAAGTCATGCTCAAGGTAGCATTTTTCCTTTTCTGTACCTCTACTCATATAACTATCAATATCTTCAATCCCTCTCATGATCCCAGTTTTACCAAGAAATAATGCAAGAGAATAAATTGCAACTTATCCCCTCAGTGTTCTTTAGGTTTACTTTCCCCAAAATATTTCCAGATAAAGAGAAAGGAGAAGCATTATTTTAAAATTAAAGTTCATATTTCTTAGGATTATACATCTAGAATTGGAAACTCTCAGAAGTCATATAATTTAGTCAATTTGCACATGAGGAAACAGGCCCAAGGAGGTTAAGTGAAATTACATACAGACACACGTGTATATTTATGTATGTACACACAATAAACATGTGTTTATATACATATGTGTGTGTGTGTGTGTGAAGAGAGAGTATTGTTTTGACTTTGCAGAGACGGGAATTGAGTCGGAGAAGTTTTATTGACTAGCCCAAGGTGATATACCAGAAATAACAATAGTTCATGGTTATGTAATACTCTGAGGTTTGCAAAGCATTTGACATGATCTACATACTATATTTGTGAAGTAAGTAGTACAAGTGTTGTTTTCCCCTTTTTACAGATAGCAAAACTGAGGCTCAGAAAAACAATTGCCAAAGGTTATATAGTAGGTAAGAATCTGAAGCAGGATTTGAACCCAGATCTCTCTGAGTTCAAGGATGGCACTCCATCCCCCATACCATGCTGCTTCTAAAGTAGTTAGAAGAGTCTGGATCTGATATCAGACTTTCTGAATTCAAGCCTAGTGCCTCTTCCACTGTGTAAAGTTGAATCTTCTAGTGGAAAAAAACAACAAAAACACATTATCCCAATAGCAATGGGATACGAAATAACACTTTCCAAAAAGCTCAAACTTTATAATTTAACAAAATATTAGTCACAAAGGAATGAATGAGACTGTTTTTTACTCCTATCTTGTCAAAATTTGAGCCTGTTACCCATTTACTTGTTCTCAGATCCCTGGATAAGTGTGCCAATATGTTGAACAGCTCTCAATTAGCAAACAACATATGCCCACAGTATGATGAAATTTACTCTAAAGCTTTTTAAAGCTTGGTCTCTCACAGTTTAACAAGCTCACTATGGTGTCCTTTAAATGCAATAAAGCCCAATTTCCCACATGAGTATTTTGGATTTTCTTTCTGAAGTGTTTTGTGCTAGCTCCAGCAGGACCTTTCTGGAAGGGCATTGGATGAGGTCTGGATTGTCCTGGCTTGGCAACTCGGCTTCATTAACCTGACAGGAGATGCAGGAGGAAGCAGGGGTAAAATACATTGAGGGGTATGTGTGTATGTGTGTGTGTGTGTGTGTGTGTGTGTGTGTGTGTGTTGCCTTCCTACAGTTTTCACTAAACAAGTGAGGCAGCTAGTGTGCAGTGGATAGAGCACTGTATTTGCAATTAGGAAGATAGGAGTTCAAATTCTGCGACAGACACTAGCTATTACTTAGCTTCTATGTGCCTCGATTTTTTTTAACTGTTAAATGAGGTTGGTTACATTTATCCTCCAGGCTTTTTTGAATCTGATGAGGTAACATCTATAAAACATTTTGTAAACCTTAAAAACAGAATGCCATTATAATAAAAGAAGGAATATGCAATTTTGCAATGCCTACTCTGTAGGCACAGCCAAGTCCTGTGCTAAGTATTTTACAAATATTATTTTATTTGATGGACACAACAAACCTGAAAGGTAGGTGATATTATTATCCCCATTTTACAGATAAGCAGCCTGAGGCAGACAGAAGTTAAGTAATTAGCTCAGGCTCACACAGGTAGTAAATATCAGAGGCTGGATTGGAGTTCAGTTCTTCCTGATTCTAGGTTTAAGTCCCTATCTATTGTACCACCTAGCTGCCTCATTCATAGCATAAAGAATTTTTTATTTGGGTATGGGATGTTAGGCACCTCTGGTGTGAGGGCTTGTTCAGTTCTTTTCAGGACTGCTACAATTTCTTGGAGCCACAATTGAAAGTTGGGTAACAAATTAAAGGTGGGAAATATTTGGAGGCTGCCTGGAGATGACAGAGAATGGAGGGCTAGGCTAGTTTAATGGTAACTGATTTGGGTATAGATATTTTGATATGAGCAAGGGTGGGAGGGATCTGGACAATGGAGGGCTAGGCTAGGTAAAGAGTAGGAGATTTGGGTTTAGCTATAAAGAAAGATTGAGGCCTCAGGCAAATGCCTCATCAAGTGGGAAGATTCAGAGTTCATGGGGTTTCACAGAGCCTGTACCCCATCAAAACAACAAGAAGGAATTTTTAAGTTAAAGCAGAGGTTTTGCAAACAAGCATTTATTAAAGGTCAATTCTATGCTAAATACTATACTCAGAAATTGAGATATAGACAGAGGCAGAAATTGTCCCTGCTTTCAAGTTCATAATGTAATAGGGGAGAAAACATACAACTATGTAGAAAACCCAATATTTACAGGATAAATGAAAGAAAAGCTCAGAGGAATGGCACTGACATTAAAGGGGGCTAGAAAAGCCTTCTTGCAGAAAGTGTCACTGTTAGTTAAGACTTTAAAGAAGCAGTGGAAACCAGGAGACAGAAATAAGAAGGAAGAAAATTCCAGACACAGGGGACAGCTGTTACAATGCATGGAGGTGGGAGATGGATTTTTTTGTGAAAAGAATGGTGAGCAATAAGGAGAACAGTATGAGATATAATACCATTGAAGAAAAGGAAGTAGCCAGGTTATGAATGACTTTAAATATCATATAGAGGATTTTGTATTTGATTCTAGAGATGATAGGAAAGAGTTTCCAGAAAAATTAAAGTATTAGCAGGTAATTTGGATTATCTGACTTGATAAAAGAGTAATAAGGATTCAGAGTATGCACAAAACACATGGGAACAATTTCTTTCCTCATGGAGAAACTGTCAAACCTGTTTCTGAGGGAAAATATGATGGCATATTAGCACAAGTGGAAAAATTGTAAAGAATGCAGGAACATTCCATAACTAGTTCTGATTGGCTAATCATGGATTAAAAAGGAGGGTCTCTGACTCTGAAGGTGTTCACAAAGGCCTTTCTCTGCATCATTCATTTTTTGGGGATCTTGGTGACTCCTTTGCTCATAGTATTCAGTAAAGAAAATGAAGTCTTTGACCTTGGGTGTTTAGAAAGTGTGAGGGACCAAGTCCTAGGAATCCGGAAGTCAGAGCTTAGATATAGTATTGCAGTTAGCCTAGCACTGATGCCCTAAGGAGCAAGGAGTGGTCTTTGGGGAGTTCCCTACTTGTTAGCATTTAAGGCAAAGGCTTTATCTGGCAGAAAAGCTGCTGTTGGGTGAGAACTTGATGGGACTATGATAAGTGGAGTCACCCTCCCCTTCAACCTCATTCCCCCTAACTTCACCAGGTACTAGGAAGTGTCCTAGGAAGTATACACCAGAGGTGTTGGAAGAAATGGAATGCTGTCTGTGTCTTTGAAGGAGGTATCCTTTTGTAAATGCTAATTGATGTTACCTGGTTAAATGAAACTGAATCTCTAATCACAGGACCCTATTGAATAATGATAAAAGCAGCTGGTGAGGGACTTGAAGCCATGGCATTAGAGGAGAGACATCCCACTATCACAGTACATTGGAATCCCAAGGGAGTTGGAGGTCCTGGTTCTGAGAGTGGGTGGAGTCCGTTTCCCTCTTACAAGAAGTCAGTATTAGGTTTGGACACATCACCAGATGGAAGAAAGGATAGAGGGTGTTGGGTGGGGGGGGGGGAGGGATGGTATAGAAAAGGTGAAAAATAGGCTCAGACTCAATAAGAATGAAGTTCAGGAAAAATACATGTAGGATTATGTACCTAGAAAGGGAAACAAAATAAGCATTACCACAACAACATCCTATCAGGGAAAGATAATGTAAGTTGTTTTTGTTTTAAATCAGAGACTATCACTTTGGAGGATGTTCTTGCATGTTAACCTTTCTGTAAAATAAGACTTAACTCCACAATTTGAGTATATGGTCCATAGTATTACAGAAGAAAACTTTATTAAAATGATAAAAAATAAGTTATTAAGTGAAATAGTATATAATGCCAAGCAAAGGCAGCTTCCAAGGTTCAGATTGCCAGCATAGCAAACCCCATTTATTCAGCAAAACATTCACAGAACAGAGAAAGTCAAAATACAGTGTAATTCATTCATTTAGCAAGTAAATTCTCAATTCAATTGCAAGGTACCAAGGTCCAGGTATCCCTCCCCTGGATCATAAGTCAAAGTAGCCCACTCCTGGGCAATACCTTCATTTAGTCTCTTCTCAAATGGAGAATAGTTTCCAATCATAAACAAAGTACATTCATTTAGTCAATCAGAGCACAAAAAGGCCAAAGGTTTCCTACTCCTGGACACTACTGAATTACAATACCATCTATTAACACCAAGCACTTTCTCAAAAGGGATAGGAGAGCACAAAAGACCATCTACCTTTGAGTTACAACAAGGTTAAGATATTATCTCAGCATGGAAAACCCAAGGAAAGGCCCTTCTTTCATCTTGACTCAAGGCAAGCCCTCAGCAATCTCAGTTCCTGGGGAGACAAGGCTCAACAAAGCCATAGCCAGTGTCTTCATCAAGTCACTCCCTGACTCTAGAACAATCCCAGAACCCCTGAAAACATCAGCAAGGTCCTCTTCCAGAATTTCTGTAAACATACCACAAGAAAATCCTCCTTTAGGGCTTCTGAACCAATAGCCAGGTTCCAGGGCCTCTACAACAGCAACGCTGTCCTTCACCAGCAGGTGAATCTGGCAAAACAACATCAAAACAGACAAACAAAATACTGGCATCACAGCCATGCCTCCTCAGTTCTTGGCAGTTCCAGGTGGCAGCACCAATTGGCCCTCAGCAGCCTTTCACTCAGCAACTCATGCTCCATGATACTGGATACTGCTTTCCAAAAGTTCTTCTGGCCTTCTCTTGGCCTGGGCCTCTCTCCCAATTCATGACTCCTCCCAGTTCAGCCCTCTCTCTTCAAATCAACAAGTCCATCGCACAAGTGGGATTCACAAACTCTGGATTGTAATACTCAACCCCAAACCAAGCCAATACAGGGACATGTCCAAATTGCATTACCATTACAAATAGTAGGTGGGAACCCATCTCAAAATCAGATGCAAAGTTTCAGTGATTTGATGTAAATCTTTTATGTTGAAGGTGTAATGTTATTTTTCTGTTTTTAATGTTGTATTGTTACATACTCATATTGGATTATGATCCAAAATAGTGTCAAAATAGTTTCTTGAAATTATCATTGTTGGTTTCATATTTTTATTATTATTACTTGAATAGGGTATGGTAATATAAGGATGGTGTTTGAAAAATGGATAGGTCAGGTAATAATAACAAATAATATATTTATATCATTTGAATTTTAATAAAATTTAAAATGTTCTTCAGTGTTAGTTGAAGTATTCAGTAAGGATCTACCTATGTTATATTATACACATAAACATGTATACATATTCTGAGAAGGATGAAGAAATCTAAATATAGTAATTTTTATATTAGCACTAAATTAAAATGTAAATTAGAGGAAGGACACAAAAGAATGTGAAAAGAAAATGAGTTGAGGGTCAAGTTACTTTCTCATAGAGGTTGCTACGTAATAGCATGAATAGAGTACTGAACCAGGAGTCAGGAAGAATTGAGTTCAAATCCAGTCTCAGACAGTTACTACCTTTGTGACCCTGGGCAAATCACTTAATCTTTGTCATTTCAGTTTTCTCATCTGTAAAATGGGAATAACACAATAAAACCTAATTCCAAGATTTTGAGGACAAATGAGGTATTTGTCAAACATTAGCACAGTGCCTGGTACATATGAAGACTTGAATACATCTTCCCTCTCTCCTCTCCTGTCCTTCCCTCTCTTCATTCACTAGTTCCTTTGTTCCTGTGTTCCTTCCCACACCCAGCATTATTCAGAGGAAAGAACTGGACCTAGTTTTTTGTGATTCTAACTGTCCCCTCCCTGTCCTAATTCACTAGGTCATTTGACTCTTAGATAGAATTTAGGAAGAATAAGAGCACATTTTTCGTCACAATATACTATAGCACACATCTATAACAATATAAGCTAAAGGGAAAATGACATTAATTTTAGAAAGCATGGGACAGTGGAAAGATTATTATCTTGGGAGTGAGGGGAGCAGGATTCTGACCCCAACTCTGATGCTTTCTGTCTCTGTGACTTGTGGTAAGTCATATCACATCCTTGGCCCTCAATTTCCTCATTTGTAAAATGTGGGTGTTGACCTTTGAGAGCCATTCTAACTCTAAATCTATGAGCTTATGAGAGGAACAGCAGCAGACTGCTTGAAGTACTGAAAAAAGAAGAGTTTGCCTGCTGGAGGTGGGATTAGATAGCTTATTTTCTCATATAAGAGGTATGTCTTTAGGTAAATCATTTTAGGATGAGAGTAAAACCCATAATCTTAGGCTGCTAAACAGAGGATCCAGTGGAAACTGCCTTTTGTTTATCCCTCTCTAAAAGCTAAATATTCAAAAGGTTCAGGATAGTCCATAAATCACAGGATAAATGTTCAGGTATAGTATTTAATTTACCCACTCTTATCCAGTGAATAAAGACATAGCATAGACTTGTAAATGGATTTTTGGAGTGCTCTCTAGTCTCAGCAAACTTTCATTTGAGATACAAGAGGACATGGGAGAGGAACACTTCAATAATTCCTCAAGATTAAGCTGTGAAAAGG
The DNA here is from genome assembly GCA_028646575.1 of Pseudocheirus occidentalis. Classification (NCBI taxonomy): domain Eukaryota; kingdom Metazoa; phylum Chordata; class Mammalia; order Diprotodontia; family Pseudocheiridae; genus Pseudocheirus; species Pseudocheirus occidentalis. The sequence goes on along the minus strand of CM053601.1, from coordinate 113,728,503 downwards.
AAGGGGTTGTCTCGAAGTTGCTTGCCCACAACACCCCAACTGCAAAAATTCCTGATGCCCACTTCTCTAGTTATCATTTCTTCCTCATTTAGGTAACTGTATTCATCTCATTTTATTTTTTTTACTTATTTCCTTTTTTTTTTCTGCATTGAAAGTGGTGACTTTATTGATGGTACACAATAGAGGACTTCAGGCATCTCTCCACTACTACAGGCGTACTTTAGTACAAGAATGTGAATGGAATACAGGGGCCCCAGTTTAGCAACATAGGTTAGGAATGTAGACTTCTCAGTGGTAGATCACCTTTTTTTGACTGGGGGTGAAGGTCCATGGGTTTTCCACTTACTTTACTCCTTGGAGGCCATGTAGACCATGATGTCTACTACAAGGTTGCTATAACCATACTTATTGTCATACCAGGAAGTGAGCTTGACAAAATGGTCATTGAGGTCAATACTAGCAACACCATCAAAGGTAGAAGAGTGGATGTTGCTGTTAAAAATCACAGGATACAACCTGATCCTCTGTGTAGCCCAAGATACTCTTGAAGAATCACTCTGATACTTGCTTTACCACTTCCTTAATATCATCATATTTGACACATTTCTCCAGGTGGCAAGTCAGATCCACAACAGATACATTGCAAATAGGAACATGGAAGGCCATGCTTGTGAGCTTCCCATTCAGCTTAGGTATGACTTTGCCTTCAGCCTTAGCTGCACCAGTGAAAGTAGGGATGATCTTTTGAGAAGTGCCATGCCCATCATACCACAGCTTACCAAAGGGGCCATGTACTGTCTTCTGGGTATCAGTAATATCATGAAATATAGTCATGAGTCCTTCCATAATGTCAAAGTTCTTATGAATGACCTTGTCCAAGGGGGCCAAGTAGTTGGTAGTGTAGGAGGCATTACTGACAGTCTTAATTGAATTATCATATTTCTCATGGTTCAATCCCATCACAAACAGCAGAAGGGGCAGAGATAATGACCCAATTAATGAGCCCTAGTCTTTTCCATGGTGGTAAAGATTCCAGTGGACTCTATAACATACTTGACTCCAGCATCTCCCCATTTAATATTGGTGGGATCCTAGTCCAGGAAGATGGTTATGGCTTTTCTGTTGATCACCAGCTTCCCATTATCAAGCTTGACAGTGCCCTTAAACTTGTCATATGTGGAATCATATTGAAATATATAAACCATGTAGTTGAGGTCAGTGAAGGAATCATTGATAGTCACAATGTCTACTCCACCTGAGGTAAATGCAGCCTTGGTCACTAGATACCCCAATACAACCAAATTCATTGACTCCAACCTTCACCATAGTGTTTCAGGGATGTGACTGAAGCAGTAGAACCTGACCCAAGCTTGGGAGAAAAACCAAAGACTGTTCATTTTATTTTAAACTAGTTCACCCCGATTTCTTCTTCCCTCCTCTCAACCATGGTGTTTTGTTGCCAACAGAGAATATACTTCCTTTTCTCCTGTAATGACTCTAACCCACAATAGCTCCCAGGTTGGCTCCTTACCTCATGCCACTGGGAAGGGGGAACTCACACATGGTATCATGATGCTAGTTCCAACCATCATATCTGGGGAATGGGCAGGTGATATAAATCACCACATACAATTCTCAAATGTTAGGCTTGGGGAACTCTTGGGGTCACCCAAAATTTTCAGAGTTCTATGAGATCAAAATTATTTTCATAATGATATTAACATATTTTAATTTATAGAATTATAAATATTTATAAATATAACTCACTTTAACAGAAGCTCTTAGGGGATCCTCAGGAATTTTTAAGAGTATAAAGGGGTCCTGAGACTCAAGACTTTAAGAATTGCTGCTCTAAAGAATTCAGTTTCCACCAACTTTGTAGCATAGATTAATCAATTTATTTCCCTCAGAGAAATATAGAATGTCAGAGATGAAATAACCTGAGTAAAAAAATCTAGTGCTGTTTGCTCGTTTTACAAATGAAGAAACAGGCTCAGAGTGTTGAAGTGATTTGCATGAAGTTAATACAGTATGTGGAAATTCTAAGATTTATTCTAAGATCCTTTTTACTCCAAATCCACTAAGGCACAGTGCAATACAATTCTTTTTTTCTCTTAGCCAAATCCCCGAGTTTCTTGACCAAAAAAATACAGATATGAGAGTTACAAAGAGCGAATACACAGAGATCATATAACTCTTGATCCTTTCATAGAATAGTAATATCCACAGAAGGTCCCAGAATGGCCATAAAACAGAAAGCCAGTTAAGAAATTCTTCGATTGTCTTTGATGAGGTTTTTTTTTTTTGGTAGTATCTCTCTCCTACCTAGGTCTGTGTATTAGTTCTCTATAATCGGAGAATGAAGAACAAAGGTGGTTAGTTTGACCCCATACCTGACAGAAGTTAATATGTGTTTCCTTCAGATTTCTAGAAGCTTCAAAGCAATTTGCATGGCTTCTGTGCTAGCTGCCAAGGGACATGATGTAAGTAGTTTGAAGGACAAATGAAAAGCATTCTTGTATTTATCTCTAGTCCTAGAAAAGGTTCAGTGGGAGTGGCAGACCATGGTGGGAACATGCATCCTCATAGAGGAAGAAACAACTAGGGTTATTAACTAGTGTTCCTTGGTGCTGTATTTCCAAACTCATCATTAAAAATGAATGCTGTTATCTTTAGCAATAAGAACAGATGGGTATTTCTATTTACCGGCGTTTATTTAATAATGCATGAATTTCGGCACTCAATTTTCTCTGTAACCATAGATTTTGAGATTGTTGACTGGTACTGATTTAATTTTTGAATGCAACCATATCATTAAACATTCACTTTTGTAAAACCACCTATTTCAATTATTCATTCCACATATCTGTAGAATTAAACTTGGTATGGAATTCTTATATTCCTTATGTTCCTTTAACATCATATTTTATCTCATTTTCTAAAGTAAAACATGCTGAATATAAAAAGAAATAGGTAAAGAATAAATAGCCTGTATATTTCCTGTTTAGTGGTACTCAGATTGTATTTAAAATTGTTTGACATCTTTAATGTAAATATCTCAAAGTTTACAAGCTGTTCACCTTCTGACAATTTATGAATATATCCACAAGGACATCATCATGTGCCTTACCAATAAATAAATACACAAATGCACTGACAGGTTTTATACTCCTTTTATTATCCCATCCATACACAAATATATGTACACAAAGGATAAAAGCATGACTATTGAATAGGTCAGAAGCTGTTCATAGAATAGCAAAGTCTATGCCAGGGTTAGGGAACTTGTGGCCTTGAGGGCACATGTGACCCTCTAGGTCCTCAAGTGTGACCTTTCAACGAAATCCAAACTATGTGCTACTACTCACAGAACAAAACACAAACAAAAACAAAACCTGTGAAGTTTGGATTCAGTCAAAGGGCCATACTTGAGGACCTAGAGGACCACACATGGCCTCGAGGCCACAGGTTTTCCCAACTTTGTGCCATGGGTTTGTGGAGGTGAGGGTAGGCAGTGGTTTATGGCTGGAGGAAATCATTCCTCTTACCAAATTTCTACCTATGGTGATATTAATAGACCAATTACCCCATAATCCCAAATGCAAGTATGTTAGGGGATGAACTCTGCAGCATGTGGCTCCAGTCCAGTGTCCACAGCTGCTATCATCCCATCCTCCTTGCAACAGGTTTCTAATTGACTTTGAAAGCCTCTAAGGAACACATATTGGTCAAAGGCTAAATGAGTCTCTGCTTGAACCAGGCACAAAGTTGATTGATTAATAGTTTATTTAAAATCTTATTTAAAATAGGGTCACTAATTATGCTTGCAAAGATGTTGAAAATTAAACCATGTTCTCAGGTTCAGGTCTATGCATATTTCTTTATATTAATTATTCATAGAGGTGATGTGCAGTTTTTGTCTTTATTTAAGGACAAGTGCTCTAATGCACAGTATACTCTTCTAGCTAAGTGATGCTATCTTCTGCCCTTGGAGAAAAGACTAGATTTACTAGACTAGATGGTGGGTTTTTTTTTCCTGTTTTTTCAAGTAGAATGTAAATGTGTGCTTAACAGGGGGCATGTGTAAACAGAACCCAAAGTTATAAACAAAGCTACAAACCCAAAGCTGTCAACAAAACCCAAAAGCACAGCCAAAGAAAAATAAAATGTGTATTTTTGTGATGTATTGCTTATTTTCCTCTTTCTCCATTGCTTTCTGGCTTGAGTGAGTGCTATTTGTATGTGTGTATTTCCATGTACAGATCTCATGAAGATTAGAGAGTTCAAACCACAAAAGTAGCTCCTCGTTTCTTTTCTGGAAGCCTGTTGGGTGGAGCAGTGGATCAATGGATCTAGTGCTGGATGTGGAGGCAGAATATTTGAGTTCAAATCTGATGTAAATACTTAGCACCTGACTATCCCTGGGCAAATCATTTAACTTCTGCATCTGAGTTTCCTCATCTCTCAAATAGAAATAATAATAACAACAGCCTCTCAGAATCACGAGGATTGAATGAAGTAACATTTGGCAAGCACTTTGTGAACTTGAAAGAGCTGTTCAATGCAGGCTGTTCTTTCCATCCTGTGTGAATATGGGCAAATAGATTCTATGGAGAATGTAGTAGATGAAGGAAATATTTTCTCCATTCAGTTTCCAAGGATGCCATGAAGTATGAAAGGCAGTGTTGAAGTTTCTAGCAGACGTGGGGAACATGTGGCCTCAAGGTCACATGTGGCCCTCTTGGTCCTCAAGTGAAATCCTTTTGACTGAATTCAAAAGTCATTGAGTTAGTCTCCACACTTCAGACTTCAGTCAAAGGGCTACACTTGATGACTTAGAGGGCCACATGTGACTTCAAAGCCACAGATTCCCCACCCCTAGTAGGGAGAGCCAGGCTGGAAATCAGGAATGCCTAAGTAGTAAGTCCTTCCTCCAATATCAGATATATGACCATGGGTAAATCACTTAACCTTTCTATGCCCCCAAGTAATTTACCAAGACTATAAAGTTGGAAAGTGAGATTGTATCAATATGCTTTGATAGAGGGAGTTCCTCTATCAAATAGAGATGTTCCTTTTACGGAAGAAATTAAAGGTCATGTTAAAGAATGAGGTCATAGAAAGCACTGCCCACAGAGTTGGGGTTTAAGTCACTATATTACTGTGCAACCTTAGGAAAGGGACTCAAGCATCCTAAGATTCATTTTTTTTTCAAATCTAAAATAAGGGACAATTTCTAAATCTGGATTTCATGATTTTATTAATTTGTGTCACCTTAGATTGGTCAGGCCTTACATACTGGAAGCACAGCTAACTAACCATGGTGAGATTTCAAGAACAAAGAGTTCTTATTGCCACCAACAGCCTGCTTATCAATGCTTAGACTTCTCTTTATAGAAGACAAATTATTTGTATTTCACTCTTAGAGTAAGACTTATAATTCAAATACCCCTGAGACACAATGCATTTAAATGCTACCAAATAGAACTTCAAGGTTTGACCCATAAATATTCTTCAGTGAAATATTGTTTCCTAATAACCCTAGCCAACCTGTCTGACTTGAACTCCTGTTATGCCTTGTTCTTTCACTCTCATATGGCACTCATCACAAGCTAGCTTGTACTACAACTATTTGTGTATGTGAATTTTCTTCCCTACTCATTTGTGTAAGCCCTGAAGACAATCTTGTGTTGTAAGCATCTCTGTATGTCTTCCACTACTTATGATCATTGTCAAATTTATCATCCTGAAGGGGTAAATGACTGATATCAAATCATGGATATAGAGGGAAGGAGATCATCCAGTATGACAGAGCTCTAAAAAGGGAGAGAAAGAGATGCTATCCAGGGAATATTAAAGCTACTTGCAGTTTCTTTTCTTTTTTAGTACTTTGCTGTATTCTTTGAACCCTGGGATCTTTGCCCTTGTCCATTTTGTTTCCTTCTTACCTCAACTTTGACCTTTAGAATTTTAAAATGACTACACAGTCTCAACTGCCGAAACTTTTCTCCTCTCCTCTCCTCCCATAGAATGGGTATTTATTTCTAACAGAAGTAGAATATAATAGCAGTAGATATCCCTAGTTGACATATTGTGTTTTCCTTTTGAAAATATTAGATTCCCTGTCATAAAAAAACAACTAGAATATAGCTAGTGGGGGCACATGTAATCACTAGGGTGCAAATGTGC
>CM053601.1:113704016-113721814 GCA_028646575.1 Pseudocheirus occidentalis | reverse complement strand
AGGGTAAAAATGATACAGTTTTTTAGAGTGGGAAAAAGGTTAAGAAATAGTTAATGAATAGGGTGGCTAGGTGGTACAGTGAATGGAGCACTGGTCCTGGAGTCAGGAGGACCTGAATTCAAATCCAGCCTCAGACACTTAACACTAGCCATGTGACCTTGGGAAAGTCACTTAACCCCAACTGCTCCTCCAAAAAAAACCTAGTTAATTTAAAAAGTCACAAAACATGGTGCTTTCCACCAATTTTGAATTTTTAATCATAATTAAATCACAACAAATTCATTGCATCATTGGTTGATTAGAACATTCACGTATTTACATAAAAAATATTTGGTTGCCATATATATACATGAATGTGCTGAAAACTGATTAATAAACAAATACAAGGTATGGCTCCAGATCTCTTACAGCTTACAATCTAATTGACTGAAGAAGACACATACATGAGAGTTAAATATAAATATAACAAAACATTTAAAATCTTTTCTAATTTCTTTGAAATCTATTGGTCTAAAAATGTTCGTGTTAACAATTTTGAAATTATTTTCTTGTCTAGTCTGACAACTTAGGGAAGATTAAAAACCGTCTAATTTGTGGGTTCCTGTAAAACATTAATGTGCCTTTTTTTGGTTGCCCTTGGGAAGTGTATAATTGGACCATCTGAAGGAACTAATCAGCTACCATAGAAATCCAAGCTGACGAGTAGGAGAAATGATCTCATATCTCAAAAGCATGTATTTAAGATATTCCTTTTCAAGGGAAGAACAGAACCAATGTAAATGATAACAAGAGTTTAACTTTTTAAACAACCTTAGAGACTTTGCTTGTACAACTAAGAAAGAAGAACCTTTTTTATTCGCTGCTCTTGTGCTTTAGGAGGTGCTAAAGCACCACAGATCAAGAAACTCCATCCCCACGAATGATGGCTAGTCAGGCTCCTTGAGCTCATCCTGTAGCCTCCTATGCAGTGTTCCTCCCTGTCAGTAGCAAGTGATGTCCTATTTGCAGGAACACTCAGATCCACATTATTTGTTTTGTTTTGTTTTTTATTCTGTGATTCAAGCAACTTGAAGAAATGCTTTTACAAAGCTTTCTTTATTAATCCACTCCCTAGCTTTTCTCTCTCTCATTTCTTTTCCCTATCTGCTCACTTTTCTTTCAATATTGTGGCCACTCATTATATAGGATTTCATAACAACTGAGTTCTCCTAGCTTGTGTGTGACAGGATTTTCAGGACCAAGGACAGTGAAGGGAGATTGTGTGAGAGTGGAGGCTTATTATTCTAAAGAGTAGACATGGCATAAGCTTAATATTTAAATTAAGCCAAAATTCTATACTAGTTCACTTCCTTTCATATGAGATTCTTTTACTTGAAGATTAATGTACCATAAGCATCAGAAAAATGAAATAACTTATGAAGGTTTATGGTGTTCATTAGGTTTTAGCATGTAAAATTTTTCCTGTAGTAGGATAAAATCCATGTAAAACATGATACCAGATTCCTCAAAGGAATGAAACTGTGAAGATCTGAGTAAGCAAGAGTGTAGGCGTTTGTAAATTTTCATGCTGAATTTCCCACTCAATAAAATGACTGTATATTTGCAAATTGCTCATGATTGCACCCCTGAAAATAATAGTCTTTGCTTCAGCTGTTATTTATGTGGCTTACAACAAACAGAAACACTCATGTATTAAAGTCAATTTCACAAGTAATACCACATGTACACAGGTGACCATAAAATTCAATAGTTTATGGAAGCACATTAAAGTTTATATATTTTTCGTTAATCTTATAGTGGCTGTACCTTTTCCCCAGTGAGTGTTATGGTACTCTGCAATATAAAAAGGATTAAAAAGGAAACACACACACACTATAAATAGAAATTACTGCACTGTTTGATTTATTTTTATAAAATGTTATAAATGTGTGTAGGTGTGTGTGTGTGTGTGTTTATGAGAGAGAGATAGAGAAAGACAGAGAGAGATTTGAGTATGCCTCCTGATCAAGGGTACTGAAGATTTGATTTTTTCCCTATCAGACATGAAAGGTCAAGCTTTGAGTAATTAGGGGAGTAGGCATCATTTTATACACACACACACATGCACACATACATATACATATACACATACATACAAAATACATACATACGTATGTATGTATATATGTAGGTATTGCTCAATTTTATTACTATCATAGAGCACACTGATTTACTTTTTTTAAAAAAATATCACCAGAAAAAGCATGTGGCTGATGACTTTGCTAGCCTTAATGTCAGGGAGGAAGCCTTGGTTTCTAGTCCTATACTTGGCATATGCTGGCACCCTGGCTGTGGGAAAGTTATTTAAATACTCAGTTTCACAGGCAGTTGTCTAAGATTATAAGTACCAAAAGAATCATTGAAATACACTGACATAGTGACTATTTGAAAGAGTAATGTACATCAAATAAATCATAAACCAAAACAATTAAAGGCCATGCTATGAAATTAGGATACTAATATGCAACTTTAGTGATATATTCTTTTAAATACACAAAATAAAAATTATTTTAAAAATTTAAAAAATCAGCATATACCTGCATTATGGAAATCCTGAATTACATAATGATGAATCAACATAGCTCTGGAGAAAGAAATGAATAGCTGTTCCAGTTTCCTGAAGACTAACGTTTTTGGGGGAGCTGCATAGAATAGACAAACATGAAATTGCATTTTGTACTTTATTTCTAATTGAATTGAATTATTCAATCAACAAAAGACTCCCAATCTCATTAGAATATATAGAAAAAATGCTTTTAACAAATACGTATTGTTAAAACAAATCACCTCATTGATGAAGTAAAAAAAAAAATCTATTTCAATAAACACATTGAGACAATCATCCTTCTGTCAAGAAATGTGTAGCACATTTAGCCATGGGTCTTCTGGAATCATAGTTGGTCATTACATTGCTCAAGTTCCTTAAATCTTTCAGTTGTTGGTCTTTACCATCTTAATATATTGAATATTCAACTGGTTCTCCTTACTTTGGACTGAAATGGTTTACACAAGTTTTCAACCTCCCCTTCATGATTTCATTTTTAAAAATAAATTTGTCTTATGTGAATTTGTAATATGTGCCTTTCATACCTCCCACTAAAAATTAATGAAAAAGAAAATCCTCATTGTAAATATGAAGAGTTTATCAAAACAGTATCCTGCATTGGTTATGCTCCCAAATTTAATTCTTTTTTTGCATTTTAAGCTCATCAGTTCTGTGTCAAGAGATAAGTGGCATGGTTCATTTTCTAGTCTTCTTGACATGTTCAGTTTTTTATTACATTGTTCAGGTTTCTAAAGTCTTTCAAAGTGGTTTCTATATTATTTTGTTATATGAATTGTTATCTTATTTCTGTTCATTTTATTCTTATTACACCATAGAATTCAATTGCATTCATTTGTGATAATTCATTTAACCATTCCTCATTTGATGAACAACTTTTGTTTCTAATCTTTCTGCCTCCACAGATTAGCTATTATAAATATTTTTGTATGTAGAGGTCCTATTCCTTTTTCTTTGGTATATAGACCTATTATTGGTCTTGCTTTGCCATTGAGCAATGAGTATGCATAGTTTAGTAACTTTGGGATATAGTTCCAAAATGCTTTTCACAATTTCTGGAATAAGTCACAGTTCCTACAACAGTAGATTAGTATACCTGTTTTCTTGAAGTCTTCCTATTAATTTTTCTTCTTTTCCTTTTTTTAATTTGATGAATGAGATGACAGAATTGCTTTGATTTTCATTTATTTAATTATTAATTATTTGAACTATCTTTTTCTATGGTTATAGACAGCTTCCTTTGAAAATTGCCATATTCTTCACTTTCTATTATTTGGGAACAATTATTATTCTTACAAAAATGAATTAGTTTTCCATGTATGTTAGAAATGAGAACAGAGAAAATTGTTACAAAAAATGACCCCTTTCCTGCTTCTTTTCTAATTCTAGCTTCATTGGTTTTGTTTGTACAAAACATTTTTGTAAAAAATGTTATATAATAAAAAGGTCCATATTTTCCTTCTGTGTTTCTCTATATCCCATGTTTGGCTAAGAATTTTTATCCAATTCACATATTTGAAGATTAATTTTTTTCTTTTCTAATTTATGATGTCACCCTTTATGTCTAAGTAAAGTACTTTTTAAATGTTTATCTTGGAATACAATATGGATGCCCATCTATATAAAGTTTCTGTCTCACTTTGCAATTTTCCCAGTTTTGTTGAACAATGACTTCTTACCCCTCAAACTGTCATCTTTTTTTTTCTTCAAACACTAGGCTCTTGTTTTCATTTATTTCTGTATATCTTGTACCTAATCTCTTCCACTTATTTATAAGCAAGTACCAAATTATTCTGATGATAATTTCTATGTCATGGGCTTAGCCTAGTCATGTGCAATGAATAATTTTCCAATTATTTATTTCTGTTTTTATTTCTGTAGATATCCTTTTGTAGTTGTAGTTTGTCTAACTACTATATGCACATTGGTAGGTGGAGAGGTTGTAAAGAGTAAGAAGACTGGAAAAGTATGTGTGTGTGTGGGGGGGATTGTGGCAGGAGGTAATGTTTGGTGCTAGCATATAAAGGGTTTTTGAATACCAAACAGAGAATTTTGCATTTGGTCCTGAAGGTGATAGGAAGACACTGGAATTAGTTGAGTAGATGGTGACATGGTCAGATATGCCCTTTGGAAAAATTACTTTGGCAGCTTACTGGAAGGTGATCTAGGATGAGTAGAGACTTAGCAGACAAACTGACCAGCAAGCTATTGCAATACGTCAGGTTTGAAGTGGTGAGGGCTTGCATCAGAGTGGTGGCATGTTTGAGAGTTGTCACATAGGTGAAATCAACAGATCATGGAAACAGATTGGATATTGTAGGTAAAAGATAACAGGGAGTCCAGGATGTCACCTAGGTTGTAAGTTCAGAGTCTGATAAGATAGCACAGTAAAAGTAATGGGAAATTTTGGGAAGGGGGGGATGTTTAGGAGGAAAGATAATGAATTCAGTTTTGGACATGTAGAGTTTAAGATGTCTACTGGACTTTCACTTTGAGATGCTGATAGGCAGTTGAAGTTGAGAGACTGGGGATGAGCAGAGATGTTAGGGCTGGATAAAGAGTGGATAAGTGAAATAGCACAGAAAGAAATGAGAAGAGGGTTCAGGACCAAATCCTGTGGGATGCCACAGTTAGTAAGCATAATCTGGGTGAAAATGTGGAAAGGAGAATGAGGATCAATTCGATTGTTATAAAAGAGAAACCAGGAGAAAATTAAGTTCCAAAAAGCCTCGAAGAAGAAAGTATTGAAAAGAGAGTGATTGATTGTATCAAAGTCTGCAGAGAAGTTAAGGAGGAGGAGAATGTAGAAAAGGCTATTGGATTTGCAGATTAAGAGAACATTATGAACTTTGGAGAGTATAACTTCAGTTTCTGGTGGCATTATTTTTGCTGTGTTTGTTTAGTCATTCTTTTCCGATCTTGTTTCCTGAATTTTGATTTGGTGTTATTACTAGGCTCTGCCCACTTCTGCAGAGCATGTTGGGGACTTGCTTGGTGTTGTTTTGAATTATTTTTTATTCTGTTGTTTGCTTAAGGAATCTAGTCTTGTGTTCTTCAAGGATCTCAAGGGTTTCTCAAACTTGGTACCTGCAATTTTTCAGTGCACCCAAAGTTGACTAATCTAGTCTGAGAACTGATCACTGCCCTCCTGGTCTGAGATTTGCAAGCTCCTCATTTGGTTTTAGATCTGGTCCATATTCTTATGGAGTGACTTCTGTTTGGAGCTCAAGTAGACTACTGCTGTCCCCAGTCACCTTCAGTTAGCTAGAAGGTTCTGCAGGTTCAGTGCAATATGTGTGAGAGAGATGAAAACTTCTCAGACTTTTCCCTAAAATGGAGACAGCACTCTAAACTCAAACTGGGCTCCAGGTGCAGCTGGGCCTAAGTTTCACTTTTGCAAATTTACCCCTCCCCTGCTTTCACCCACTACCAAATAAGATATTTAAGTGCTTTTCTCAGTTTTCATTGGCCAAAAATTGTTTCCTTGTTCCTTGTATCTGGATAGATTCCCAAGCTAGATTGTGAGGCCCAGCTCTCAACCAATGAGTGCAAGGTCAGTGGGAGGGGTTGCTTGAGTTAGGATATATAACCATGTTTTTGCTTTCTGTGACCCAGCCTCCCTCCACTGGTCAGTAGTTCCTGGTGAAGGTGACACTCCCTTTCTTGAAAGAATTGAATAAATCCTTCAGTTCCTACTTAGAGAATCCTCTGAGGTTTTTTTGATTACATTTTTGGAAAAGTTTTTCATTCCACACAAATAGAACTGCTGACTCTGGGTCTGAGCTACTTGCCCTGGTTGTTCAGCCACAGAACTAAGACTGAGCTGAGTGCTAGAACGAAGAACTTTTTCAACCTTTAAAGCCATAAAGATGCTATTAACTTTAATGTCTTCTGTTTGCCCAGAGTATAGCCCATGACAATTGCAACCCTTAGGGTCAAGTCCATTTCTTAGTCCCTGCTGGATCTGTGACCAATCCCTAGGATAAGAACATTAGAGCTATGAATTGGCTTCATACTGCCCCTATACAATGTTAGCTCCTATTATAATAGATCTGATAGTTCAAAGCTTTCCCCAGAATACAACTCTATACAATACCTTCCTGGGGACTAGCTGACCTCCCCCCAGCACCCACTGCCATATTTACCAACTTCTGTTTCCTTCTGGTGACCTGGGATGGAAAGATAAATCATGATTATTCCTTGCAATTCCTGATTAGAACGTGTTGATGCTTTTCTAAGCTTTTGTCAAATAGTTGGTGGGTGAGGAGGTAGTCTATACTGCTTTTCCCATCTTGACTAATCTCTTTGTATTTGCTTAGCATAGATATAGGTGACTTCATAGCTATAAGGGAACTCCTACTGTCAAAGCAGATCAGTGCTGTCTATGCAACATATGCCCCTTTCTCAAATTGTTCAGTTGCTCCAAGAATCTTCGGAGGAAGATTTAAGCCGAACCAGCACTTTTCTACAATGCTTCAGCTGGATTCTCCCTCTGTCCCTGTTCTCCCATTGATGAGTTTCTCCCAGAAAATCTCTTTTGAAGGATGCCAACCATCATTGTTTGAACTTTACCATCATGCCTTTCCCTGGTATTTCTACCACCCCTTTCTGCTTTTCATCTCTATTTCAGGTGTTTTCTACATCTCATTTGAATTTGAACTTTTTGAGGGTAGGGAGTAACTTTTGTTTGTTCTTTTGTTTTATATTTGTATCCTCAGGACTTAGCTGAAAACCTAATTGTAGCAATTGCTTAAAAAAATGTTCATTGACTTGTTGACAGGACATATAGTCTTAGAGAACTGCCTACAGTACTGAGAGTTTCAGTGATGAGTACGGCAACAATCAGAAAGTGGCAAAGACCCTGCTTGAACCTAGTGTTCCAACTTTGCAGCTGACTGTCCATCTACTGTAGAACACTGGCTACTTGAACTCTCCATACACTTGATATTGTTTCATCTATGCATAATGTATCCACCTTCCCCAATAGAACTCAAGTTCTCAGAGGGCAGGGACTGTTTGGATTTTCATCTTTGAGCCCCTACTACCTAGCATGGTGCTTTGTAATCTAATTGATTTGACTCTGCAAAGAACTCAGGAAAGTAAAATAAATAAATTAACAGTTTTCTTTGTATATTTGGTCTCATTATCTTGGTTCCTTCTTGATGATGTTAAATAAGACTACTACATTTATGTAGGATTCTCAGTGTTAAACTAAATGTCCCAGTTCCTTGGGAGTAATGTCAACACTGAAGGGAAAGAAAAGAACTTATGATATTGAATATTTCATAGTCATATCCTCTTAGGTAAGAAGATGAATCTATATTACATGTATGTTTACCTACATATACATACATAAATGTGTATATGTATATAATACTTTCACAGTCACATATCCTTTTCAAAAAAGAATATCATATGTCTGTTTATGTTTATCTCCCTGTATATACATAAGTGTGTGTGTATGTAAATGGATGTACATATTAAATTTCTTTTCCAAAAGAAGGCATGACTATTAAAGTATTTGCGATGATAGGTTCTTTTAATCTTGGTGTTGATTTTTCCCCCCAGAAGCAATTTGGATGTTTAAGAGGGTATATTAACACTTAGAAAAAGATAATTGCACACACCTCTACTTCCTGCCTGTTGCTCTTTTTTTTTTTTAAATGAAAGCATACATGTCATGGTACAAAGAACCTTAAATTCTAGTGAAATAGAATGTGTGCCTTTCTCCCTCCCCTATCACTTGTCTCCCCATTGCCCACTGCCAATAATTATAAAAATAGTATTCCATAGTACAATTCAATTAGTGACAGCTCCTTTTCTAGCATTTTGCCCTTCATCTCATACCACATTTTACTTTTCAAACATTTCAGAACAATTTAAAGACATATTGAACTAGAATTGTTACTGAAAAAAAGATTCAAAAGCAATTAAGTATAGCTTCATTAATGCTAGGAAATGCATTTTAGTAATTTAAAGAGAAATAGAATGGTTGAAATAAAAGAAAGAGGTAATAAAAAAGCTAACATGCATTTTATAAAAGTGCTTACACACAAATGAAAACTAGATATTTTTGCTTTGTTGTCAGTTTTATGGAAATGAAGAAAGGTAGTTATAACCCACTTAACGTTTACATCCTTGCAAAAGGTAAAATAGTCATCTTCCCCTTTTTTTATCCTATTAACTTCTAAAAAATGCACATTTTGACTAATTTAAATAGACTGTGTTGCTAAAACCTCCCCCACATACATTGGTTTGAAGGAAGGTTGGACTACATGTCTTAATACCTGTTTTCTGAAGAACTAAGTAGGTTGATTTTGTTATTAACATAACTACCCTCTCCTGCCCTAGACATATATTCCTGATTATTCACCCACCATCACTCCTAAAGAACTATTGTTTTCCTTTGTTTTTCCAATATGAAATTCTTAGGCAGTTAGCCTTAACTGGGACAGCTCACTATGACTTTGCCTCAGGCCCTGAACCTTGGAAGACATTGATAGTTGTTGTGTTTTTCAGCAGGTAGAAACAACTGAGTTTAACTTTAGTTAACAAGAATTATTAGTGAATACTCAATATATGTTGGTTAAATTGCACTGAATTTAAAGCAAATTCAATTTACACTTGTAGTTTTTAGGGACTTAGACCCAAAAGAAGGGGGGGGAAAGCCCCCAAACTCTTCTACAGGAACACCTTATAGTCAGAAACATGATATAAAAACATTGCTATTGCTACATTATTTTACACAAATATTGAGCAGAAGCTGGCATCTTTTTCCCTTCCCTTTCAACTCTTCTTAGAGCAACCAAGGAAAAGAACATTTACCCTAAGTAACAAAATGCAAGTAATAGTCGAAGGACAGAGAGAAGTAAAGGAAGAACTGGTGGTAAGTCTGGAAGGCTGATCAGCAATAGAATTTTGAAGTAGGGTACAGAAGATCCTTAACATTGAGCCTTGTCAGAGATTCTGACATAAATCTTTGGGACGAATATTTGATTGTTCATTCAAGAGCCGATGATTTGTTTAAACCCTACATTTTGAGACATCATCTTACTACTGCTAATGAGGTTCCCAGTCAGTGCTTGTCAAAGACACTGTTAAATGTGCTGAGCAGACATAGGTCGGAGCAAAAGGCTCAGTGGAGCCAGTCAGCAGATATAATTTCTGGAACCTATTTATACTGTCACTAGAAATGACATTTATTTACCCAATATTTGCCGATGTATGGACTAGAAGCTTGGTTGTCAATCGACCTCCAAAATCCCAGGACCATTAAGTCACAAACTTGGAAACAATGATATGAAGACAAAATGCTAATATCACGACTCTTTGTCAATAATTCTATATTGGAAATAAGGTCATAAATAAATTTTGTTTCAATAGAAAATAAGACTTCTGACCAATAGAAAATCACACAATATGAGGTAATTTAGAGATTAGCAAGTCTCGAAATCTACATATGTTTTGGATATTCTTTGGCACAGACCCTTGAGACATTGTGATGATGAAATTCTGGTGTATAAATGATGTGGGCATGTATGTATTACAGGAACCCCAATAACCCAAATCCCAGAGTAGACAGTCTAGAATAAATTCATAGGTTCAAGCATCTTTAAGTCAGGTTGGTATAAGTTTATTGTTATGCTTTACAGCAGGCAAGAGTTCTTAGGGAACCTGCAACCATAAAGGGATAGAGTTAAAGTTTTATAGGATAATCCATAGTATAACCTGTGCCAATTATGCTAACTAGTTGTGTAAGGGTGGGATTACGGAGGAGTTAAGGAGTGGTCAGTGCTTAAAGGAACATGCACTTGTAATATCTACTGTGCAAGTATATTGCCCATAATTCACTGGGAAATAGCCCAAGACAGGACTGCATGGAGGTGTGGTTTTAGGCTTGAAACATCACTAAGTCAGCTAGTGGTCAGGGCTGACTTAGAAGTGCTTAGTCTGCCACCCATCAGTGTCATGCTTGACAAGATGGATGTTGGGAACCTAGGTGAAGGAGGGATTCAGGAAGTGTATAATGGGCTAGGGAGTAACTTAGAGATAGTCCAGCGAAGGATTCATAGGTGCAGCTGGTCATTATACTAAGAGGAGATAAACATTTGTCTAAGGCCTGATCATGAATGGAGGGGGCAGAAATGGGTAGAGATAATGCTCTGAGATTGGGAAAATTTGAGGCTAGGGAGAAATGTGATTTTGCAAACTGATTTTACAAACTGTGGTTCAAGCACAGGCACCTAAGCACCCCATCATTAATAAATATGTGATAAAATCCCTTTTCTGATACTTCATTAAAAAAACTTTGAAGAGTTGTTACTCAAAAAATAGCTTATTTTTTTAATTAAAAATTTTCATTCTGAAATTGAACAGCAAGAAAGAACATTTCTGTCTACAGAAAGAATGCAAAGAGTCTACAAAAAGAATACAGATGAAACTGTGAATCTCAATTACATACCACATATTTTTAAAGAAAGTATACACACATATTTTACTTTCAAAACTCGTGTCTATGGTTTTTTATGGTCTTTAACGTACATTTAAAATGTTTCAATTTCAAATGTAAGTATCACATATCCTATTTTTCCCCACCCATCTTCCCCTCCCAAGAGAGGGAAGGGTTAAAAAGAAAAAAAAAACAATTTACATCAAATAAACATGGTCAAACAAAATGAAATCAGGCAGGGGCCATATCCAAAAATATTAGTCCATTATCTCTCCATCAGGAGGAGGATAATTTGCTTCATTTTAGATCATCAAGAGATGTAGTCAGTCTTTATCTTGATCTAGATCAGTTTTCTCAACCTTTCTAATGCCACGACCCTTTAATACTCTTATGTGGGCATATCTGTATGTAGGTGGACCCACCTGGAGATGGATAGAGGGGCCATGTCTCATTCCTAAGACCATCAGAAATAGAAGTTTCCTGCTGGTCTTAGGTGACCCCTGTGAAAGGGTCATTCGACCCCCAAGTCTCAACTCACAGGTTGAGAACCCCTAAATTTCTTGAATCTTTTATAGTCTTTTTCCTTTACAATGTTTTTGTCTTTGTATCAGTAGTTTTCCTAGTTCTGCTAATTTTACTCTGAATTATTAAATACTAACAATTATCTGAATTTATCTTTTGTCCATTATTCGTTATGTTCATATACCACAGTTTATTTAGCTATTTCCCAATTGATGGATACCTCCTAAGATTTCAGTTCTTTTCTTCTTTTTTGTTTCCTTATTTTTCATCCCCATACTTCAGGATCAGGATATTTGTTCTGCTTGGCATTGCTTTCTCCCCAGTATTATCCCCTTTCTTAGCAACCTTCCCCCCATACCCAGTTGTTTCCCTGTTGTGGATGATGCATTTTTATGTGAAACTATTCATGTCTAATTGTTCTGAACCTTCTTTATTCATTCCATCTGATACATGTTTCCCATATTCCTTCTGCCATTTTTGTATACACTTCTCACATATCCTATTCACAACTGATATGAGTGAGAATGACTCTCTGTTCAGATTCAGAATTTTAACCAAACAAGTCTGTCCTATGTCATTTAACAATTTACAAAAGGAAGTTTCCTTAATCATAGCATGGGAGAAATACTTAACTAGGTTATTCTAGTGCTAAACTAAGATGGGCCCAGCTTCCTCCCTCACCTACCTACATCTCCATGTGGTGGAGCAGGGCAGCAGCTGGTGACTCACAAGGTTCTGGGACCTCTTCAACCTCTGAAGACTTCATGTGACATTTTTAAAAGTATTATGCATTAAAAGAACTAATAACCGTATTTGGTGATATATAATTTGCTACAAGCTTACTGTAAACTCTAAGAATATATTTAGTTTATAGGACATGATTTGTAAGGAATAACTTGTACCATGTGATAAATGGATGTATGGAAAAAAAAGTTTAGCTCTGTAAATATCTTCAGTGTTAACATTCTAGCCTTTGTTACCAACATAGTGCATGAATAGAAGAGTTCCAGACTGACTCATTGTATAAACTGTCCTCTTTATACTGTAATAAACACTTACCTTTCACTTAAATAAAATAAAGTCCTCTATTTCATTAAAGATTCACCCTTCTCCCAATAGGAATGTCTTGAGCTTTTGAAAACAAATTATTTTTGCTTGTAAACTTCTATGTTTTGGTTTTGGGATATTATATTTAGTATTTCTTCTTTTATTTAGTAAAAGTTTCCAGGTAATTTTAATCATGAATAGGATTTCTCATTATATAAACTAATTCTGTATGGACACTTGAAGCCTTTTTTTATACTTGGAGGCTTTGGATTTCAGTTATGACATTCCTAGGACATTTTCTTTTAGGAGTTTCTTTCAGAAGGTGATAAATGGATTCTGTCTTCACTTTCTCCATTGTTTTGAATAGATCAAGGAACTTTTTGTGTGTGATTTCTTAAAATACAGTGTCTATTTTTTTTAAATTATGTTTTCCAGGGATTCCAGTAATTTTTAAGTTATAACTCTAGACCTGTTTTCTATGTCAATTAAAAAAATCAGACACGTTACATTTAAAAAAATATTCCATCTTTTGAGTTTTTTCTAATGTTTCTTTCTGTTTTATAAAGTCATTAACTTAGGCCCACTCTAGCTTTAAAGGAGTCCGTTACTTGAGGAAGGCTTATCACTAATCTAATTCTTTCCTTCAGTGCTTTTATTTCATTTTCATTTTTTATATTTTTCATACAGAAAATCCATTTTTACTTTGAGTTCCCTTGCAGTAGTTATGAATCTTTTGTGGTATCTCTACACATGCAATAATTTTATAATTATTTGATCTTTCCTTTTATTTGCATATCTTTCTTAGTTCAGTTTCTGAATTGGGACTTTGAATCATCGCAGTGTATTGTCCCCACTTGTCTTGTGGGTGATGTGGTTGGCCCAACTTGCTCTTGCCATAATAAACCTGGCTTCTTGCACTGACTTCAGACGAAAAGTTATACCCCACTAGCTCTTTAAGGTTCAGAGTGCTGAATTATTAGGGCCTTTAATAACATCTCAGTACAGAGTAATAGAGACCTCAGAGCCCTTGAATGTCTTCATCAGAGTCGGGCTCACAAACCAAGTCAAATTAGCAATATTTATTGAGCATCTCATCAGATTCTGTTATTCTACTCTCAAGGAGCTCACAGTCTGATGAGGGAGACAACAGGAGAAATATTGTCTATAACAAAATATACTCAGGATATGTTTGGGATAATCAACAAAGGGAAGGCACTATTATTACTAAGACTTGTGAAAGATTTTATGTGACATTTTATATGGGATTTGAAGTAATTCGTGTAATCCAGGAGAGGGGTGAAGAATGAGTCTTCCTGACTCCAGGCCTTACCCTCTGTGAGAGATAAAAATGTATAGAGTTGGGAGACGGAGTATACCATGAGGTAAAACAATGGGTTCATATCATTGGATCATATTGATAAGGGGTACATTAGGGTATAAGAAGACTGAAAAGGTAAAGAACAGGTTGTGAAGACTTTTTAAAGATAACAGCAGATTTTACATTTCATTCTGGAGGTGACAGGGTGACACTGTAGTTTATTGATTGAGGGTATGTGTGATATTAGAATTATAATTTAGGAATACAGATCTGAGTAGAAAATGGACTGAACTATGGAGAGATTTGAGGCAGGGAGAGTGTTTGAAATGATCTTGCAATAGTCTAAGCTTGAGATAATTAGGGACTGCCCTGGATTATATACAGTGACAGAGGAGAGGAAGGGATATATGTGAGAGATGTTATGAAAAGAGAATCCAAAAAATATGGCAAAAGATTTGATATAGAATGTGAGAAAGATTGAAGAGTCAAGGAAGCTATGTAGATGGTGAACTTGGGTGACTGGCAGTATAATGGTACCCTGAACAGTAATAAGAAAGTTGCCATCTACTGCAATAACTAACAAGCAGTTTGAAATATAATTGGGCATCTCTGAAATTAGAATGAACATAAGAGGGTTGAACAATGAGTGGTATTTTTCATTTATAAAGAGCTTCTATCCTGTTTTCAGGTTTTCAAAGACTAAAGTAGGAAATTTGAATTCATCTCTCAATGAATACCTATGGAAATAGTTATAGATCTGTCTAATGGAAAATGAATAAGCAAATCTGGAAGTTTGATGAGAAAAGCAGCAGGACAGACTGAAAAGAAGGTTGGATATGAACTAGAGAACCTGGCTTTAAACTCCAGCTGGCTCACCTCCAATTGGTGTGACCTTGAGTAAATTACTTAAGCCTGTTTCTGTGATTAAAATAGTCTAGTTAACATCTAAGTTCCTTCTCCTAGGTCTACAATCCCTTAGCATTATTGTTGTATAATTATCTATATAAAACATCTAAAATAACCTTTGTTCCCAAGTACAAAGCGATATGACTTTATTCACCTGGCATTAAAACAACAGTCTTCTTAGTAAAACAAAATAAAACAAAAAAAAAATCTCAGAGACTCAGAAGACCTATAAAATGTTATAAGCAAGTTTTCATATTCTAAAACTTAAGTAACCAATATGCCTGTTACCTATTTGGTAATCATAGGGTTACCAAAATTTGAATTAATTTCAAAAATAGAAGAATAACATCATTTGAGATGAAAAACACTTATACTGACATCTTCATTGCTTTCAGTGATTTTTTTTCCTCTCAAGAATCAAATAGATAGAAAGCTAAGGGCTCCTGTAAGAAGTTTAGACTACATTTGTCAATGAGTATTACCTTACATGTGTTTAAATTGCATTACAAGAACTATTCAGCTACCTCATTTCCCAGTAAGTGCATTTAAATCCATATGGAGTACTCACAGGCCTCTATAGTTCATAGTAATTTATCTCAGCAATTGGTATCTCAAACACTAGAAATAGTAATTACACTTTTTGTCATTGCACTGGGTAGCAGGATTTCCCAGTACTAATGGATTCCAGCAATTTTGGGGACAATTTGTACCTGAATATATTTATGGAATATTGCAAATTTATTATAACGAATATTGTTTATTTTGTTATAGAAATTTTTGAGTCAGCATTTTCAGGCAAGCTTTTTTTTAATGTAGATTTTCACAGTATGCACAATTCTGTTATAATTTGCAGTCACTTTGCTTCCTTAGAAAATCATATTTCTGATATGATTTTATGTGAACCAGCAGAAAATGGGCAAACCAATTAATCTTGATCACATCAATCATAAAATACTCTCCTAGCCTATTAGATTTCTTAGGTGCCTCAGAGATCATCTAATTCATTCTCCAACTCAACTCTAGCCTTTCTGGGCTTCTCTCCTGTCCCTAGGTGAGCACCTCCTCCTCATTCCCATCCATGCCTTAGCTTCTATATATCTGTTTTCCTGACTTATTAGAATTAGTGTAACATAAGCTCTATAAAGTCAGAGACTTTGTTTCTGGTTATATAAGACTCCCCAGCACTCAGGACTGTCTTCAGAGCACAGAATACACTCAATTAGTGTTTATTGACTTGATTTCACTTTACAAATGAGTTTAACTGAGACCCAGAGGTTGTGACTTTGTCAAGATTCTACGGCCAGGTAGTAGTAATACAGGAGGCACCCCAGCATTTGTCTCCTGATTTTTAGTCAGTACTCTTGTTCCTACAATGTAATGTACAAACATGACTGAAAAACCCCTTGATTTATTAGTTGTGTTTTTCCCCCCGGTAATGCTTGATGACATGACGTTTTGTCTAAAAAAGATGAATGAGAGTAGATGTTAAAAAGACAGTGCAGTAACTTGAGGGGAATAATGTCTAGTAAGAAAGGAAGAAAATAAGCAATTATAAAGCACTTACTATGTGCCAGGCAATGTGCTAATCACTGAGGATACAGATTCAAACCAAAAGAAAGCTCAAAGAGTTTATAGTCTAGTTGAAGGAGGTAGCACATAAAAGAAGGTGGAAAGCAGTGGGAAGGAAGAAGATAAATGAAATTACCTGCAGGGCATGTTTTTGAAATGAATGGAACACCATATTGGGCCTTTTCATAAAATGGTGACTACAGGAAAAATTCCAGCATTGGAACAAAAGGAAGGTTTTACAGACAAATAATCCAGATTTAGACAAGTGCATGTTTACATATATACTTTAAATCTTTACATATGTACATAAAATGGTACTCGGAAAAAACAAGTAGTTTGTTTCCAGACTGCCTTGTAAGAGTGTAGGCAACCTAAATGTGGCTCAGTTATTTTGTACAATACTTGTTTGACCTTGGACTGGTTATTTAATTATTACCTGTAGACATGCTTAATTACCTTGAGAAATTGTTGGTCATTACATTAACTATGTTGCTTTTGTCCAGTTGTTTCAGTCACATCCAACTCTTTATGATCCCATTTGAGGTTTCCTTGGTAAAGGCACTGGAGTGGTTTGCCATTTCCTTCCACATCTCATTTTACAGATGAAGAAACTGAGGCAAAAAGGATTAAGCAACTTGCCTAAACTCACGTAGCTAGTAAGTGACTGAGGCCAGATTTAAACTCATGAACACAAGTCTTCTTGCTTCTAGGCATGGTGCTCTATCCATTGCACTGCCTGACTGTCCTTATGTTAATCACAGTTCTTAAAGTTGTTTTTCTTTATGGTGTTGTCCTTATACAAATTATTCTGATATTTTTGCTCATTTCACTCTGTCAATTCCTATTACTAAGACTCCTCTGTAATGCTCTTGTGAGGAACATGCTTTCGGGGATGACAGGACTTACCAGCCAGGGTCAAGGAGTTAGCCCAGGCTACCTTCCACTGTTCACTGCTTCCCTAGGGGCCCTTAGGAAGATCCAGGTGATATGCCCCTTAAAACTGCAACTCACTTCTCACTGAAAGAACTCAGAAACAGAGTGTGAGGGGGAAGGTGTTTATTACGCTTCCAGGGAGGAAGCAGGTGAAGTGCTCACTAGGAACACACTGATACTGAAGCAACAGTGAGGTTATACAGTTCTGTCCTTCCTGGTAGTTAGAGTTAGTTGAAATTCCTCACTTTATTTCCCTATGTTCCCTCTTTATGCAGACTATATAAGCATGGTAGTGAGGATATTTGTGACCTGGGTGTGACCTGTAGGGTCTAAGCTGTTTGTCATTCCACCTTTCTAATTCCCCCTGTGGCCAGGATGGCCATTGTCTTAGTAAAATAAGATAAGTGAGCTTCCCCACAGATATTGATTATCTCCAATAACTTTTGTGGTAG